>CM050171.1:60399541-60769541 GCA_027410445.1 Discoglossus pictus
ATTTCTGCTCATCAAAACACATTGAATACCAAGTTTGATAAGCTCTGAGGCAGACGAGTACCAAAGTAGTACTATATATATATATATATGTATATATTTAGCTTTGCAAGGACTTTATGAAAAGTTGCATAGATACGATGATTAACAGCAATGTTCAAAAATATATGAACTTTACATTAACCCATATGTGATTAGTAAAAGAAGAAAAGATAATAGTGATTTTTTTCAAGCTGCCCAGGTGATAAGGGGCCTCCAGACATGGACTCCTTGCTCACTGTGCCTTAAGGAGTATAGCTAAACCCTACTGAGGAGAGTCAAGAGAGGCTGAAACATACACCTGGGGTTTGCTGCTTCTCCTGGTCAGGGTAGAATTGCCTGGTATTTTGGGGCTGGGTCACTCTTCTGAGTGGAACCAGACTGATATACTACAGGATATTTCTCCCTGTGGAGGGCACAAGTGAGGCTGATCTCTGAGTAGATGACCAGACCTATAGAACAAACCTACATAGGTGCTGTTCCTTTTCAGATTGAGAGCCTCTGACTATATTTTTGCCCCAGTTGCCCATTATCAAATTTTGTTATTCAAAAGACCACATCAGGAAATTTGAAACTCAGTTGTTCTTTAAAAGAGAAACATAGCACAGCTCAATATTTAACCTAAAGGAACATTGAGGTTCCTTGTACTATTTTGGAGCTCTGTGTCAGGTTGCAGCTGCACAGATGATGTTGGGTCTGCTAAGATTATGGTTACAGGAACTGGTTACTTGCAACAATAGGACTTTTTCTAATTTAATGGGGACTGCCGTGGCCAGTGGCCAAATCTAAATATTGTGGGTGTATTTTAGTTCCTTGTGGTTTCTGATGTTTTAATACACTTATGAGAGCTCACAGTGCACTTGTTTTCTTCTAAGTTCAGACAAGAATCATAATCAGTGCATATTATCTTCCATGTACTTACAACTGAAAACATCTGCAAGTGATTCAGATTTTAAGTATAATCTTACACTTATGTAAATCCACTGCTAATTACAGTTTATTCACAAAATACCATTAGGCGAATTCAGATAGTTTGCACACAGTTCTTAATTAAAGCTTGTCATAGTAATGAAGTCAGTTAACGTAACAGTAATGGGTTGACAGATATGTGACATTGTGTACTGAATAAATGTACTGTTAGCGGACAAGGGACTAAATATAATAACCAAAACCACCAAGAATGCTGTAGTCGTAGGATAAAGGACATCAATGTTAGCAGTGTCATAGAGGAATAATGTTACTCTCCCCCACTGGAACGCTACCTTGTAGTGGTGAACTGGCTTGTGTACCTCAATGAAGCTGTGAGCTATACCACATAGAGTCATCCAAGATGGGCAGGTCCTAGCAGAGAGGTCAGACAAATTGCGGTTCATTAGAGAAGGAACTGGCAACCCACTCCAGTATCTTTGCCATGAAAACCTTATGGATGAACACAACCAGACGCATGATGTGCCTGGTGTGCTGCGGTTCATAGGGTCAAGGAGAGTCAGACACTAAAGACTAAACAACAACAATGTTGATCTACTCTGGTGTACAAAACATTCCATCAATGTCTTTATTTTGTGAGAATATCTTAGGATTTTCTCAGTGATTTAAAGAAAAAACGTTTGTAACTCAGGACTGAATTTTACTTATTTGGTTTTCTTTACAAATGTCTTCACTAAAGACTTGACTAAATTTCCGCCAGAAGGAACCGCATATTTAATTCCATTTGTCACAGTAAAAAACACATTTTGCCTTGTACTTGGAAGCCAACATGAGTTTATTTATCAAAGTATCCTTATGAAATAGTAATGGGGAAATAAGCAGTACAAATCTAATTTTAAATGTACTGGCTATAAAATACAAACATTACAGGAAAAGGAAATTAGTTTAGTTTGTCACCACTAGACTTTAGGAAACAACTGCATAGAGAGAAAAACTATTTCACAGTATTTTGTGCACAATAAGTCTTTATGGATGGGATGAACTATGTAGTTCTTATTTATATAGAAATATTCCAAATAGGCCAAGGTGAATTTAATGGGATATTTGTTGTTGTGGTTCGTGTCCGACTCTCTGTGACCATATGGACGCAGCACACTAGGCTCATCAGGTCCATGCTTATCCATATGGTTATCTTGGCAAAGAAGATAATGGAGTGGGTTGGCAATTCCTTCTCCAGTGGACTTTGCGATTTGTCTGACCTCTCTACTATCACCTGTCCATATTGGGTGACCCTACATAGTATAGCTCACGGCTTCATTGAAGAACTTCCCAATGACAAGCTAGCAATTCAGAAGATTTTTTGCCTCATAGAGAGATGCACTGAGCTTTACACTCTGCATTTGAATTTCATATCATTGAGGTATTTTTGATCATTGAAAAAGCCATAGGATAAAAGTGGAGAAACGCGTCTCGTCAGTATTTTTCGTATCTATTTATTAATTTTTTTATAATATTAGAGTCACTGCGAATTTTGCCATTTTTATTCTTATTTTTTGCTATTGAACATATTTTATTATACTTACATTTTTTTACAAACATTGAATTAATTGAATATTTATATCGAAACCATGTTTTATATAGTATTTTGATTAAAGACACCTATTACTCCAAATGGGATATATTAAACCCGGCCAAAAGATTTATATTCGGGCACCACTATGTATTGATAGTGTTGTAACATTCCCCATGCTCTGAAAAGTACACAGATACATTACCCTAATACCCACACTCTATTGGAAGAGATAAGACGTTCACGGAGGGAAGAAGTACCAACCTACCAGCCAACAAGTGTTGGGAAGTCTATAATATACCTCATAGACTGAGGTTGGAAAAGTTGAGAGCTTTACCTACTGATCTCTGTGAACAAGGGTTTGGGATTACAACATATCGGTTATTTTGCACTAGGAATTGGTGCGCTACCTCTCCCCAGGAAAAATTTGAAATAAACTGCTATTTAGGTCTTTATGTTTCTACAGAAAAAGGGCTTGCAGTTATACTTGCAAGATGCTGGCTTCTGATCATGTTTAGTGGAAGATAGTAGGTATTAAATACCAAAAGATTAAATTATAAAAAATGATTACCCACAAACGCACTCTCCACTGTTCAATCACCTCAAGATTTCATCAGGTGCTCAAGTCAAACAAGATGAAACTTTCTATACAAACACAAAGGCCCCTATTTAATTGTTAAAATAGCAATTACTTGAGCCTGTAATGGAGCCCGTAAAAGTTACTAATATTAATTGGCTACTTTTAGCTACCCGCAATCGATTTGCGAGTTACAGGCTCAAAAGCACTGCGGTTGTCAAAAACTTAACTCCGTCCTATCTCCTCCTTTGATCTTTCAAGCCTGTAAATGTTACCAGTGCTAAAGACGCAAAATCCATATTTAATGGTAACAATTCTACAAGCCCGCAATTGCCTTCAAACCTGTAAATGGCAAATGTATCAAAAAAATATATGAGTATTAGATAGGACTTGCAAGTGGGTTAAACACCTGTTTGTAACACTGTAAAAGCAAATAAACACACAATACTGTACTTAAAAATACTGGGAAAGCAATGAAAGACATTAGAATTAACTGCACAACAATCTCAAGCTCACAAATCTGCAATAAAAAAAAAGTTAACGTTTTATTTCTATGTTATATTGATGCCAGGAATCAAGGAGTTAATACATATCATGGAACAGGCATGGACTAGAACAGATGATTTATTAATTACTATGGATTTCTATATTTCTGGATTGCGAGTCCGATCGTAAATCGGACTTCTAAACCCTATTTAATTGCAGTCTAAACTCCATGTTTTACTGACGTCATGATGACTGTCTCATTTACTATTGGCTCTGTCTAAATTGTAACTTACGGGTTTGCTTAATTGATCATAATCATGACCTGAAATGCGACGTACCGGTTCATGGTTTATGTGTTGGGCTGTGAGCCTGTACTTGCAGGCTTGAGCAATTAAATACATCTGTAACTGTAGCAAATTTCTAACCTGCAGACATACGTGCAGTGTGAAGGTAATTACGGGCTTGGAATTAAATAGGGGCCAAAGTCTACATAGCTTCTAATGCTGTGAGTTTGTTACATACTTAGCAACCATGTGAGGCTTTTAATGAGTTCTCACATACCACAAGAAACTTGCTTTACTTCAGCATTAATATGGTAATGATTACACTGTGTGTCTGATAGACAAATCCATATACAATCCCAACACAAACAATATCTTGCTTTTCATTTACTTGGCTACTAAGTAATATGTAAATGCAAAAGAAAATTCCCAACTGGGTTATCTACAAAATAAGGTAAATTATTGTCTATTATTATTTTCCACACCTTTTTTTGTATTGTAATATTTGCCCCTACCAGCTTCTATTATAATACAAATCACTGAGGGCCTCATTCTATTAAGGGCCGTAAAATTGCCGCAAAGCTGCGATTCCTTGCGGCCATCTTCCGGCCCGTGTAGAGCTACTGCTACCCTGCTATTCAAATGGACGGCGCCGCAAGGATATACCCCTTACGGCCAGCCGCACATCATGCAAACGGCCGCAAGCGTTTTTCCCGCGCCCGTAAATCTTGTTTTCTGGCCGCAAAGTCAGAAAACTGTAAATGCAAATATAAATTCAAGATGGCACTGTAAAGCTCTGTAAATGCTAGGCATCATAATGGGGGACATGAGGATTAATAGCAACACCCTCTCAAGCTTGCACATCGCCCAAATCCGATATATCATTTGCGGTTTATTTTCCGTCCCGTAGTCCCGCGGGCTCGTCCTTGTTCAAACCCGTACGGGGGAACATAATGGGGGGGCATGAGGATTAATAGCAACACCCTCTCAAGCTTGCACATCGCCTAAATCCGATATATCATTTGCGGTTTATTTTCCGTCCCGTAGTCCCGTGGGCTCGTCCTTGTTCAAACCCGTACGGGGGAACATAATGGGGGGGCATGAGGATTAATAGCAAAACATTCTCAAGCTTGCACATCGCCAAATTGTACTTTGATTTTAAAATCCGTCCAAGTCCCACAGACTTCAATGATCAAGCCCGTAGCTCCTTATTCAAGCCCGTACGGGCTTGCATGATAGATAAAACACGAAGAGTGAACATGAAGTTAAATATCTTTATTTGCAGATTTGAGTGTAGGGAAATGTTGTGCTATGAATGCTAACACCTCCAATCACTTTATCGTCTCATCAAAGTGCAGGATGGCTTTATTATGTGCTTAATTGGTGATAGCGGGACCTTTTTGGTGTAAGTAAGCTGCGGCTTGGTTTTAGATAATTACGGCCATGACGAGAGGGTTTACATAGCATTTGAATAGCAACCGTGGCTTTCTTGCGGCCGTGTAAGATCAAAGGCTTTCCTGCTGCGAGTGCGGCCGCAAGGGATAACAGGGCGCCGGCCGCAAGCCTGCCGGAGCCCTCGGCCGCAAGGGAATAGAATAGGCAAATAGCCTGCGGCCGGTCCTTGCAGCCCCGCATCTCCTACGGCCATTAATAGAATGAGGCCCTAGGTGAATAGTGTGTATAATAAGGGGAGTGTTCAGCATACTACTTTGATAAGCAGATATTTGTCCCACGCAAACAATCTGCTACACTATTTTAAAAGTATATACCTATTTGATTTGCTTAAAAGAATACGTCTATATCTGATGTGCATTACCTATCAGTAATCCTTTAGTTTGTAAATTTGTGAGTTTTCAATCTTGTAGGTGCCTTGGAAACCAGCTCTATATAGGTTTCAATTTAAGCTCAAAGTCAGGACCCTCCATTCTTTTGCAATGTATTAGTTTTTGCCATGTACCTACCTCAGTATAGCGCTACGGAATATGTTACAAAAAAAGATTAATAATAATTAAAAATAGCAAAAAAAATGTTTTCAATGAGTTTTTAATTATATACACATTCCAAGAGTATTTCTATATTTATGTAAATTATGTTCTAGTTACAGTTAATCAAGAAAACACCATTAGGTTAATTAAGATGTTTATGGACAGTTGTCAGTGTAATGAATTCAGTCAGTGTAACAGTAATGGGATAACAAGTAATGTGACATTGTGTATGGAATACATTATGAAATATTATTAATGGAAGCAGTATCATGGGAGAAAGGTATCTCTTAACTGCAAGTGCAAAATGAAAGTGTAATATATCAGTACTTAGGAACCTTTGTTTTTGCTCATATGGCCCATATTTTACAGATCTAAATTAAGGATCCTTCATTATCTTACAAATAAAAAATAATAATAATTATCTTTTTGCCAGGGCAGTATACAGTTTGCACCTATTGACATATTTATAACTTACACCTGACCCTTTTTTATTTGGCATATACTTAAGGGAACCACTGTATTAGACCCCAAGCTATGTAAAGCATATTCTGTATGCAATTTGTAAGAAATTATAGATTTTTATATCAAAGGATTTGCATTGTAATAAAAATGTAGAATTTGACAAATAATTAAAAAAAATGTAATTTTCTCACATTAATAGTCAGCATAAAAACTGCTTATTTTTTCTTTGCTTCAATAGATAGATATATACATACATCCATATATATGTATACACACATACAGCCATATAAATATATTTTTATAAATATATTTTTATATATATATGTATATATACATATATATATCAGTGAAAAAGTTTTGCATAATTTTAGATAATATCATAAACAAATTTACTATATTTATCTCCAGTGCAAGTAAATTACATTACCCAGATTCCTGTATATGAATTAATCATATCATAATAAAACCACCTCAGAAACACATTTGTTTTGCTATGCTAGGGCAGGGAACACAAATGTTTAATTAGAAATACCAGGCTTAGCTGAACCATCAGTTAACCTTTTAAGCATGTTGTGAAGAAACTTAGAAGCATTAATAAGACTATAATATTGATAAATACAATTAAATACACTACATAGGGAAGGAAACTTGGATTTAAAACACACATTATAATCAGTATCACAGGGACATGGACCATATTTTGTTACTGAATAAAATTGTTTCTAAAATGTAATCTATACGAGCACATATATTAAAAATATATCTATTATCTCTGATTTCTATTGATGTTTGTTGTCTAATACCTGCTCATAGCAAATGCTACTAATAATATACTTTGTATGCCATTTCTATCATACATTGGACTTAAGATAAGAACCATGTCTTCCGCCATTTTATTTCCATAAATAGTTATCTTATTTAAACCTTAGGATAGGCTTATGCTTAGCTCAGACTTTTTTAAATTCCTTAACTGTGTTTTATTATCCCCATACCACTCCCACTTATCTACTACCCTTTCTGTAAAGTAGTATTTTTGCACATTACTCCTTCTACCTACTAATGGCAAATCATCTTTATAATTTTTTTATTTTTTATCATAGCAACTAATTTAACAGAATAAAAAAATACTTGATAAACCATTAGTTCTTGGATTACTGTACAATTTATTTTTTAATATTGAAAATAATGTCACTTACTATTTATAAAATGTAAATACAACTAATCAAGACAAATATATTTTTTATCTGATAAGATATAAAATAAGGTAATTCTTTGTCCACTGACTCGGTATAGGTTGTGTCTTCATCAGAGTCCCCACTCCATCCTGAGGAAGGCCGATGTGTATAAGAACAGTCAGAATCCGAGTTTCTATAATCCATCTGTATAGGATCTTACAGACTCCTTATCCCACGTCCGTACAGCATGTGTGTCCTGTTCTCCTTCACTCTCCCTCACTCCTTCCAGCTTCATACTCACACAAGGTCACAGAAATCCAAACAATATCCTCTCCGTTTTCTATTTCACTGTGGTGTTTTAATCCATCATAAATGAGAGTACCATTAAAATAAAGAAATCAGTCCTCTCATCACCAGCACTCTCTTATGGGACGTGGTATGAGATGTTGTAATAATCTGTTGTCCTGCTTAGTTGTGCCTTCTCCGTGCCAAAGTATATGGGCACTTACACCTGTTGCCTTGCATATAGGGATTGGAATGGCTTGTTCAAGACTGGGGACTGAATGTTCAACTTGTTATTTCAAAGGGATGCTGTTATTTACTTCCAACTGTCTTACAGAAGAAGTACAGGCCTATGAGTTAAAGGGATATAGATCACCTTCCTTAAACAACCTTTTAAGGATCTACTTACAAGTGATTATGCTTTAAAGATAGGAACATGGAGATTGAGAAATAAACACTGCAGAGGCTACTGTCATGCACTGTGCAAATTATACAAGTAGGAATGAGTCTTGAGCTAATATCATGTCTGTTATTGGCAAAATATATTTCAATTATTAAGTTGGGAATAGCCTTGCATTTTAGGGCTGGCCTACCTGGGCCTAGTCTGACTGATGTGCTCCAGGAGATTTCTTCTCTGTAATGGGGCAAGTAAAACTTGAGAAACTGCACACCAAGCAATTATTAACTAATGTGGATGCCTGGTTTTGCCTGTTGCTTGGTGATTGTGTCTTACTTTATGACTGTGATTGCTAAAGACCTTCCTAGGTAGGCTGATTGTATCAGCAGTTCTGTCGCTGAATAGTAAAAATTACAGGTATATGTAAGTTGCTGTTTTTAACTTTTTCTAATCAGACAAATGCTTCTTCTATCAGACATTACACATTACATTCACTCATTCTATACACATACAGATTTATTTTATTTAAAAAAAAGGGGTTTCCGCATCCCCAGAGCTGCTTACATAGGCACCTGGTACCTACCAATAGAAACACTGCATTCAGGTATGTTTTTAACCCTATACTAACATTCAAACCAAAAGCAGCACAGAGATCCACAACAGCACTGTCTGCGCTCCTCCTTGCTTCCTTGTGTGTGGGGGACTACACATCCCATGATTCTTTGTTGCAGTGACTGACTTACCAGACATTGCAACAATGATATAGCTGCCTGTGATTACTCAAAACAATATGAATATTATGCTAAATTAGCCTGGATTTTCAGGGACATTCTGTCTCAAAATCTACTGTGAGAAAACAGAATAAATTGCCAAACTTCGGGGTAAGTTTATTAATGCTTATTTTGGGATTTCTTCATGCAAAAAAAAATGTTTGCATACACTACTGATTCTCCTCTATCAGAAGCATTCACAATCCATGTATTTTAAATATATATATATTAATTCAGTGACACAGGCAGGGCTAGTAGCTCTGTTCCACTACTATGCACAAAGATATAAAAAATTTAACAACTTAACAAAATAGGAAATAACAATAAAACTAATATTTCCATTACAGTGCATACTTGTGTACAGTTGTGTATCATGTTTGAACTGTTATTGTATAATGTGAGGCAGGTAGAAGATGGCTGCCATTAATACAATATATAATCTTAGTAAATACTCTGAGGGATAGAGTTGTGAAACTGTCAACCACCTGACCTTGCAAGTGCCATACAGCGGTGTTGGACATAGTATTATTAAATGTAATTATTATGAATTATGTTTAAAAAGAATGACAACCTACATTTCCATCATTTTTATTATCTTTGGGACATAATTGCAGCTTCCTATTGACACTGGATTCTTTTTTTCATTTCTAATACTTTTTTTTCAAAAATGTCAACCAATGCTAGAAAGAATGAATGAAAGAGAAAATGAGATAACTAACAGATGGATACCTTGAAAGATTCTTGTAGGCCAGCAGCAGGTGTTTAAAGAGCAAGCTGTGCAGATTATTGAACCAGAAAATGACAAATGGCCTTCATAAAGACATCAATAGAGTTTGCTTTTAGATGCTTAACAATAAACCTGATTAAATATACAAATACACGGCAATAATCCTGATGTGCAGTTCCATACTCTGAAAAACATATTTTCTCTCCAAGCCCGTAATGTCTAAGACTTCCACATACCTCTATCTGTTTTATCATTCAGAGGTTATTTGCTCTAATAATGCTTTGAAGAATAGGCCAGAGACAGTGGCGAGCCAGTAAACGGAGGGCCCCGGTGCAAAATATTCTGGGGGCCCCCAGTACATCTCTATATACCTTGCATGGTTCAATAAACAAGCCAAAATATATGTAGTTGGTTGGATCAGCCATGGGGTGATCACATCAATTTTCTATACAATTCTTATCTGCCCTCCTCTAATAAATTAAGAGGAGGGCAGATAGCAGAGGGGCCCTATTCTGCTGTGGGCCCCGGTGCTTGCACCTGCTGCTCCAGCAGTAGCTCCACCACTGGCCAGAGTTACTAAGATTCTCAAAGACTATAATGAAGAGTCCAAGCATTAACACATTAAGAAAATGTTTTGGTTGTCTTCTTATCGAAAAATGTCCTTGCCCATCTCCAAGTGTAGCCTTTAAAAGTAACATACGGCAAATATAGGACTTCAATGTCCTTTTAGTAACAACAATATAACTTTTATCCTTAATGTAGAAGTATCTGTCGAATGATCTTAATGTATATAGTCATGATCTCAATGTATATAGTTATTTTATGCTATAAAATATGAATTTTATAATTGCTCAAGCTCAATTGTGTGACCAATCCAACATACCTTTGAAAACTTCCTATGGGTGGAGACAAGTGACTTAGCTGAAGATTGAGAAGTAGATGTTGGAATGTAAGTTTAATATTGAATATTTCTTCTATCACTAATTATGAGTTTTTATTAATGATCATTGGTAAATTAAACCACCTAGCTCTTCTTGTTAGGATATCACAGTGTTCCTTTAAAATAACCCTTTGAAGGTAGATAGACTAGATTCTTTGTAACGCACACAGGACAGATACATGAACATTTTATAGCAAGGGACAAATTTAATATGAAAGGATTTAGCTATATTGATGACCTAGATTTATAATGAAAATGTCCATTTAAATATAAATAGTATAAGTTCATACAAAGTGGGTGTTTTTTTATGGAAATCTGGTGATAAATACAGTCTGTAATAAATATACGCTTGACAACTTTAATGTCACAGCACTGTCTTATTTTATTCCAGAACTGTCCTCCAATGTCTCAACTCATAATTTGCTTTGGGTTGTATGCGAATAGAAATTAAATGATTCAACAAGGTCACACAGAAAGCAATACGGACACCGCTAATACATTAGGAGCATTTGCTTTACAATGTTTGCTGTTGTTCTCAATATAGTTATCAGAAGGTAGCATTGATTTAAAGAGGGTTTACACAGTATTTTTTTTTTGGTGTCGTTCAGTGATGTCCCACTCTCTGTGACCCCATGGACGCTAACACACCAGACACATCTTTATGGCTATGGTCATGCTGATCCACTTGGTTTTCATGGCAGAGATACTGGAGTGGATTGCCAGTTCCTTTTCCAGTGGGCTACAGCGCCTGGTATTCCAAGGTGATCTCCCATCCAAGTACTGACCAGGCCCAACCCTGCTCGGCTTCAAGCTAGTGTGACCTCTTGGTTCCCTGCCTCGAATCAAACCCAGGTCGCAATGGAGAAAGCAACAAATCCTAAACAATGGACCACCAGGGAACCCTTATCGACACAGTATTATATGTTGCAATTGGTAATACTCTCTGTCTGCTTTTTCATTTGGGTTCTTGAGACATACTAACCCCAAAGAGAAAATGATCCAATCGTTGGGGAACATCCTACAACATACCACTGGGAGATGGGCACTGATTGACTACTATGAGACACTGGGGTTAGGTAAACTGTTCAGGTTAGGGTTATTTTAAGGCTTAGGGAAAGCATCTAAGGTTACAACTTCTCTAAAATATCGTCAGCGCTGCAAAATACTGCAGCTCCATCTAGCAGCTCCTTGCTGCAACTGCAGCTGCCGGCGCAGTCATAAAGGGAAGGTCATTCCTAAATACGAACATTAATTATACAATAACCATGTGATTGAGTAGTGATTTGCTCCAATCCTGGATCAATTGCCAATGCTGGACGTGAAAATGTAAGGACAATGTTGGAGAGCGCCACAATTTAAAGGGGAAGTGCCACCCAAGCACAAGTTGTTCTTAAGTGAAAACCTTTCAAGTGCAGAATCTCAGACAAATGGTTAAGGGTGTTAGCAATAACATAGATTGCAACTCTCCTTCTGGATCATTACCTTGTTGTGGTGAAGGGGCTTGTTTACTTCAATGAAGCTGTGAGCTATACCATGTAGAGCAACTAGATTTATGTATGTTAAATGGTGTGAACAAATGAAAAACACAGAAATATGAATGTAACTGCCACAGCTGTAGCCTGGTTGGCTCTTGAGCTTTTAACCCAATTAGATCACGCTGCTCAGAATTCTAAGTGTCAGTGACAGAAATAGAACAACATTTTTGTTTCAAATATTGACATAAATAATATTTTCTAGATTGTTCTTATATTTGATATATATATATTTTATATATATATATATATATATATATATATATATATATATATATATATATATATATACACATATACAATGAAATTATGTTTAAGTAGAACTTCTGCTTTAAAGACACAGCATAGATCTGAATGGGGAGATCCACAAAGCTCTTGCAGCTGTAATGTCGCTTTTCCTTATGACAAATACACAATGCAGCCTTCAGCTAACGCCATCACAAGCATTTATTAACAAGGTAGAGTTGGGATGTACTATTTACTGCTGAGAAATGGGACAATATAAGGACAGGTAAGGACTGTTTTATGCTCATTTTTGCAATGTATTGATTAGCTTGTATTAAAAATGACTCTAAGAAAGTGGGTTACAATTAAACCTACAGGGGACTTTAATTGGCCACATAACAAGGGCCATTTTTAGTGCTTATTAAATAAAGACATTTGATTGCAAGGCTGAAGTGGCAGAGTGTGTGTAATCTGGAAGACAGCGGGGGGTAATCTGAGACTGGCAGTAGAGATCAGTTATATCACTGCTCAAGGACAAGTCCAAGTCAAGTCCAAAAAGAGTTGAAGGGTAAATGCCTCCCTTTTATAGCTCAAGACTGAACAATGTAATACTATTAACTACGATTAAAAACATTTAAAAATATCTAAATCAGGGATCTATCCTGTTGGGTGACACGTCCTTCGTGCTCTGGAGAACAGCACGCAGTCATCAGGGCGCTGAGAACTGCGCTCTGATGACGCTCTGTGCTTCAGCCTGCATCCCATCTGCCACAAAGGCTTCTCATGCGCGCGCCTCCATCTTATACCGTATTGGTCCGAATATAAGCTGCACCTTTTTTCCGATTTGTGTGTTTGCGAGTTACGGGTGCGGCTTATATTTGCAAACGTAAAATTACTGCCGATTTTTGCGATTGCGAGTTAAGGGTGCAGATTTGCGTGCTTGAGACTGCGGTATTGTAGCAATTTAATAGCGATTTACAGTTTTAGTGATTCTAACATCCTGTAAAGCCTGTAACCTGCAAAAAAAAGCTACAGTGCTAATTAGAAAACCTGCTTCTTGCAATTGTTGATCACGTGGAGAGAGTCTTTTTCTCTCCAATTTTAAGGGTGCGGCTTATATTTGAGTACTATCTTTTTTCTAATTTTTCCCCTTGAATTTTACAGGTGCGGCTTATATGCCAGTGCGGCTTATATGCGGGTGCGGCTTATATGCGGGTGAGGTTTATATTCGGACCAATACAGTATTTACTGGACTTGATTGCAGGAGGCTGCCAAGGGCAAGGTAAGGGGCTGACAGTGTGCCATGTGGGGCTGGCATTTGTCACTAGGAGCATATTGTATGTAATGTCACCTGTATGTAATGTCACTGTGTGCATGTGTCACTAGGAGCATGTTGCCTTGCATGTTTATCACTACATGTCACTGTCATTGTTTGCATGGGTGATAAACATGCAATGCAACATGCTCCTAGTGAAACAATGCCTGGCCCATATGGCACTCTGTCAGACCCTTACCTTGCCAAGCAGGTCCAGGAAATATGAGATGAGGGTGCTCGCGCATGAGAAGCCTCTGTGGCAGATGGGATGCAGGCTGGAGCACAGAGCGTCATCAGGGGGCAGTCCTCAGCGCCCTGATGACGGCACGATGTTCTGCAGCACGCAATGGTCGTGGTGCCATCCCGTTGTGTATGCGCAAGAAATCACCAGCACTGACAACTGATGGCTCCCTCAGATTTCAGGGAAGGCCAATAATTATTCCCCCTCTGATGTGGCGCAACTGGATGTCGCTGACTCGAAAGTGAGGCCATCGATGTATTCCGCGCAGGCTTGAGGCCCTCAGGCAGGCCTCTCTTTGCTCAAGGCCTCTTCTGTCGGCGCGCCTTATATGCAATGTGCAGCAGTATTCCAAAAATCGTCAGCGCCATCTAGTAGTTTGCGACGGCACTGCTGCTGTCTATCTTTTCCGTAGGGGAAGAGGGAAAGGACCTATTCAGTTTTAGTCAGAATCTTTAGCCATGTTTTGCTAATTTATATATCATTTTTAGAATAAAGATGATTTAAGTATTTCATTATCTTCTACTGGGATGAATCTGCTAAACCAATGTGGGCAATGGGAACAATATCCGGGCCCTAAGACACATCCCATGTGGCCCCAGCCTTCTTTCCCATGCTCCTATTCAATAATACACGCTACATTCTGTCTTTCTATAACTTGTGAATAATACCCAGTTGTACTCCTAATACTTATCCTCATTATCCATACCTCTATTGCCAATTAATTCACCTCTACCTCTTTCCTACAGAGTATTTACCACTTTGCTTTGGATTACTTAAACAGCACTGTGAGGCCTTTTTAATGACTTGGGAGGCCATCCAAGTGAAATAGGTTGTCCGCCACTGTACTAAATGATGTAACATCTCAAAAAAGTAAGATATAAAAAAGGACCATTGAAATCAAATATTGAAAATATACTCTTTTGAAGAACTGCACATGAAAAGAGTAAAATATGTTTTAAGATTGTAAAATAATAAATATAGCATTCACTGTATTATTTTTTTAATGGAATTATGCTGCAGTGGAAGCTGCCATTTTAGCCACAGCTAATCTGCTTCCTAAGGTGAAAGGAGACTTTGAAGCTGGAGGGAGTTGTTGATTGATCATGTTAAGCGAATATCCCCTTACAGTAAAGCAAAAGTGAATACAGTATTTAAAGACATATATAAGTCGTATTGGATTATGAAGCATCTGATAGAGGAGAATCAGTAGTGTATGCAAACATTTTTGTTTTGCATGGAAAAAATACCATAATAAACATTAACAAGTTTGCAAGCAGTAGCTTTTGTGAGTTAACACACCTGAAAATCCACAATAAAATTAGCATAAAATTCATTTTTTTGTTTGGCCTATCACAAGCAGCTGTATTTTCATACAATGTAACAACCAATTATGGCAGTTTGTACAAGGAATCATGGGATGCGTAGTCCCATATATAAGGAAGCAGGAGGAGTCAGACACTGATCTGTAAATCCATGCATTAAGCTGCTGCTGGCTTGAAGGTTAGTAAAGCGTTAAAATCTATATTTGAATGCAGAGTTTCTATTGGTAGGTACACTGTCCTATGTAAACAGCTCTGGGGGTGTGGAAAAGAAGTTTCATTTTTAAATAAAATAAATCTGTGTGTGCATAGAATGACTCCATGTAATGTGTGTGTCTGATATAAGTATCATGTGTAATATCAGAAAAAGGTAAAAACAGGGAAACTTAGATATACTTTTAACTTCCATCTGCATAAAATATTCATCTATATTACGCTCCTGGATTCTTCTTCTGTAATGATAGTTAGAAATAAACTTGGCAGCACAAACACAATTCAGCTGACAGGCTGTTCCACACCAGAGACATGCTTGTAATTCTTTGTACAGCTGACATCACGGCCTCTCACATAGATCATCAGTACAAATCTTCAGAGGCTTCCAGCCCACAATGTTCTTACGACAAAGTAAACTCGTCTTCCGTCTTGCCAGTGATACAACATTCAGTGGATACAACATTTACTTTTGTATTACTTTCAAATAATGCAAATTAATACAGCACAAAAAGTTTGCTATAACCAATATATGTTCTGGTAAAACATTTACCTAGGATTTAGTCTGCCCCATTATGTACTGTACAATTTAATGGATTAGCGTCAGTATGTTTACCAGCGACAGTGAAAGACTGTATAATATTTACAATAGGCCATAGCGAGCTGTACAGAATTATCCTGCGCTAAGCTTAATAATGTGTATTGTAAGATCGTGAGTTTAGCAGATTCCTGGAAATGCCACATGGATTTTCTCTTGGAATAAAAACCTAAATTTCAATAGGTTAAGATACATTCACTATAAGTATTTCACTGAATGGGGATTTAAAGATTACTAACTGTGCAGCATCCCGCTGTTCACATCAGAGCCATGGACTATTAACTTTACTGATTATAGAAGTTTATTTTTGTTGCCATTTATAAAGCAGCAGTTTATAAAAGGGAAACAGCTATACCAAAAATAATACAATATAATTAGACTAAATTATAGGAAGCCATTAGAATGAGAGATTAGAATAAGCAATAAAAAACAATATAATAACGCAAAAAATAATAAGTCAAGATGACTTAGTGCTAATACTGCAATGGTTTTGGTTGAGTGGGGAGAAAGATGTCAGAGGGTTGCTGGATGTTCCAGAACAAATATAAATATGGGAAAAGCCTTGTATATGTAAATGTACAGTGTTTAGGAGACGGGGAGACATATTCCTCATTTAAACATAATACAAATCAGAATCACTAATATAGTTTCTGAAAGTGCGTAATGCTCCAGTGGGAGCGCATGCGCACAAAATTCCGTACATGCTGCACACTGTGGCGCCAGCTGTGCATGTGCAAGGAACGGGGGGGGGGGGGATGGACAGAGAAGGGGAAAGGGACAAAGAGACAAACGGGAGGGAGGAAGGTGAAAGAGACACAGGGGAGGGGGGGGAGAGACACAGGGGAGGGAGAGGGGGAGAGGCACAGGTGAGGGAGATGGTGCAATGAACAGAGGGTGTAAAGGGACAGAGAGGGGGAAAGATACACAGGGGAGGTAGGAGGGGGGGGAAAGAGACACAGGGGAGGGAAATAGGGGTGAAGAGATACAGGGATGGGCGAGGGGTGAAGAGATACAGGGAAGGGAGAGGGGGAAGAGACACAGGGGAGGGAGAGACACAGGGGAGTTGGGGGAAGAGACACAGGGGAGGGAAAGGGGGGGAGAGAAACAGGAGAGGGAAAGGGGGGGAGAGACACAGGAGCGGGAGAGGGGGAAAGAGACACAGGGGATGGAGATGGAGGGAAAGAGACACAGGGGAAGTGGGAGGAAAGAGACACAAGGGAGGGAGGAAGGAAGAGACACATCTAATACTATACTGTCATTTATGACGGGTAAACCACTAGTATATTATATATTATAGTTATTTTGTAGAAGCTATATGCAGGAATGTATAATTTGCAACATCAAGGTGAATGAAGTTAATTTGCTCTACATTATTCTTCATAAAGAAGAAATAGACATGTTTCGAGGAGATATAATAGATGTTGTTCCACAAAGAAATACTAAGAGCTGGTTTCAGTTGAAAAGAACTAGAGACACAACGTGTTTGACCTTGAAATTTAATTAGAAGTCTTGAAAATTACACACAATATAAAAGCCATAACTAGGGACAAGTGAACATTTTATGGTTCATTCAATCTTAAATCACGGTAAGCTTTTGTTATTAGTATGGACAAGAAAGAGAATGCACATAGAAGCTTCAAGGGCAAAGATATTTGTTGCCACCACTTTGTTCAATGAACGCTCAAAACAGTAATGGCTACTAGGTTAGTTTTTTGTTCCCTAGCAAGACACAAGAATCATATATATATGAGGTGTTACATCTCAAGGACATGTTCCTACAACACACCTTGCAGTATACACTGAGGTTTCTTATACTGTAAGAGGCTGATCTTATAAAACAATGGAAGACATCTGAAAGAGGGTACATAATAATGTGTCATAGGGTGCTGTTTAATGAAGGTCCTGGAACAAAATAAACTGCTCTGAATACATATTTATGAATCATACATGTCTGACAATTGTACCTGAAAATACAAGTACCCCCGCAAAGGCATTTACTGTTAGTTTCAAGTCAACACAAATATGTAGAGATTTTGAAATACAAAACAAATACAATTGACCATTGTGGAATGAAAAAAAATATATTAGTTTGGAAACTATGACTTAGAGCATAACTAGACAGGGAGTGAGTCGAAAAGTGAGGTTTTAATTAGACAACAAAAAATGTTGATGTCTTTGCTGGACCCTGGAGGCATCATTAATACTTTGGTGAAATGCAAGTATGGGAGAGGAGCATTAATGCAAACTGTGTACGCCTGGGCCTCTGAGGTGGAAGGAGGTGGTGTCATTTACAATCAGATCTAATAATCACACAAATGCATCTGCCCCATTCTTGTTTCTTCCTCCAACACCCCTCCCTCAACTGATAGATAAAAACACACACTTCATGATGCAGCTCTGAGGAAGTGATGCAACAACGTTAAAATGGAATCTTCTATTCATAAATAGATTCTGCAAAAATGCAGCTTTTTCCCTAAAAATGTGTATGTTCATGACTTACACAATTGCTAATGTTGGTTTGTTACATACTTACAGGTACCGATTTCCTTTAAGCTACTACATCAATTAGCATGATCTTAAGATATATATGTATGCTTCTTTGTCAGGAAGTCCTTTATTACCATTTATTGTAAGAACAGTACAATAATGTGTGGCTGGTCCAAACCATGAACTCTTCCATAAAACCAGCCCACACTGTCTTTTTAACTTTTTCTTATTAATCCCTTATTTCTCAATTAATTTTACCAATTAGTGCAGCTTTTCGATGGATTAATTTAATGTATTAAATTAATTTAAAACATTTCATCAAAATAACTGGAAGAAATCCATATTTAGATTTGCTGCCTTTCCCATTTCTATATCTCAAATTGTAAGTTTAGATAGTAAGTCACAAAATGTACACTTACAGGCTGAAATATGTTCGTATATGCATAAGAAATGTCTATATGTAGTGATATTTCTATGTAGTGCACTAGCATTTACAGGCAGACTGCTGCCCTCTGAAAATGTGCTGCCCCAGGCCTGGGCTTTATGAGCCTAGGTAGAAATATACCACTGAAGAAAACTCTCCAGTTTTCTGCCCAATATTGACTATAATTAATAAATGATTTTAATAATAATATTTCTATGACAATATGATAAAATAATATAACTAGAGCGCAGCTATCCAGCAACTTGATTTCCTGTCTTGTGCTACAATCACAATATAATGTCTACCTATCATTTCACACTGGTAAACATTTTCAAACAGAACCAAAAGGAATGAATTTGCACAGCGAAGCTTTGATAACCGAAAGTACAAAACGGTTATACTTGTCTGACTTATCACCGGCCTGCCCCCTGTGCTGAATTCCAAATGAGCCCTTTGCATCTCACATGCCTATACATCTGTTACACAACTGGCTAGTAGTGAATATTCATAAGGATTTTCTTCCAATAACTCAGCGGGTGCGGAGGGTTTATTGGTTATGTAAGTGGGAAAAATGACAAATTGCCAACAAGGTTTCTAACAAGCCATAGATCTATGTTTGGAATGAAGATAACATATTCATTAAGGCAGAAAGTGATATCGATGCCACCTGGGCCATGAAAGGCTACAGTAGAATATTGGCCCCACCATATATACATATATACACACACACATATGCATATATGTCTGTAGCATAGAGTAGGAAGCCCTCCTGACCGCACCAGAGCCATAGGCGCACATCCCTACGACCCTGTACGACTTAGGCAGGTAGAGCCAAAGGCGCTCACTGGACTGGTGGAGATGAGCGCCATAGGCGCTCATCCCTATGACCCCACACGACTTGTGCATCATACCTACAACCGGCAGAACTACACATCAACACAAAACTCAAATACACAATTCAAAGTGCGAGACCCGTAGCACTTTGAAAAAATTGGGTATAAAAAATTACGTCCCATAACACTAACACAACAAAAAATACGAGCCGCAAACAAATACGAACTTAACGGCCGCACCAGGCACAGCAAAAAAACACACAAAATACAAACTAAATTAAATAAAAAAAATCACACACAGCAAGGGGGAATTAGGTTACACGCCAATTTAAATACAATTTAAAGAATTTCGCCACTCGAAAATCCCCTAAGCGAGAGAAAAAATGGCCTCTGAAAAAAATGAAAATGAGGCTACATGACCGCTAAGCACGCAAAACACAGCCAAGCACATACGCCTTTTACACAGAACCGTACGAGCTACTAAATACACTATTAGGCAGGACGCTAAATGCTCCACACCCGCCTAACACATACACAATCACAGACATTTTACAACACTAACTGCAAACTAATAACATTACCATTACAAAATGCGGAAATACACAGCTCAACAACACTGCAAATCTACATTGTATGCTGCAGGAACATCAAAACAGATTGTTAGCTCTTCAGCACATTGCTTCCTGTATATTAAGTAGTATATTAATTATCACTTTACAAATTAATTAATTAACATTACAAAATACATAGACAGAAAAAAAAAAAACAATGACAATAAACCATAAAGGCACTCAGCGCACGCCTCACAAGGAGCGCCAACGCTGTTTAGAGGGGCACAACTACACCAGGGGAGAAACTCGCAATGCGCGCCAAAAGGCCATCAGCGCAAATCTTGCAATGAGAGTCAAAGGTGCTCTCATAAACAAAAATACACCAACCAAGAGGCTCGCAATGAGCGCCAAAGGTACTCACACAACCAAAACACTTACTTTGTGTACCAAATAGCATTACCTGCCTTACAATTCTATTGCCGTAATTTATTGACGGGCAAGTCGCTAGTATATATATATATGGGATATATAGCATCAATCTCACAGCTTCTTGATCCTTTACTCCATACTATAGCATCAATCTCACAGCTTCTTGATCTTTTACTCCATACTATGGCATCAATCTCACAGCTTCTTGATCCTTTACTCCATACTATAGCATCAATCTCACAGCTTCTTGATCTTTTACTCCATACTATAGCATCAATCTCACAGCTTCTTGATCTTTTACTCCATACTATAGCACCAATCTCACAGCTTCTTGATCTTTTACTCCATACCACAGCACCAATCTCACAGCTTTGTGATCATGAACTACATACTATAGCACCAACCTCACAGCTTCTTGATCCTTTACTCCATACTATAGCACCAATCTGACAGCTTCTTGATCCTTTACTCCATACTATAGCACCAATCTCACAGCTTCTTGGTCCTTTACTCCATACTATAGCACCAATCTCACAGCTTCTTGGTCCTTTACTCCATACTATAGCATCAATCTCACAGTTTCTTGATCCTTTACTCCATACTATAGCATCAATCTCATACTCCATACTACAGCATCAATCTCCCAGCTTCTTGATCCTTTACTCCATACTATAGCATCAATCTCACAGCTTCTTGATCTTTTACTCCACACTATAGCACCAATCTCACAGCTTCTTGATCATTTACTCCATACTATAGACTCAATCTCACAGCTTCTTGATCCTTTACTCCATATTATAGCACCAATCTCATAGCTTCATGATCTTGTACTCCATATTATAGCACCAATCTCATAGCTTATTGATCCTTTACTCCATACTATAGCACCAATCTCACAGCTTGTTGATCCTTTACTCCTTACTATAGCACCAATCTCACATCTTCTTGATCCTTTACTCCTTACTATAGCATCAATCTCACAGCTTCTTGATCTTTTACTCCATACCACAGCACCAATCTCACAGCTTTGTGATCATGAACTCCATACTATAACATCAATCTCACAGCTTCTTGATCTTGTACTCCATATTATAGCACCAACCTCACAGCTTCTTGATCCTTTACTCCATACTATAGCACCAATCTCACAGCTTCTTGATCATTTACTCCATACTATAACATCAATCTCACAGCTTCTTGATCTTTTACTCCATACCACAGTACCAATCTCACAGCTTTGTGATCATGAACTCCATACTATAGCACCAACCTCACAGCTTCTTGATCCTTTACTCCATACTATAGCACCAATCTCACAGCTTCTTGATCCTTTACTCCATACTATAGCATCAATCTCACAGTTTCTTGATCCTTTACTCCATACTATAGCATCAATCTCATACTCCATACTATAGCACCAATCTCACAGCTTCTTTATCCTTTACTCAATATTATAGCACCAATCTCATAGCTTCTTGATCTTTTAGTCCATATTATAGCACCAATCTCATAGCTTCTTGATCTTTTACTCCATACTATAGCACCAATCTCACAGCTTCTTGATCCTTTACTCCATACTATAGCACCAATCTCACAGCTTCTTGATCTTTTACTCCATACTATAGCATCAATCTCACAGCTCCATGATCTTGTACTCCATATTATAGCACCAATCTCACAGCTTCTTGATCCTTTACTCCATACTATAGCACCAATCTCACAGCTTCTTGATCCTTTGCTCCTTACTATAGCACCAATCTCACAGCTTCTTGATCATTTACTCCATACTATAACATCAATCTCACAGCTTCTTGATCTTTTACTCCATACCACAGTACCAATCTCACAGCTTTGTGATCATGAACTCCATACTATAGCACCAACCTCACAGCTTCTTGATCCTTTACTCCATACTATAGCACCAATCTCACAGCTTCTTGATCCTTTACTCCATACTATAGCACCAATCTCACAGCTTCTTGATCCTTTACTCCATACTATAGCACCAATCTCACAGCTTCTTGATCCTTTACTCCATACTATAGCATCAATCTCACAGTTTCTTGATCCTTTACTACATACTATAGCATCAATCTCATACTCCATACTATAGCATCAATCTCACAGCTTCTTGATCCTTTACTCCATACTATAGCATCAATCTCACAGCTTCTTGATCCTTTACTCCATACTATAGCATCAATCTCACAGCTTCTTGATCTTTTACTCCATACTATAACACCAATCTCACAGCTTCTTGATCCTTTACTCCATACCATAGCACCAATCTCACAGCTTCTTGATCCTTTACTCCATACTATAGCACCAATCTCACAGCTACTTGATCCTTTACTCCATACTATAGACTCAATCTCACAGCTTCTTGATCCTTTACTCCATATTATAGCACCAATCTCATAGCTTCTTGATCTTTTACTCCATACTATAACACCAATATCACAGCTTCTTGATCCTTTACTCCATACCATAGCACCAATCTCACAGCTTCTTGATCCTTTACTCCATACTATAGCATCAATCTCACAGCTACTTGATCCTTTACTCCATACTATAGACTCAATCTCACAGCTTCTTGATCCTTTACTCCATATTATAGCACCAATCTCATAGCTTCTTGATCTTTTACTCCATACTATAGCATCAATCTCGCAGCTTCTTGATCTTTTACTCCATACTATAGCATCAATCTCTCAGCTTCTTGATCCTTTACTCCATATTATAGCACCAATCTCATAGCTTCTTGATCTTTTACTCCATACTATAACACCAATATCACAGCTTCTTGATCCTTTACTCCATACCATAGCACCAATCTCACAGCTTCTTGATCCTTTACTCCATACTATAGCATCAATCTCACAGCTACTTGATCCTTTACTCCATACTATAGACTCAATCTCACAGCTTCTTGATCCTTTACTCCATATTATAGCACCAATCTCATAGCTTCTTGATCTTTTACTCCATACTATAGCATCAATCTCGCAGCTTCTGGATCTTTTACTCCATACTATAGCATCAATCTCTCAGCTTCTTGATACTTTACTCCATACTATAGACTCAATCTCACAGCTTCTTGATCCTTTACTCCATATTATAGCACCAATCTCATAGCTTCTTGATCTTTTACTCCATACTATAACACCAATATCACTGCTTCTTGATCCTTTACTCCATACCATAGCACCAATCTCACAGCTTCTTGATCCTTTACTCCATACTATAGCATCAATCTCACAGCTACTTGATAATTTACTCCATACTATAGACTCAATCTCACAGCTTCTTGATCCTTTACTCCATATTATAGCACCAATCTCATAGCTTCTTGATCTTTTACTCCATACTATAGCATCAATCTCGCAGCTTCTTGATCTTTTACTCCATACTATAGCATCAATCTCACAGCTTCTTGATCCTTTACTCCATACTATAGCACCAATCTCACAGCTACTTGATCCTTTACTCCATACTATAGCATCAATCTCACAGTTTCTTGATCTTTTACTCCATACTATAACACCAATCTCACAGCTTCTTGATCCTTTACTCCATACCATAGCACCAATCTCACAGCTTCTTGATCCTTTACTCCATACTATAGCACCAATCTCACAGCTACTTGATCCTTTACTCCATACTATAGCACCAATCTCACAGCTACTTGATCCTTTACTCCATACTATAGACTCAATCTCACAGCTTCTTGATCCTTTACTCCATATTATAGCACCAATCTCATAGCTTCTTGATCTTTTACTCCATACTATAACACCAATATCACAGCTTCTTGATCCTTTACTCCATACCATAGCACCAATCTCACAGCTTCTTGATCCTTTACTCCATACTATAGCATCAATCTCACAGCTACTTGATCCTTTACTCCATACTATAGACTCAATCTCACAGCTTCTTGATCCTTTACTCCATATTATAGCACCAATCTCATAGCTTCTTGATCTTTTACTCCATACTATAGCATCAATCTCGCAGCTTCTTGATCTTTTACTCCATACTATAGCATCAATCTCTCAGCTTCTTGATCCTTTACTCCATACTATAGACTCAATCTCACAGCTTCTTGATCCTTTACTCCATATTATAGCACCAATCTCATAGCTTCTTGATCTTTTACTCCATACTATAACACCAATATCACAGCTTCTTGATCCTTTACTCCATACCATAGCACCAATCTCACAGCTTCTTGATCCTTTACTCCATACTATAGCATCAATCTCACAGCTACTTGATCCTTTACTCCATACTATAGACTCAATCTCACAGCTTCTTGATCCTTTACTCCATATTATAGCACCAATCTCATAGCTTCTTGATCTTTTACTCCATACTATAGCATCAATCTCTCAGCTTCTTGATCCTTTACTCCATACTATAGACTCAATCTCACAGCTTCTTGATCCTTTACTCCATATTATTGCACCAATCTCATAGCTTCTTGATCTTTTACTCCATACTATAACACCAATATCACAGCTTCTTGATCCTTTACTCCATACTATAGCATCAATCTCACAGCTACTTGATAATTTACTCCATACTATAGACTCAATCTCACAGCTTCTTGATCCTTTACTCCATATTATAGCACCAATCTCATAGCTTCTTGATCTTTTACTCCATACTATAGCATCAATCTCGCAGCTTCTTGATCTTTTACTCCATACTATAGCATCAATCTCACAGCTTCTTGATCCTTTACTCCATACTATAGCACCAATCTCACAGCTACTTGATCCTTTACTCCATACTATAGCATCAATCTCACAGTTTCTTGATCTTTTACTCCATACTATAACACCAATCTCACAGCTTCTTGATCCTTTACTCCATACCATAGCACCAATCTCACAGCTTCTTGATCCTTTACTCCATACTATAGCACCAATCTCACAGCTACTTGATCCTTTACTCCATACTATAGACTCAATCTCACAGCTTCTTGATCCTTTACTCCATACTATAGCATCAATCTCACAGCTACTTGATCCTTTACTCCATACTATAGACTCAATCTCACAGCTTCTTGATCCTTTACTACATATTATAGCACCAATCTCATAGCTTCTTGATCTTTTACTCCATATTATAGCACCAATCTCATAGCTTCTTGATCTTTTACTCCATACTATAGCATCAATCTCGCAGCTTCTTGATCCTTTACTCCATACTATAGCATCAATCTCTCAGCTTCTTGATCTTTTACTCCATACTATAGCATCAATCTCACAGCTTCTTGATCCTTTACTCCATACTATAGCACCAATCTCACAGCTTCTTGATCCTTTACTCCATACTATAGCACCAATCTCACAGCTTCTTGATCTTTTACTCCATACTTTAGCATCAACCTTACAGCTTCTTGATCTTTTACTCCATACTATAGCACCAATCTCACAACTTCTTGATCTTTTACTCCATACTATAGCATCAATCACACAAGAGTGGGATAGCTGTATATTCCTTCTAGAAACACGTTTAATGTTCCTGTCCGTGCTGTAACACATGGTGGCTTTAAGACTTAATGCAGCATAAGACAGTGGATGAAAGCACAAGTTTAAGAAGGATTTTAAACAATAAAATTAAATTGACAATGTTTTCCACAGTTTGGTTAATACCATATTGCTCTATGCTGTATATTATTGCTGTATAAAACAGCTGTTAAATGGTTTTCTTACAAAAGTTCTGAATTTGTACACTCATCTAAATGTCAACCATATTTTCAATGGTATACGGGACAACAAGGAAATCATTAGTGTTAACATAAGTTATAGATAAAACCTCACAAGGCTTCCAATGGACATCTCCTCTACAGGTTGTTGAACTATCATGCTGGTCATTTATTTAATTTTTTTTTTTAATTAATTTAGTTTATTATATTTCAAGTCTTCCAGCTGTGTGTTATGGTTTGTAATGTTTTGGCAAAAGACCAGAATAAATAGGTGAATAAATTATTATCCCAGTATCCCACTGATATGTGAGAACTCAAAGCCAGTATTCATTTAGCACTAATGAAAGCAGCCTGAAAGGCATATTTTTCATGCCCTTGAGCAGCCTTGATAGCAGACAGCTTGAAGCTGCAGGAAATCTGTAAATCAGATATGTCTGAAATTTTACTAAAAAAAACAGACTTTCAGATAGAATTAAAGTGACACAGTAAAACTGCTTTAAAATGAATGGCTTCCAACAAGAATTTGCAGTGCATGTCAGGGGTGGAGCAAGTGACTCCCTTTGCAATTCCCTATTAATTGCTTATCTATCTATCTATCTATCTATCTATCTATCTATCTATCTATCTATCTATCTATCTTGGTGTTTCTCAAAATAACTTTGCCATGGTGGAGCTTTGGGTTCAGCCATGCACAAAAGGGTGACCAGAAATCTCAGTTTTCAAGGGACAGTCACCTAATTCAGACCTCAGTCCCCAGAAAAAACGTGTCTCTGGAAATGTCCTCGGTTTGCCGATAGGAAGACTGATGCATTTTTTAACCTGATGTGCATGGCCATTTTACGAACTATGAATAGTCAAAATTAATCGTATCAACATATTACATCAATGTGACTGATTGAACATGTTGTTAACTAACGTTCCCCCCCCCCCCCCCATCCCCCTTGCCCAAACAGGTACACATGGTGATGGCAGCCCCCAGTACTGCATTTATCAGTTCTCACAAAGTGTACACTATAAATCTGATATTTTATACCCAAACTATTTATATCAGTTATTTTCATCCTAATATAAATGATGTAATGCCAATAGATAACATTATGCCACATGCAATTCAGTATCCAGAAATCAAAATCAAAATTCTGGACAGCTTACTATAGAAGTCTACAACCCCTACCCTTTACCTCAAAATGGCTCCACGGGATACAAACTCCCTCTTGTGGACAACAATTTTAGATAATAAAATTTTTTCCACTTGTGGCAATCTTGTTCATGTAAAATTAAACAATAGGACTGCATGGAGTACAGTATAGTTTGTTTCTTATATTATGGAAGTTTATTCTCTCAAACCACTTAATGCATTAAGTCATATAGACATCTATATATGCGTATGTTCAGTGGAAAATATGCAATGGCAGCCATTCATGGCTCGTTAAGTGCTGACCCTCTGACGGCTTAATGAATATACTCTAGAGAGCACTTTCTTGTAGCTCATTAATGCTGACTACCAATGAGAAATATCCTTTCACATATCAGTCTGAACCCAGTTTAGTCCTGGCTGTTCTTTTGCAATAACAATAAACACCAGAACATTTTCCTCTTACACAATCTACAGAATTATTTTGTTTTATTTGCGTAAATTAGCGTGAATATATGGTAAAGTCATGCAAATAATCCTTTGGTGTGACCACCTTAACTGTGGAACAAATCGAGGTTACAAAGACCACTTTAAGTTAGAAATAAACTTCACCTATTTGTAAAGTATGGGCATAAATGCATATTTAGAGAAAATCTTTATTTTAGCAGACCCTGTTAGGGCACGGAAGCTGCCATGAGGATAATACTTCAAACTACGAGGGGCAGTTATATAGCAGGCAGGGCGTATATACCTTTTTTGAGCCCCTAGGCAGTAAAGTGGAAGTAAATCCTGCGAGTAAGTATGCAAGGTATGCACGGACCCATTTTTGCCTTTTCTGTACGTGTAAGTTCCCTTTCTTGTTGTAACTGTCTTGTTCTAGGTGGTTATCCCCAGTAGCCAGTCTATAAACTGTAACATTTACATTTTTTTAATTCAGGACCCATTTTTTTTAAGAAGTGGTGCCCCTCCCAGGGAAGCGTCCCAGGGCGGCTGCCTAGTTGGCCTATTGGGTAATCTGACCATGATAGCAGGGCAAGCAAATCTTGCAAACATACTTGCAAACTGCCTCTACTGAGTCTGAGTGAGGGAAGGTGTCATATGGTGAAATGTTATCTGAATTAACCAGTGAATCAATAAATTATCCTCCTTCTTCTCTCCCTCTCCTTCTACTCTTGAATCATTATACAAATCGGAGAGCCCCCCCCCCTCTCAGGGCCTCATTCAAATTCGATTTGGCCAATTAAATAGGGCTCTATATAAGCACAGAGCATATTTTTTTACAGAAGTTTTTAGTTAGTGATCTTCTACCCAAAAGCAAGGTCTTCACTTACTAAAAACTTCTGTAATAAAATATGTTGTGTGCTTATATAGAGCCCTATTCAATTGGCCAAATCGCAATTGAATGAGGCCCTCAGTGTCCTAGCCAGTAGGAAGTATGGGAGACACAAACATGCTTCAGACAGCAACAGTATCTACTAAAATATGGATGTTACCTAAAATGCTTTTATGCTCACTGATTACTCAGCTACTAATGTTGTTAATTTGTTACAAACTTCACAAACATCTGAAGGTTTTCCCAAATCTACTGCGACCTCCTATTACAATGTAATGCAGGAGCTCTTTGTTCCTAGGCAATTGTAAATCTGGAATTATCTGCTTCCTAAACAGCCAGATTATAACAGTAATGTATTTTCCAATCACAATAAATAAAATAATAAGTGACATCTCCACTACACATATATAGATTCTTCCTTGGTAATATATATTATACCATTAAAATCCACAGAGAATAAATGTAAAGAGATTAATTATAGAAGTTTAAAGGGCAGCAAAGTATTCCTGTGTTCAATCACTATCTGTTATAACATTAAAAGTTACGATCAATGTCCAGAGAAAATGTTAAAGTGGCATTTTAGATTTGGTTCACACAAACTTCTTGACAAAATCAATAGTCTTATTCTTCCACAAAGCTGTGCGAGATCCCAGTTTAATGTTGTTGATCAAGTTCTAATTGATGAACAATATAACAGCTTGCTTGTGCTAAAATGCCTCATCTCTATAGTCTGTCTATGGAGGCTGCATATGTAATTGTGAGTGTGCTGCATTAATTCACAGCTTCAATCCAATAATTAATTTAATGCACCTAATCTAGCAGAATTATACCTCTGTTTGACACAGGAAAACAACTGAATGAATATAAAAGGAACCACATATTAATGCATAATTTAACACAGCATAGTTTAAAAACCATAATAATTATATTTTCTATATTATTCTTTGGAATCTCTGGGGTATAACGTCACATTAAAAACGTGGATCTAATATCTATTTATCAAACAGGGTAAATTCTGCCATTAAACATACTTAACTGAATCTCTATTGAATGACGTAAGGCATATACAGTATCTCCCCTCTATACCTTCCCTCTCTCTTCTCCTCTCCATGGCAGACATAATAAAACGATATGTCACAAGCATTACAGCATGCCGCAAATAAGCTTTCTGACCCACATATTAGCATAATACTGAATATTTATGGAATTATTTACTGTAGAGAAAAATGATTAGTATAATTCATAAACAGTCTTTCATTTACTTCAACATCAAATCAACTTGTTGATCGGGTGACATAGTGTCTTTAATACCTATGCCCCATACAAATGTATGGAGACGTTATTAAAGATTTCTCACAAATGTCACCCCTTAGTCCCTCATTTCTATTTCTCGTAAATGGCTTTCCATTGTGCACCTTGATGTTTTCCTTGTTCTGTGTGAAAGTAGCAGACATCAATTTACTGCTACTTAATGGGATCGCACCTTAATCTGCCAAAAAATATTTTGGAATGAAGGAAAAATAGCAAACTGCCTTCTCCCACATAAAAAGAAATTCAACCTATTGTGAAGCTATTGTAATAATATTGGATCAAAAGTAGTACATGGTCAAGACAAGTTTCAACTTATAGCAATGGAAATTTGGAAAGTCTACCTCCAATAAAGGGAATCTGACTTTCCTTCATTTAAGATATCTAAGTATATTTTAATTTAGAAACAGAGGTCCCATTGATGTTCCTGCTCTGCTTCCACCAAGGGGTGGGGTGCACGCTGTCTTACAGTGGTTTCTTCTAGCTCCTGAAGGTAACAATCGTCTGCTTGGAGTCACTAGGGACAGTTACATTTCAACATGGTTTTTATTAATGTCTACCAAGGATGCATTTTGGACCAACCAAGGTAAGTGTAGGAATACTCTGATATAATAAAAAGACATGGCCCCTATTTAGTTGAGCAATTTGTAGTTGCTGGAGCCCGTAATGTAGCACATAAACTAATTTGCTATTCAATTGGCGTCTTTTAGAAAGCCACAAACGATTTGCGGGTTACAGGCTTAAAATCCCTGCGGTTGGTAAAATCGTAACTCCTATCCAGCTAAGCCTTTGATATTTCAAGCCCATAAATATTACAATCGCAAATCGCTATTTAATTGCTACAATTCCTCAAGCCCGCCAATGTTTTCACACCCGTAAATGGCAAATGTAGAAGAAAATCCTAAGAGTACCACATAGGACTAGCAAGGGGGTTAAACACCTGTTCGTAGCACAGTAAATGCAAATACAAACTCAATACAGCACTTAAAAAGACGGGGAAAGCGATGAAAGACATTAGAATTAATTGCAAATTGAAAAACAGTTTTTTGTTTTTCTTTACGTTTTATTTTCATGTTATATTGATCCCAGGAATCAAGGAGTTAATACATATCAGGCCACCCACATGGACTAGAACAGTATCGTCATTCATTTTTATTATTTTGTACATTGCCAGATTGCGAGTCTGATCGCATATGAGACCTCTAAACGCTAGTTGATTGATGTTTAACATCCATGTTTTACTGATGTAATGTTGACGGTCTCATTTACTATTGGTCGTTTCTAAATCGGTAGTTACGACCTTGCTCAATTGATCATGATTGCGCTCTGAAATGTTACATACGATTGCATGGTTTACGGTTTCGGCTTTTGGCCAGGTAGCTGAGGGCTTGATCATTTGAATCACCCTGTAACTGTAGCAAATTTCAAGCCTGCAGACTTACGGCCGGTATGAAGACAACGGAATAAGGCCCATGGTATTTTAGACAGAACTCCTTTAAGGAATGACACATGCAACTTTCCATTAATATGCCCACTTTTACAAAATTGTACAATAATAATACAATTATGTGTGAAAATTACATATAAGATGATAATAGTATGTTTTTAATTATCTTTATTAAATGTTTGTTAATTACCCAACTTCATCATAATTCACACTTTATGGTGAAATAAAAGGACGCTGCATTACATTAAGTATAACCGAGATTTAATTAAGTCTGAAATAATTAAAGCTTGGCTTCCGTTTGGAAATAAAAATTACAGCCCAGGTGGTAAACAGAACATTAACCAGATCATCTGGTTTATTTGTAATTCTGGCACATCTCGTATGTGATATAAAAATACAAGATTTGTTTCCTGACAACATATAGACACAATGTCCTCAGACTCACTAATAAAGGCAATTAAAATGCAGCTGTTTATACCTCCGTCTACAAGCTGAGTACGTGAGATCAGGGTTTGTCTTGAGTAGAAATTGGTCTTAAATAGGAACAGAAGACTCAGAGAAAGTAAACGACTGGCCCGTCAACATAGACCTGTTTCCGGTTGGTTTTTGGGGCCAGTGCGTACACTGAAAAACATTTTTTGCATTTATCTAATGATAATATTTAAAAATAAGTCATGTGCTTAGGATAAGATAAAGTACGGTAACCATTAAACAGTGCAAGACAACTGAAGAGTAAGTTATCAAGATTTTGCAAGTATTTTGCTCCTTTATTTGCAACAAATTTATAAATATTATCTTTAGATAACTGTAAAGCAAAAAGCATGTCAGTGCCCCTTTAAAGGACTTATTAAATATTTAACAAATAGGTAACAAATTTAAAGGTTGTCTTTATTTTTTGCCTTAAGGGAGCATTTACAGTATGATATTATGAAGAACTTGAACTAATATGTGCAACATGTTTTTGATAACTATTGTATTCAGCTTTGCTTTAATGATGATGGACATTGTTCTTAAAAGGAATTCAGTTAATATATGTATTCCCAACATCCAATCCAAATAGCATCCTTAACAGAGTAAGGCCACAGAGGGTAAAATAAAATATAGGTTTATGTTGCTGTTTTGCATACCTGCTGATGTTATTATTTTATGACAAATGTCCTTTAATAAAAATGATTCCCCATTATGAATACTCAGTTTAAAATAGTATAATAAAATATCAGACTATAGCGTCCCTTTGGGGGTGAAGAACTCTTGTGGGTGACACATTTGCACCTTGGCAGGGTTCCCAGGCGGTCCAGTGGTTAGGATTGGTGCTTTCACCACTGCGACCTGGGTTTCCACATTGAAAACTCTGGGAGGGATGTAGTTCGTACACCCTTGGCTGTGGGGGAAGCCTTTGAATCATTGTTTGGCATCGTGACAAATTAGATTGTCCTTTGGGGGTGAAGAACTCTTGGGGATGACACATTTGCACCTTTGCAGGGTTCCCAGGTGGTCCAGTGGTTAGGATTCTTTGCGTGCACCACTGCGACCTGAGTTTGATTCCAGTCAGGGAACCAAGAGGTCACACCACCATGACGCCATGCAGGGTTGGGCCTGTTCAGTACCTGGAAGGGAGACCACCTAGGAATACTAGGAGCTTCGGCCTACTGGAGAAGGAACTGGTAACTTACTCCAGCATCTATGCCATGAAAACCAAGTAGATCAGCATAACCATGGACATAAAGATGTGTCCATGAGGTCACAGAGAGTGGGAAACGACTGAACGACAAAAATAAATAAATAGCACAGAAACAGAGACACTTTTCACCCCCATGACTATGTTTCAGAATACATATTTTTTCCAGCTAGTACCACAAATCAGAGGTTAATCTTGTGATGAGAGCCTCCGCATAAATTCTCCAGCTGATAATTTGAGGAGTACTTTGACTTGATCTGTGATTGCAGATTATCTCCCACAGAACAGCGCTGAATATGTGCAAACATAAAACATTCTTAATTGCAAAATAAAATCATATTGTTTCCTAGTGAATAATGAATCAATGGCAGGAACACGGTATACAACAGCATATTCTTAGGCTAAAGATGTTTCATTTATTATAGGAGTCTTTTATGCTCACTGAATCTGAATGACTTGATGCGAAACCTCTCTGTGCACACCAAGCATTCCCGTGTTAATTCCTCCCAATGGAGACAGCAACAGTAAAAATGTAGTAATAACCAGAGCCGGGCTCTTTCTTTTGTTTAATGGCTTTTTTATAGGTGCTTGGGGAAATAAATGACATTATAAATAAGTCTAGTAATACCCTACAGGTCTTCATACTGATATACATGAGGATCTGTTTTACTAATGCTCTTCTAGTTATACTATAGGACCACTATAACAAATAAAACAAATTATTTTACTTATGCCTTGTTTGTTATTAACATATATATGAAATGATTTATACTAGCAATGTTCACTTTCAAAGGTTAGAGTATGAGCCTCCAGTTGAGTGTTTGACCTCACCTTGATATGTGGAGGATGGGAGGTATGGATGAGACAAGTCTAAATGTCTTAAAGAACAATCTAATTTGACAAGATACCAAACAAAACTTAGGTTTCCCCTACAGCAACAGCTTGTTGCCAAGAGAAACCACTTTAAGACAACACATTTCCAGCCAATATAGATCTTGCTGCCCTTTTCTAAATCTTTTCTAGCACTACAATGTCCTCTTTTTTGGAAATGGCACCCAAACGCTGCATTCCATATACAGTAGACTTGCAGTTATGCACCAACGGGGATTGGTAGTTGCCGCATAAATGTAGTTTCTGGTTGCTTGAGGCTTACTATTAAAATAGGCTTAGATTAGCTGCACATAGGATGCTCTGCTAAGTATGTTTGTCAGTGAAGGCTATTCTAGTAGCAGCAGCTTTCACTCCTCACTTACACACAGGTATGTTTGGCTTGAGGGTGCGGTGCTGAATGTAACACCAATACTGCACTGTCAGAGACATACAGTGGATGAAGTCTAGGTGCCTGTAAGCATGTTGTTGCATGATAACCTGGCTCCTGGCATTTGTTGAGCCCTGTAAATTTCTAATTATATTTAAAGTACAGAATACATTTTTTTTTCTGGTTGCTTGCGTTTTGGTTGCTTGAGTTCTGGTTAACTGAGAGGCTACTGTACATACAGTAATTTGGAACTCCTTGCCTCGCTCCACTAGATTATCCTCATGCCTCAAAACCTTCAAAATCACTTTAAATATGCATATATTCAAAGTAGTCTATCATCTTTAGCCTTTACATGCTCTATTGATCTATCTCTGTCCTGTAAGTTTGTGAGTTTTCAATCTCGCTAGGTGCTTTAGGGAAAGCACTGTGTATGTCTGTTTGAAAGCTCAATAACAGGGCCCTCCATCCTTTGCACTGTTTGAAATTGTTCTTGACTTGTACTTAACCCCTGTATAGCGCTACAGAATATGTTGGCGCGTTATAAATAAAGGATAATAACTAATAATGAGATCCTACCAGGGATTTTTGTAGTGGGGAAATTACAGTTGTCTCCCTTCCTTCTACACCCCTTATGAGTCATGATATTATTTTACCTGCCTTACAGCTGCTGCCTGGCATTGTGCACTAACTATCTCTGATACCCCAAGATTCGTTCCATTTACATAATAAATGAATGCTTATTTTTCATTCTAAAATGCTACATTTTACATTTCTGTGTGTTGAATCTCATTTGCAATTTAGCTGTCCATTCTTCTAGTTTATGCAAGTCCTTTTTGGATGGAGAGCACACTCAGTCTGATTTAATAAGCAAATATAGAGAGGAGAATCTAGAACTGAACCTGAACTGATTTCATGACATGACCACAATCTTGAATGGGCAGTACAGGTTAAGAATCAGCCAGACTCATTCAATATATATTTGTGCAGACGGGAAGTGATTAATCCTTGCTGATTGTCTGCTGCCCCTTCAATCTTCGGCCCCTAGGCCTGATCCTTGTTGACCTATGCATAAATATACACATATCCATAAATATAATCTAGGAGTGTTTATTTTTTTTTGCAAAATGTGTATTACACATTACTACATATATAGAAGATTATGGTGCCAGACTTGTACTAAAAACTACCAACATTGATTTATTTTAAGACAAGAAAAACAGACAATGTAATGGTCAAATATTTTATTTATTTCTCTTTGTAGAAAAAAAAAATCTTGTTAACAGCATCATCTGAATGCCAGTTTTAGATATTTGATTATTCATTCATGGTACATGCTAATTGCTCTACACAGGAAGGGAAGTCATTATTCCCTATAATCATGTTAAATCATTTGCATAATAATTTTCAAGGCAAGTCAACCAGCCCAAATTACCAACAAATGCCTTTTGTATTGCTTTTTTTGCCTGTTGTTTTCCGTTCTTGGCACATTTTCTTCTTTTTCTTTAGCTTTTTCGTGCCAAGTCATTAGTAAAGGTTGCAACAAGTTCCTAAATTTTGTTAGACAAACTCCTGACAAATGATCCAGTAAAGTCAAATTCAGTCGTTAACAATGCAGCTTCCTATATTATATCTTTAAAAGTAGCATCTATTAATAGAGCGTTGGTGCAAATGTGCTTTCACCAGTCGCACACAAATTATATATAAGCCCTTTTATTGTTTATAATTTGTGTTTACAGGACGTCTTGGCTTATTAAGAGAACGTCTCTGACCGAATAAGAAGATTAAGCTTTATTGGGCGAGCAGTGTGAAACAAACAAGGTGGATGGATACTGCTGGTTGGGATTCTTAAAGGTAACGAGTTCTTATGAAGCATAAGACAAGAAGACTTGGCAGAGAGATGCTAGAGCTGAACACAATACTGCAGAGCAGCAATGGAAGTTATATTGCCACCATAGTGAATGTCAAATTGTATTCAATAAAGCAGTGTTTCCAAATCAAATTCATTCTTAGAGTGATTTGACCAAAATAGTATTGATAGGTCCTTAAAATCATTCCCATGGATCTGTACAACTTCATAGCATCGATATCCATCATCATGACTTCACAGGAGCCCAGAAAATTAAATCCCAGAATTCAGGGGTTTAGGAGCCAGATTAATTCTGGATGGGATACAGCCCATTGTATACATAAAATAGCTTATATATACATACATACAATCATAGAAAAATCTGGGGGGGACTCCCATCCCCCCAGTTCCTACACCCATGTCAGAATTACACAGAACACAGTGTGATGACAATATAATAACATAATAGAGTTTCTCAAAAGTGGAGTAAGAATTTGGAACATTTTTATTTGTTACTGGGGCCTTGTTTTCACGGAAATGTTTCAGCAAAAAAATTATTTTCTTATTGAACACAGGACATTATTTATTCACTGGAGGTGAAAACACTACTGGCTTGGAGCTCACCACAACCACCATCCCACCACCTCTGGGAAAAAGTCATAGGGTTACCAAACCGATATATGTATATAAGTAGTTATATTGGTTCAAAGTCAGTGGAGGGTTCTCCATAATGGGGCAGCAAATTGATGGGAGTAGGGAGACTGTTGTCAATGTTTTCAATTCGTATAGTAAGGGTATCCAGATAGGAGTAATGTCAGCTAAAGTCAAAGGGCCCTATTCTATTGCCCAATTCGTAAATTTATATGCACTTAAAATCACTTTTAATATTGCTACATATTTGGCAAATTTGACTTATTGGCACTAATGAATTCTTAAGTCAATAGAATGCATACAAACATTTATAAAAAGGAACACCTAAAGCCAAATTCATGAGTTCAAGGCATTTGCAAGTAGCTAATAGAATATGGCCCAAAGTCAAGTTGGGAGATCTTTGTGTAGTGAATTTAGGTTTACGCAGTTCCTTACACAATAAAGGGGCACATTTAATATAATGAACATAATTTGAGGAATACATGAGGGTCAAGGTTAATCTCTAGAACAGTACTCATATTTTATAAATATGAGATCTATGTTTTCAGCTGTCATCCTGACAAAATCTATCCTCTACCACCATAATATCAATTGCATTACAGAAATGTTGCACTACATATATATGCATCCCCCTTTTTCCACCATATCTGAGTTAATAGCTCATCAGCTAATCGGAAATGATATAATTTCTGCATAGTGATATTTGAACTTCTGAACTTCAGCGGGTAGCCCAAATCTACCTTTTGAACATCATTTATATGTGTAATAGTAATATATTAACTGGAATTGAGTGTTTGAGTAACGTAATGCAGGTAAATAACAAGGGAAGATGTTAGTTAAGTTATAGAAAAACATATTTTTTTCAGGTAGTGATGCAAAACTTAAGAAAACATAGCAGAGGGTAAGTTGAATTTTAAAGCTCAGTTTGTAGACTGGACACTTAAGGAACATAACCAGTGTTTCATGCCAATATAAAAAAGATATAGGAAAACCGATATAAATCCAGATGAAGAAAGTAAGGCAAAATTATGAATATTTAAAAAAAATGCATACCCATGTGAAGTAATACCACATTTTGTTGTATTTTTACACCTCCATGAATAACAACTAATGTTGCTTTAATAAGAAAGAGAAGGAACATGGACTAATTCCAAAGCTACACAAGTTTTTTCATCAATAGATGAGACTAATTTTGCAACCTCATTAATTTGGGGCTACGTTTTAAAACCGGTTTAATTCACGGGTTACGGCTATTATATTAGCCCTGTAACATAGCTTGCAGCGGACTTGCGTGTTAAGACGCAGGACGGCCGAGAATAAGCTATGTGTTGAGCAATGTTGAACTTCACAGCCATAAATCCTTTGATCTGTCAAGCCCGTAACCACTACGTTTTCAATTTAGCTATTAAATTGCAACATAGTCACTTGTGAGCAAGCACGTCACACGCAAGGGCGGTAAAGACCAATACGTAGCACTTGTAAATCAAGTAAAAACTCACTACTGTACTAATATTGAAAGGGAAAGTGATGTTAGGTCGTAGAATTAATAGCACAACATTCTCAAGCCCACAAATTGGCTCAGAAAAATAGTTGATTTCATGCATCTTTATTGTGTTATATCGATCCCAGCAATCAATGTGTTAATACATATACTGTAACTTGCATGTGATAGAATATCATATTTGCGACTTTATTGATTTTGCATTATGTCTGAAATGTGGGTCCTCTTGTAGCTCGTAATTGAACCCAGTAAGACTTTGAAATCCATCCTCCACTTTCTTGTGACGCAATGATGATGATCTCTGTTGCCATTGGCTCCATCTAAACCCGTAATTACGAGGTTGCTTCAATTGCCCGAAAACTGGCTTACGAGTTAGCGACTCTAGCTTGTACCTCACAGCACTGCTAATTTAATAGTGACGTAAAACGGCCAAATTTCAAGCACACAGCCCGTACGAGCTACACGATGGACTTAAAAGGCTCCAATTTAATGAGGCTGCAAGACACCAAGAATCCCCTGAGGATAAAATAAAGCCTGCCCTCAAACTTATCTATGACCAGTAAGATATTAGCCAAATACCCTAAGTCTCCATGTCAAGTTCCTGAGAATGCCATTTTGTGCAGTTATTCAATTTCCCTGTGTCTCATGAATCTTCTCCATGCGGTCGACTATTGAGTCTCAAATGCTTATAACTTTAATTTCCTTGTGGAAAAGCACAGTTATAAAACTTTGAAAATAACTGCAGTAAAATTCAATCATCTGAGCAATTGTTTGATATTTTTGTGCAACCAAAAGCTTAAAACTGATGACAGGTAAATTATGTTCTCCCGAAAGATATCTATTGATTTTTCTAGAAAACAATGCAACCAATTAGACGAATATCAAGTGAATAAAACATGGCAAAGATACAAAAAGGCTACTGTACAGTATAAAGTACAAGTGGTCTCATTCAGTGATTGATTGCTGCATTTTAATGGTGATTAGTTCATGACTGGAGTTTGAGGTCTATGAGAGTCTACAAATTACATTTCTGATTCTGAAATGTTATATTCAGATTACTAATGCTTAAAGGGCCAGTGTAATTACTATTCATGTTAAACCTATTTTTTTTAATTAACATTAATACATGTGCAAACAGCAGCAAATCAAAGCTTTATCTGGAAAATTAATTTACCTCATTATTATCATTTACTAGCGAATTGCCCGTCAAAAAATGACGGCAATGAAATTGTAAGTGAGCTAATGGTGTTTGGTGTATATAATGTGGCTGATTTAGCGTCCTTCGTTTTCTTTGTCGTGCAACTTTTTCGTTTTGTTCGGCAGCCATTTTTTCTCTCGCTTAGGTGATTTTCGGGTCTCTAAACTTCGAAATTTGTGCTTAAATGGAGGTGTAACTTCACTTGCAGCGGTCCTGCGTGCCCCCCTTGCTGTGAGTAACCTTTTTATGCGTTTGTTGTTTGTATTTATTGTGTTTGTAATGTTTTTGGGGTTGCGCGGGTTGCGTCCTTGTTTATTAATCTCGTAGGTGTTTTTCGGCAAATACGTATGTGTTTGGTGGTGTTTTGCGTCTATTGACTGCTATAGCCTCGTTTTTTTTTTTTCAGTGGCCATTTTTTCTCTCGCTTAGAGAATTTTTTAGTGTCTAAACTCTTTTAATTTGAGTTAAATTGAGGCGTAACTTTAGTTTTCGAGGTCCTGGATGCTCCCTCTTCCAGTAAGTAAGCTTTTTATGTATTTGTTGTATGTATTTGTTGTATTTTTCATGTTTTCATGTGCGAGTGTTGCGGACGATTTTTGCAAGGTCGTAATGGGTCGTAACGTGTCTCGTAAATTTTGCGCGGGTCGCTATGCGAGCCCGCAAGTGTTGCAATCTCTTGCATGCTCACAACTATATATGCGATTTGTAACGCGCCAACATATTCTGTAGCGCTTTACAGGGAGTGCAGAATTATTAGGCAAATGAGTATTTTGACCACATCATCCTCTTTATGCATGTTGTCTTACTCCAAGCTGTATAGGCTCGAAAGCCTACTACCAATTAAGCATATTAGGTGATGTGCATCTCTGTAATGAGAAGGGGTGTGGTCTAATGACATCAACACCCTATATCAGATGTGCATAATTATTAGGCAACTTCCTTTCCTTTGGCAAAATGGGTCAAAAGAAAAACTTGACAGGCTCAGAAAAGTCAAAAATAGTGAGATATCTTGCAGAGGGATGCAGCAGTCTTAAAATTGCAAAGCTTCTGAAGCGTGATCATCGAACAATCAAGCGTTTCATTCAAAATAGTCAACAGGGTCGCAAGAAGCGTGTGGAAAAACCAAGGCGCAAAATAACTGCCCATGAACTGAGAAAAGTCAAGCGTGCAGCTGCCACGATGCCACTTGCCACCAGTTTGGCCATATTTCAGAGCTGCAACATCACTGGAGTTCCCAAAAGCACAAGGTGTGCAATACTCAGAGACATGGCCAAGGTAAGAAAGGCTGAAAGACGACCACCACTGAACAAGACACACAAGCTGAAACGTCAAGACTGAGCCAAGAAATATCTCAAGACTAATTTTTCTAAGGTTTTATGGACTGATGAAATGAGAGTGAGTCTTGATGGGCCAGATGGATGGGCCCGTGGCTGGATTGGTAAAGGGCAGAGAGCTCCAGTCCGACTCAGACGCCAGCAAGGTGGAGGTGGAGTACTGGTTTGGGCTGGTATCATCAAAGATGAGCTTGTGGGGCCTTTTCGGGTTGAGGATGGAGTCAAGCTCAACTCCCAGTCCTACTGCCAGTTCCTGGAAGACACCTTCTTCAAGCAGTGGTACAGGAAGAAGTCTGCATCCTTCAAGAAAAACATGATTTTCATGCAGGACAATGCTCCATCACACGCGTCCAAGTACTCCACAGCGTGGCTGGCAAGAAAGGGTATAAAAGAAGAAAATCTAATGACATGGCCTCCTTGTTCACCTGATCTGAACCCCATTGAGAACCTGTGGTCCATCATCAAATGTGAGATTTACAAGGAGGGAAAACAGTACACCTCTCTGAACAGTGTCTGGGAGGCTGTGGTTGCTGCTGCACGCAATGTTGATGGTGAACAGATCAAAACACTGACAGAATCCATGGATGGCAGGCTTTTGAGTGTCCTTGCAAAGAAAGGTGGCTATATTGGTCACTGATTTGTTTTTGTTTTGTTTTTGAATGTCAGAAATGTATATTTGTGAATGTTGAGATGTTATATTGGTTTCACTGGTAAAAATAAATAATTGAAATGGGTATATATTTGTTTTTTGTTAAGTTGCCTAATAATTATGCACAGTAATAGTCACCTGCACACACAGATATCCCCCTAAAATAGCTAAAACTAAAAACAAACTAAAAACTACTTCCAAAAATATTAAGCTTTGATATTAATGAGTTTTTTAGGTTCATTGAGAACATGGTTGTTGTTCAATAATAAAATTAATCCTCAAAAATACAACTTGCCTAATAATTCTGCACTCCCTGTATATCAGTTACAATCAAGGCAAAGGCAATAGCAGTATTACCACGTTGCAACCATTCATGTTTGTTGCTTTAGCCCTCACCACCTCTCTCAGTGTTCTGAGCACTAATGAATAAAAGTGAACAATTTAATCTGCAACCACTAAACAGTAACATAACTATATTAGCATGGCCATATTTAGGTTTTATGCTGTTCCAGGCCATTCAGATTTGTGCTCCCCCCATGTTCCACTTGCAGACCCTCTTTTCCCATGTCTATCTCTCAAATCATCAGTTTAGGTGTGTTTATATATATATATATATACATATATATATATATATATATATGAGTATATCAGAAAGTGACAAGTACTGAGAAATATCACTACATATAGACATTCTGTTCATATACAAACATATTCAATGTACTGCCCTGCATCTTCAGCCAGCCATCTGCACCCTGAAACTGTGCTGCCCTAGGCCTGCACCACATGGGCCCAGGCAGATATACGCCCCTGTGTATGAGATACCCTCAGCCAATTTATATAATACCTTTAAGATTCCCTCTAGCTTATTGGAAACCTATGGTATAGGTGCATAAAATAATTTAGGTTATGGTATATTGTCTATCAAATCCCATTATTTTAATCATTGGGGGAAACGCTATGGGCCTCATTCTATTAGCGGCCGCAGCCGTTGCGGGGCCGCAAGGACCGTCCGCAAGCTATTCTGCTATTCTATTCCCTTACGGCCGGGGACTCCGGCAGGCTTGCGGCCGGTGCCTTGCTATCTTTTGCGGCCGCTCGCGCCGGAGGAAAGCCTTTGATCTAAAACGGCCGCAAGAGTTTTGCAATTCAATTGCTCCGGGAAACCTCTCTGCAAGGCTAAAAACGAGCCACAGCTTACTTGCAGGAAAGAGGTCCCGCTAGCACCAATTAAGCACATAAAATAGCTCAAATAAAGCCATCCTGCACTTTGAGAAGACTATAAAGGGATTTTAGGTGTTAGAAAAAATAGCACATAATTATCCTGTACTCAAATCCGTAAAATATTTAATTTTTAATTTCCGTAAAATATCCATGTAAAAAGTCCAGAGTGCTTGGAGCACCTCAGACATACCCACGCCGCAGCCGGAAAATAAAGAGTTAATTTGAACTCGGGTTTGGGCTGATGTGCAAGCTTGAGAGTGGGTTCCTTTTAATCCTCATGTCCCCCAATATGATCCCTAGCATTTACAGAGCTGTACAGTGCAGGCTTGAATTTATTTTTGAGTTTTTATATTTCACAGATTACGGCCGGTTCCAAGATATGCGGCCGGCCGTAAGAGGAGATCCTTGCGGGGCCGTATAATAGAATCGCGAGTTAACTGAACCCCCGCAAGGAATCGCAGCCTTACGGCTGATTTACGGCTGATAATAGAATGTCCTATGTCATTAAATTAAAATAGGATATTTAAATTATATCTAGAGCTTGTTTTCAATACTTAATATCAAAATCTCATTTGAACAGTGTAAGTTTCATTAGTTCCTCAGATCAGTACAGTAAGTGTAGATCTGCACCGCTCTGCAGGACTTTGATGCTGGTGAGTGGCAGTACAAGCAAATGTATTACTTTTAAAATATTTAAAGACTGATTTGTTAAAGATTATGCCATATTAGATGTTGATATATATTGGTGTCAGTTCTATTTACAGAGGGAATGTGTACTTAAGAAAACAATGATATTAATATATTCCAATGAAAAGGGATCAAGATCTATGTGACTATATAATGAAAACTTTCAACAATTAAAACAATTGCATTGAAATACATAGCTATATATATATATATATATATATATATATATATATATATATATAAATATATATATATATATGATATACAGTATATTATATATGAAATGAATATTACACATATACATATAGTAAATGAATAGCACATTTGTGTTCCCATTTGAATGTCTAAATCAGGTTAAAAAATTTGTTTCATGGCCAGAAATACAGTTATTACACAGCACACTGGGAAGCTTGGCAGGGACATGCAAATGTGCCCACAAAGGCTTCACTCTTGCTATCCATAACCATATTAAACATGGCTTCCCTTAAGCATATGCCCACTGTCTCAAACCGTTTTGAGCAAAGCTAGGCTGGATTATACACAAGCCAGGAATCCCACCCTTCGTACAGCTGTTTTAAGGTTACTGCCTCTCATTAGCGTGGGGTCTCATCCTTAGCTTGTGTAGTAGATATTTTGAGTAGGTAGTTCACCACAACAATCATTTATTATATAGTGGGCAAAAGAGCGATAGAAGCCCTCTATAGTAAAATGTATATATTTATAAATACAGGTTTTATTTTACCTACCTGTTTGCTGCTTCTATACTACAAATTGATTAAGTACAGTATATACATTTTGTCATTATAATACAGTCCCTTAAAACTTTTTCTATGAACATATAACATGACCCATTGGAAAAAATCTTGAAAACCAAAGTACTCACCCTTGAAGAGCTTTTTCCCCAAACCAGTCGCCTTTTCCTAAAGTTCGAAGGAATATCGGATCTTCACCAGGAGTATCTTCTCTGGTGACATTTACCTATTGAGAATCAAGTAAAATAAAATGATGTACATTGTGGAACAATGAGTGGTTTAGCTATCTCATCAGAGAAAGGTACACACCAGAGACATTACGTCATTGTGAAGTGTACTAATTGCTGACCCTATATACATTTAAGAACAAACAAGTCTGCTTAGAATGTCCTTATATGCCAAGACGGGATACCTTCTACTCCTGGAATAAATGACAATGTCTTAGATTCTATGCAGTGAGACGTTTGGGAGTGGATGGAGAGATCTTGTAGACCTCCAATTCCCAGGTCCAATGTAGTTTCTCTTATCTTGCCTGGTACATATTTTAAATATATATTTTTGTTAAATCTTTTCATTTTATATAAAAAAAAACATGTATGCAGCGACCCTTTAAAGAAACAAATTGCGATGAGGTTTGTTCTCCTAAGTACTGTACTATTTATAGGAAATAAAGAAAATGAGTAATAACTGGATGAATAAATTGCTATATATTGTCACTATTGTGTGTTCAATCTAAACCCCCTTTTAGAAGACTTATACACGTTTATCTTTCTTTCCCTCCATGTTACAGTTTTCTATAATGATGACTATTTGCCCTAATTTAATGCTGGTAGCACTAATTAAATTGAAAAACTGAGACCATATAAGTGCTTAAAGGGAATATTTGATTGGCACCATATTCCCTGAGCACATTATTATTATTTTAAAAGGAACTTGGACTTCAATAGGTGAACATAGCTTACCATCCCTTTGCTGATGATGAAGAAAGTGTCACCTCGAGCTCCTTGCCTGATAATGTACTCGCCGCATTCATAGTGAGTCTACAAAAAAGGGAAGAAATATACATTATCATTTGCCTTGTAGTCTGACTGTCTCACAGGGTAAGCCTTAGGGACACGTTACACATGAATTTATCCACTTTATACAAACCCAGCATGTGTCAAGCTATACACACATGCACTGGTATAATGAGTATATGCTGAGTGGATACACTTCAATTTATAACAGATAATAAGCATTCAATAAACTACTTAGAACTAATAAATCTGCAAATCAGTTTAAATGGGTACAAGATACCTAAATCATATTCAGCCCACTAGTCAGAGAACCTTGAAGAGATATATGTTCCCTGAACAGTTCAGGTCCTCATATAGACAATGTTATTCATAATCTTGGGAGTAGATGAACTCTGCATAATAATCAATTATTATTCTGTAGCATTTCCCATATATACACATTTGGTACAGTAGATGTGATAACATAGTATTGGGATTTCCTGGTTAAATTCAGCACCTAAATGTGCCCCGCTCAGAGATGATGATCTAAAGCAGTGGTTGGCCAACAATGGCCACCAATAGTCCATGATTCTGTTTCTCTCTGCTTTATTATACCTGAGTGACTCAGTTTCCTTCTAATAGTACCACCTGGGCTCATGCAGAGAGAGACTGGTATCATGGAGATTTGATGGCTCTCTTAGGACCATGTTGCCCACCACTGGTCTAAAGGATTTCAGAACTGTCTGCATAGAGGCAAGTTTGTGCCTAGACACTTCACTGGCTGCCTCCAAGCCAGAGCTGATAAATTGGTAGTTGCCAAAGACAAAAAGTTAATGCAGCAAGTTCCTATATAAAAAAGAGCACCCGGCTCCACTCAACAGTGACTAGGTATTCATATTATTGTCTCAGACAGAGCTGCTCCTTTGCTTTCAGCATGCTGCTGAGATATGTCACTGATTGGTACACTGCACATCCAGTACTACCGAGTCCGTGTCTTCATAAGCTGCATGGGGCATACCAAAGCAGGTTCTATTTGTTTTATTTAGGTAAGTAAAAACAGAGCTTATAAGCACTACTTAAAAAAATAAAGTACAAACAAGCAAATAGATACATAGGTATGTTTAAGTATTATTTTTCTCAGCAAATAAGTTGGCCATGCAATGTCATACCCTCTTTCCCTAGTCACCTTACCAACAAGTCTAGAAAACAAGCTAAATGTAAAAAAAATGTTCCTTAGGATGTAGGTTATGTTGCTTGCACTGTACTATAAAAACATGTGCCTTAAAATGAATGTACATGCATAACTATACCTGATTTATAATGTTTAAATGTAATGCAAGTAGTTTAACGATTTAGAGCTAAACGCCACAGTATGTCGGGTTGAAACATATAAAAGTAAGCTTTAACGTTTAAACTTATAAATCAAGTGAACTTATGCATGTACTTTCATTATAACATACATTATTTTTAGAGTATAGTTGTCCTTTATGCAGTAGAGATGTATAAAGGGCTGAGTGCTGCTCCCCCTGGTGGCTGGTTATATTACAGAACTGCGTATCGCAATCCATGATGCTTTATGGAGGACAAGTGTACAGCAGTCAAATAATATGTTTGTGTGCACTTGTATGTATAATACAGGTTAGATAACCTATTTCCAACTCAAAATCCAACAGCATATAATATTTCCACGGCAAATGGACAGGGACATCCAAAATAATATATGCTGGTCGCTTTTTAACAAACACCACCATTACAGCACAGCTTTACATGACCCTTAAATATTCCTATCATAAATAATTAAATGTGATTTTTATTAATGATCAATGCAAAATTAGCTCTTCTTGTTAAGAAGAATAGCTAATTTTGCATTGATCATTAATAAAAAAATCGCCTTTAATGATTTATGATAGCAGTATTTGCGATTAAAATCACTGTCAAAGATTAAACTATCAGCCACAGCTTGCGTGTTTGTCTCCACCGTGATAAAGGCATCAAAGGGAGGGTGACTAAGTATAAAAGGTTTTGAGAACAATCTGATTACATACGAGGCTCAACAATGGTTCATAGACTGCCCCACAGTTAAAATGTGTTGCCAACAGACACCTTATTAAAATAGCAAGACTCCAGTTTAATCGAGATCATTGTGTTGGTATAACTTTGTATATACAAAAAAGAAATCAGAGGTGCTCAATCTGAGTATGATCAACACCTCTATGCTCCATAGGTCGCCTACTCAGAGAGCAGCTTCTTTTTGCTCACTTGTGCCCTTCACAGGGAGAAATATCCTGTAGTATATCAGTCTGGTCTAACTCAAAAGAGTGATCCAGCCCCAAAATACCAGGCAATTCTACCCTGAACAGGAGAAACAGAAAACCACAGAAGCGTTTCGGCCTTGTTGGGCCTTGTCAGTGAGGTGCAGCTGTACTCCTTAAGGCACAGAGAGCAAGGAGTCCACGTCTGGAGCCCCCTATCACCCTTAGGGTAAGAAAAACCCCAAAGGGTAATTTGCATATACAAAAAAGAAATCAGAGGAGCTCAATCTGACAAATTTAAAATAGCAAGACTCCAGTTTAATCAAGATCATTGTGTTGGAATAACTTTGTGTCTGAAATTTAGAAGCTGCCTGCTAGACAAAGCTACCATTGAGACCTTATAGTGGGTATAAAATATATATATAAATATAATCTAGGCTTTATCTATTGTATCTTGGCTTCTCGCTCAGTAAACAGAGTTTTCCCAATTAAACGGTGTGCAATACTATATATTGTGACTACACACTGCAGCAAGACAAGTTTTACAGGAAGAAACATTATTGCTATTAAATGTGAATTTTGAATGTGCCACTTCACAGCTCCTTTCCTTTAACAACAATTTTCCCCAGAGCCTTAAGCAGCTTCTACATCAAATCATTTCACCATTGCACAATATTATTTTCTGTAGCACGCATTGATTCCTTTCCTGTATCTATTTGTTTTTTTATGCCATTCAAAAACCTTATACTATACCCAGGCCTGTGCTCTCCTAATGTAGAGGATGCCGCAGCACATTGCTCTGCACTGGCTCGCTCATCAGTAAATCCTCTAATAAACATCACATTTACAGTACAAATGCCTAATTTGCCGGACTGCTTTCATAATAATGTAATTTCCTGGATATTTCTGTTACTGTTGTGTTGCTGATGTGTTGACACAAATGATCCGTTTCCCGCTGGAATTAAACTGGCTTCTATCCGGGGTATCAAAATGAAGATTAGTTTTGTATAAAACCATGCTGGCAACTTATATTTTACATTTATAATGGCATATTGAATAACTAAACTAATTTCTGTTATACTTAACTGATTGTTAAATGAATGTGAATATTAGTTGTTTCTTTATACTTCCTATCAGTGGGGGAGCTACTGCTGGTGCAGGAGGTGCAAAGCACTGGGGCCCTCTGCAACTGCAGTGGCCTCGAGTAAAGGGATACTTTTCATTTGTTGGGGCTAACAGAGAATCATCACCCTAGGGGTCATCTGGTCATCAACCTACATATTTGCCTTTTTTATTTAATCCTACAGGGAGTATAGAGAAATTAGTTATTTTGTAAGGGCCCCTCTGTTCTCTATCTCCGCCACTCTAGAGAGTCATCACATATCTAGTTGTCAACAGGCGGGCTTGGCAAAACCCATTGGTAAAGCAATGGGCAAACTGCGGCCCTCGATGGTGGAGATGAGCGCAGTAGTAGTCCCTACAACCCTCTACGACGTTTCGGACCGAAAATGCGGACCCTCGCAAAGCCATGGGCCGCATTTGTGGAGGTGGAGGCTCCCATGCGGGCTGCAATGAGCCTCGAGGGTCCGCATTTGCGGACGTGGAGGCTCTACACCGCATCACAAGTGGATATAAATGCCCCCGAAGCGGCACTTTGAAAAAAAATTACAAACACCCAATGACTAAATATGGACTTACACAAAAAAATACGAGACGCAGGACTTAGGAAAAAAAAAATTGCGGACTTACACCAAAAAAAATACGAGCCGTGGGACTTAGAAAAAATCCATTACGGACTCGCAAAAATACGACCTTAACGGACAACCCGCCCACAGCAGAACACATTAAAAAAACACAAAAATACACAGAAAAATAAAATAAAAACCTTACCCACAGCAAGGGGGGGGGGGACACCCAGGACGTCTGCAAGACAGGTTACACATCGATTTCAGTCCGATTGAAAACGTTTACACACTCGACAATCCACTAAGCGAGAGAAAAAATGGCCGCCGAAAAAACAAAAACTAGGCTAAACGACCCCTAAAGCCACAAAACACTGCCAAGCACAAACAGCTTTTACAAAAACCCATAAGAGGTACAAGATACACCATTAGCAAGGACGCAAGATCATCCACACCCGTGTACCACAAACACATTCGCGGCCATTTTACAACACTAACTTACAGAATGCAGAACTACCCAGCTACACTAACGGCTTCCCCTTGCGCACGCAGCCTATTTACACTACACACTGCACACATTGCTGACACTTACACCTCAGCTCAACAACACTGCAAATCTACATTGTATGCTGCAGGAACATCAAAACAAAATTGTCAGCTCTTCAGCACATTCCTTGCTGCATATATTACTTCCAAATAGGTAAAGTATATTCATTTATGATTTCATTAATTACGTAACTAGCATTTAAAAAAATATATACACAAAACAAACAACAACAAAAAACACCACATTATCGCAAAAAAACACAAAGACCTTCACCGCGCACATCACAAGGAGCGCCAGGGGAGAGCCTGGCAATAAGCTCCAAAAGGAGATCAACGCAGACCTTTCAATAAGCGCAAAAGCGCCTATGATAACAAAAAATACACCAACCCAGAGGCTCGCAATGAGCGCCGAAGGATCTCACACCACCAAAACACTTGCTCTCTATGGCAAACAGCATTGCCTGCCTTACAATTTTATTGTCGTCATTTTTTGACGGGCAAGTCGCTAGTAATATAATAATACTACTAAATTGCCCGTCAAAAAAGACGGAATAATTATACATTTTTCTTTGCCCCCCCTCCCTCCCTTGTGTTTCCAACCATCCCTCTGTCTCTCCCCCCTTCTCTCCCTGTGTCTCTTTCCCCTCTCCCCACCTTCCCTCCCCTGTGTCTCTTACCCCCCATTCCGTCCCCTGAGTCTCTTCCCCCCTATGTATCTCCCCCCTCCACACCCTCGTGTCTCTTCCCCCCTCCCCTCCCAAATCTCCCCCCCTCCCGTGTCTCTACTCACTGTGTCTCTTCCCCCCACCTCTCCCCTCCCCTGTGTCTTCCTCCCCCTTTCCCCTGTCTCCCCCTCTCCCCTGTGTCGTCCTCCCCCTCTCCCCTGTGTGTTTCTGCCCCCTCTCCCCTCCCCTGTGTCTTCCTCCCCCGTCGTGCCTGTGTCTTCCCCTCCACTGCAGCGCAGCTGTGTACAGACTGAGGAAGTACTGGCCCCTTCACCACAACAAGCTAGCAATGCAGATACAATAAATCTATATTTATAAGTGAATTTACTTTATAAAACATATCACAGTCAGTATGAATGAATCATAAAAATCATCTTTACTTACAGTCAATTCAAACAACTCATTATTAACTTCCACAAGTTCTAAGACTGTGGCTCCATGTCTGGGCGCCTACAAGGGTCTTATTTCATTTCACAAGGGTGATTATAATGTTGATATTTTAGGATATTCTTTTGAGTACAAGTACATTAATCAGCTTAATCAACTCAATAATCTTGTGCTCAAACAGTAATATCCCCAAAACTGTCCTAGCCTCAAAGACTGGAGTAGACATGGCTAATATATACATTTTCAGGATGTATATTTATTAATCTTGCAACTCCTTGGAAAAAAATGTAAGTGCCAAAATGACATTTATGTTGCACTCGGGACCATGTTTTCAGCAGACCTTGTCCATTCTATATTTGTTCCACCTTTTTATTACCACTAATCTTCACAGGGGCTATTTATTAATCATATATTAACCTTCTAGCCAATAGCAGCACAGTGTAGTGATCCAAAGCAGCACTCCCTGAGTTACAAGGGAGGAGAGATAGGTGTTTGGTGGTAATAAAATACTTCTAATCCCATGATGCTTTACTACAGAGACTAATTCCCCATGATGCTACAATGTTGTAGCTGCCTCTGAATGGCCACAACAAATTATGAATTTTATGCTAATTTACCTTGGATTTTCAGGGGCATTTCTTCCCAAAATCTGACAGGAAATCGAAGAAATATTGCAAACTCTAGGGCAAATTTTTTAATATTTGGCATACACTTTGCATACACTACTGATTATCCTCTATCAGATACAGTCATAACCCATGAAACTTCCATATTACATATATAGTTGTCAGTTCAAGAAAGTTTGTGGGTTTGTCACGCTTAGTGAGTCCGGTTGCGGCCGTGGACCACTCAGGACTTAGGTTGCAATGAGTGCCAAAGGCGCTCATTGCACTGCAAACCTCACAAAACGAGGCGAGCAGTTAAGGCACGCGGGACTTAAGCTGCAATGAGCGCCTTGAAGCGAGCAGTTGAGGCACGCAGGACTTAGGCTACTATGACCGTCTTGAGGCACGCAGTTGAGGCACGCAGGACGAGCAAAGAGAGATGAGCCGTCGACCACGCAGGACTTAGGCTGCAATGAGCACCGAAGGCGCTCATTGTACTGCGAGACTCGCAAAGCGAGGCGAGCAGTTGAGGCACGTGGGACTTAGGCTGCAATGAGCACCAAAGGCGCACATTCCACTGCAAGACTCGCAAAGCGAGGCGAGCAGTTGAGGCACGCAGGACTTATGACCCGTACGACTTAGGACCGAAACCCGTACATTAACTGTGTGCCTTGCAAAATTACGACTTTAACGGCCGAACCACTGAACTGAAGACACTCACACACACCACAGTGGGAGAGCCAGGGAGCCTGTGAGTCAGCTTGCAAGTTAATTTGAGGCATATTTGCCATTTTTTTCACGATTGAAAATCGTCTAAACGAGAAAAAAAATTACTGCCGAAAAAAATAAAAAGCACGAAAACGAGACGTAAAAAAAAGGCCTAAGCAGTAACACTTACCGAAAGGCAGTAACACGTAACCCAAGCCACTGACATTTAACCCAAGGTAGTAACACAACCCAAGACAGTAACACTCAAGTGCAAGGCCTATACACTACACAGGGGCATTGTGTGGCAAACAGCATTGCTAGCCTTACATTTGTACAGTAGACGGAGGGAGAGGCTCCGAATGAGCGCCAAAGGTGCTCATTGCGAGCCACGCGATGAGCTCCGAAGGCACTCAGCACAGGGCTCACAGTGAGCCACGAAGGTACAGCATTCCCAGCCTTAAAATGTTATTCCCATCATTTTTGACGGGCAAATAGCTAGCATATAAATAAAGGGAGGTGATTGCAAGGATGCATCATATGAACAGCCAGGTGCCCTTAAGTGAGACACCCCTAGGCAACTGTTTAATTTGCCTAATGATAAATCTGATACATTTAAATATATATTTAATTTCAGTATCCCATGGGTGCATGTGTAGCCATATTATTAAAAAAAAAAAAGCTACCCAGAACAGCAACATTAAACTTCAAGTGAAAATCTTAAAGTAGAATGATATAAATGAAGGTCTTCCCGAGTTAGCATGAACAGCACAGCAGGTACAACTATAACGATAGGAAGATTATGAATGTACTTCAAGGCAAAATTATGAGCATTGTAAGAAAGTCCTTTCATCCCCTTGAGATAAGGCTCCAAAAGAGAAATAAAGAGAAATATAAGACAAGTCAAGGTTTACGGTAACATATGCCAAAATATATGCTTCTACCTCCCAGGCATTTTAAAATGAGCATTTCACTGGCTTTATAGGAAGAATCCTGAAAGGACATAGATTACAGGAAAAGCTCAAAAATGAGCAAAACTCAGCTGATTTATGGAAATAATTCTAGTACCCAAATATCCCCAGGCACATGATTTGTACATCTAGTTATTTAAATGTCAAAAAATATATTTTATTTTGAAAAAGAACAGAACAAACCCGAGATGAGCCTTCTATCTTTCTCTGAGTTACAGAGCATTATAGTTTTGCCTTCCTAAATACCACTATTTATGTATACACAGTAGAAGAGCAGAGGTAGATCCCAAACTAGCAGCCACATTCAATTTGGGCACCGTAAGTGCAACGTGAGACCCGCAACGGCTGCGGGCTTGAAATCTGGCAGAGTTACTGTGGCTGCGAGTTACAAGCTTGAGACGCAAACACGTAAACCATTTGTCGGCCGTCAGATTTGCGGCATTGTAGGTGATCAATTAAGCAAAACCGTAGTTACTGGTTTAAATGGAAACAGAGATCATAATTGCGTCACAGAATAATGGAGGTTGGATTTCAAAGTCTTACTGTGTTCAATTACGATTTACGATCGGACCCACATTCCAGATATATGGCAATATTGATAAGGCCGTAAATATGATATTCTATTACATGGGCATGTATTAACACATTGATTGCCTGGGATCGATATAACATGGAAATTACACATGAAATCAAGTATTTTCGTGGGTTGTTTGCGAGCTTGCGAATGTTGTGCTATTAATTTTAAAACCTAACATCACTTTCCCTTTAAATAAAAGTACAGTAGTGTGTATATGTGCATTTAAAGTGCTACGGATTGGACTTTAACCCCCTTGCGATTCCTCTTCAGCACTCGTTGGGCTACATTTGCGAGTTACGTGCTTGCTCGCGAGTGACTTTGTTGCAAGTTAATACCATGATTCGAATTGTAGCGGTTACGGGCTTGACAGATCAAAAGATTTACGGCCACGAAGTTCAACGTTCCTCATTCCGTAGGCTTTTTTCGCACCAAACCCGCAGATCGGCAGCAGCCTGCTTTACAGGGCTAATTTAATAGCCGTAGGTCTTACTTTCTACAATACAATCTAAGGTGTTACACGTAGCCCAAGTTTAATAGGGCTGTAGCTTAGTGTCTACGGAAGCAAGCCTCTCATGCTTTTTATCTGCCAACACGTAAAAACATCCTATAATATTTGAATATGTCCTGTGATCTGCCCGCCAGCAGTGGCTGCCAGCAGCCACTAGGTGGTGTGACGATTGTTCGCAGAGACTTTCTTCAATTCCTTCTTAGTGTGTTAGATTTAACCCCAACCCTAAACCCTAACTCCTAATCCTAACCTCAAAATGTAACCCTATGAGCAAATGAAAGAAAGTCTCGGCGAGCCTCCTTGCGCAAGGATGCATCATATGAACAGTCAGACAGGCGCCCTTGAGTGAAACGCCACCAGGCAGCTGTTTAGTTTGTCTAATGATACAACGGATACATTCAAAAATACACTTAATTTCAGTATTCCCTGGGTGCATGTGTAGTCCATATTATTAATAAAATATGTCAAATGCAAGAAAGTCTTGGCGAACTGTCCTTGTGCCATCCTCACCGATGGCAGGGAGATAACAGGAAATGTATGATTCTATTACTGAGCAGAAATCTATTCAGGGTGTTTTGGGGCAGGTAACAATAGATCTTCTATGATTGGTTTAATTGCTTTACCACCATGGCCAAAAATGTAAAATAGCCATTTTTGAAGAAATACAATTGACAATAAGAAACGTGTTTTTCGAATGCGAAAAAAATAATAAAGTCTAAAACATGTTTAATGATTAAATGTATTTATGCTGCTGCGGAATCTACCATTTTGGTTTCCAGTGATTAACTTCCTCAGGTAGGAGGAGGTTTGGATACACAGGTACTTTGTATCGGCACAATGGCAAGGTGGCATATAGAACTGCCAGTGCTGTCATTAGCTCTAATGGAAAGCTCATCAGTTAACAAAGACACCAATGTGGAGCAAGAACTACAAGAAGCAGGTTTAATAAAGAAAATGGAAGCTTACAGTAAAGACTATATATATATATATATATAAATAAAAATGAAAAAAATAAAGGCTGTAGCATTTTGCACATTATCAAGTTTCATTATTACAAAATAAATTAATAAAAAATTGACCACAGTGGTCCTAAAAATAAAAATTCAACTATATAAACACGCATATTTTATATTTAGGTGAACATTTTAGAAATAATAGTACATTTATTGAATACAATTTGATGGTGCAAGTGAGTTTATTCTTGCCAGGGTTCTGTGCTTAGTTTTCTGTTTTACTGAACTACAAACTGCTTTTACTGGAAGTAGGTTTAAATGTTTTTTTTATATAAAAACTAGTGACTTGCCCATCAAAAATGATGGGGCAATAAATTATGTTTGACACACAATGCAAAGCTTTTTGTATTCTGAGGACCTTCGGCGCTCATTACGAGTCTCTCCTCTCGTGTACTTTTGCTCCTCTTAGCACCTTCGTCACTCATCACAAAGAGAGATATATATTTATCTATATTTAGTTAACTAATAATGAATGAATTTGTTTTTTTTTGCGGTTCGGCTGTTAATTTTGTTTTTTTTTATTTTTTATGGTGTAATAGTGTATTTTGTACCTCGTACGTTCCTGTGTGAAAGTGCTATGCGGTTGGCAGTGCATTGAACGGTCCGGGGTCGTGTTGCTTCGATCCCGGACGTTCTGACTGTTACCCCATGCTGTGTGTGATGTTTTTGTTGTATTTTTTTGTGTATTTAGTGTGTTTTTATTGTTTTTTTGGTTTGCGCCTTTGTGCTACGAGTTTTAGTGCCTTTACGTCTCTCCTCGCTACGTGAGGCTTGCAGGCGATGAATGCTTTCAGCGCTCATCGCCTAAGTGCTGCGAGTTAACGGCTCGCCTCGCTTTGCAAGGCTCACAGGCGATGAGCACCTTTGGAGCGAGGCTCGCAAGCGATGAGCATCAAACTCGTATGCACCACGCAATGCGTGACAACTTTTCCTAGTTTGACAACTATTATGTGTAACAATACAAACTTTTTTTTTACATAAAATCTACAATGTAAGATTTAACCCTTACCCCCAATCCTAACCCTAATCCTAACAACTTTTTCTACATTTAATCTACCATTTAATATTTAACCCTAACACCAATGCTAACCTTTACCCTAACACCAACCCTTAACCCAAAACCCTAATGCCAACCCCTAACCCTAAACCCTGACCCCTAACCCTAAGAATAATGTTTTGTACAATAAATCTACAATTTAAGATTTAACCCTAAAACCAACCCTAATCCTAACCCCAACCATATGAACATTTTTTTTGTACAATAAATCTACCATTTAAGATTTAACCCTAACACCAACCCTAACCCAATTCCTATGAACAGTCTTTTTTGTACATTAAATTTACTATTTAGGATTTAACTTTAAACCCTAACCACAACCCTAACCCTATGAACAAATAAAAGAAAGTCATAGCTCTCTATCTGAACTTTTCACCTTTGAAAAGACAGTTTTCCTATTTTAGACATATTTAGGTAAACTGATTTTTTTTTTTAAGTCTTGTGTATTTTTCTAGAGGACCAAGGACATTTTTTTAATGTAACATGACCTTAAATTGTATAGAATGTATTTTTTTTTCATTCTTGTTTTTATTCTGTCTTTGGACTTTTGATGTTCCTGGCTATCAATTGAACAGCTGTGATAAAGAATAGCATCAAAGGCATTTACAGCATCAGAAAAAGGTGCACTTTCCTGACCACACACGTAGATCTAAGGATATGACATACTGATGTGTCTTTTCATATGGGATGCTGATCTCTCAATAAAAACACATTTATAGAGAGTATATGATTTTAAAAGGACAATAAAATTAGTTTAAGAAAATATATAATCTTATCTCACATAAAACAGCCCCACATGGTCACTGAGTCATTTAAAAAATATTATTATTCTGTGCAGGAGGGTCCATCAGTGTGGGTCTGGTTCCTAGCTTGTGCATTAGTCTATGTGGCAAGGCTATTTACCAGAACATAATTTAGCTTATGGTAGACAAAGGAGTGATAGAAGCCTCCACCGTACAGAGTATAACAGTAGAATAAATAAATAGTACATTTGTAATAGGATGGATTATGCACAAGCCAGGAAACATACCCACAGACAGTTACTGTTTTGGTCTAATGGATCTCCTCAGTGTGGGGCTGGTTCCTAGATTGTGTATTAGATTTTGAGGGAAGTCTATTGTGACAAGTTATTAGTCTCCTCTGGGATGGTGCCCATATTTCAGGCAATTTAATGGTGAAACACAATACAAGACACTGTGTATCATTTTCCAAGCTCTGCTAAATTGTAATCAGTCCTACAAAAAAAATAACCCCCAAAAAATGAAGAAATAATAGGCCTAGCTTCCACTGCCTTGACCAGTTAACCGTTTCCTCACAAACCAGCCCTGGGTAGAGCAAAATAATCCAATAGTTTGTTAAAAAGCAGAGCATTGTACGGTCTTCAGATTTCCAGGTTTCCAAGTGGTCATAAGTGGTCATTTCCAGTACTCCACGTGGGCATAAACTGCAGACTGCTGTCTCAGTATGTGTATCTTTCTCCAGGTCAGATAAATCTGCAAACAATCAGTCCATAAGCAGACCCTGCTATACTCTAGGAGCAGTCTTAAATCAGATCTGCTCAGGTGCAGCTACTTAACTGAGCAGGAGTTCATCCCTGCAGTTCTACTGTGGGGAGAGTCTGTGGCTCACATAAGTCCCTTGGATAAATAAAAATATATACAAGTCACAATATATACATATAACGTAGGGAAAACTTTGCATCTCTGCAAAATATGCAATAAACTATGAACATAAAATAACATCTTTAGACATAGAAGATTTCATCACTTTCCCTCACACATGCTCAGAAGCAGACAGCTTGCATCAATAAATGAAAGCCCTGCTCTCCGGAAATGCAAACTTCTCGTTTACAAACATAACCATCAGCAAAGTTTAATGGATGCCTCCAGGGTACAGCAAAGGTGTTAAAAACATTTTATTCTTATTGAAAACTAGCTTTGTTAAATGATCCCTTGTTAAATAATGCTCTTAAACTCAATGTTTTCATATATGTATGTATATATATATATGTATATATATATATATATATATATATATATATATATATATATATATTCATTGAGAAGTGGTTCTGTTGCTTTATGTTTGTTCTATTGGGAATAGAACTTGCATTTGATTCTGTTAAATACCAAAATAATGTGGCAGTATTTTAACAGAGATAATTATAGATCTTATCAATGAAGATCTTACCAATAGGTGACTACTTATTTTGAATAATGCTCTTAGACTCAATGTTTTCATACATATATCTTTCATCGAATTGTGGTCCTGTAGTTTTATGGTTGTCCTATTGGGAATTGCACTTGCATTTAATTTTGTTAAAGACCAAAATAATGTGGCAGTATTCCAATAAAGCTAAATATAGATCTTATTAATGAAGATCCTACCAATATGTGACTACTTATGTTAAGACAAAAAGCAAAGAGTTATTAATAAAATTATACTTTTTTAGGTTTAAGTTTCAACTCATCATATTTAGGAAAACAATAATACCGCGAAAATTTAGTGTAGTATGCACAATAAAGCATTCCATACATTTTCTTATACAGGGGGTCCCCGGGTTACAGATGAGATACGTTCCTGAGAATGTCAATAACAATAATATGGCCCATATGTGGCAATAATAATGCAGTGTAATGTGTGTTTGTGTTTCTCAGTCGTGTCTAATTCTCTCGCAACCACACTATGTTGATCCACTTGGAATTCATGGCAGATATACTGGAGTGGGTTGCCAGTTCCTTCTCCAGTAGGTCACAGCACAAGCTCCTTGTATTCCTAAGTGGTCTCCCATTCAAGTACTACTCGGCTTCAAGGTGGTGTGACCTCTTGGTTCCCTGACTGGAATCGAAAACCAGGTCGCAGCAGTGAAAGCACTGAATCCTAACCACTGGACTACCAGTAATACTGTATTAATAATAATACCCCTGTACTGCAGTAATAACATAACATAACCTATTGTGCTCTTTTTTCGAATTCAAACAAACAGAAGATAAAAACAAACTCATACAAAAAGCTTTGGGATCCCCTTCTTAAGTACGGGCGATATGTAACTCAAGTAGCCTGTAACTCAGGGACCTTCTTTATATAGTCTTATATAGTTATATATATAGTTCAGTAAAAGAGAAAACACTGTGTTTTATTGTTATTTCACTGACCATGCAATCCCACTCATTCAGTAATACTGTATTGGTCTGAATATAAGCCACACCCGCATATAAGCCGCACCCGTAAAGTTCAAGGGGAAAAAATAGAAAAAAGATAGTACTCAAATATAAGCCGCACCCGTAAAATTGGAGAGAAAAAGACTCTCAAAGTGATCAGCCATTGCAAGAAACAGGCTTTCTAATTAGCACTGTAGCTTTTTTTGCAGGTTACAGGCTTTACAGGATGTTAGAAACACTAAAACCGTAAATCGCTATTCAATACCGCAGTCTAAAGCACGAAAATCGGCACCCTTAACTCGCAATCGCGCAAATCAGCAGTAATTTTGCATTCGCAAATAGAAGTCGCACACGTTACAAGCAAAGTTTGCAAATCAGCAATGATTTTTTGACGGTCGCGAATATAAGCCGCACCCGTAACTCGCAAGCTCAAAATCGGAAAAAAGGTGCGGCTTATATTCGGACCGATACGGTATGTCTTTTTGGTGCACACTATTGTTTTACAAAAAAATACTTATCTCTATAAAAAGTTTTACCACAAGATGTCATCCTGCGCCAGTTTGTGGAGACTCCTCTATTACAGGTTACTCCAACTGGGTCCATACTTTAGGTATCTTGTAAGTCTTATAAACATACAATATATGCACCCTCCTAAGAAAAGCGCAGCACACAAATCACAGTCTGTACTTAAAAATAAGATGTATTTTCCCACAAAACATATCATAAATATATACTGTACGACATCCAAACGTAATCTGTGTAGTAGAGCAAAAATGCAATTACTGTTATGAGTCATTTAATGTTTACTCAATATATTAATTAAATGAAATGATCCAGAACAATGTTTATTATGGAATAAAACTACAGCGTTAAATCAAACTACAAGCTAGCTATGGCAGATACATTAAAATAATAATGTTAAAGGAAACATGTAGTCCTATGTTTAGATCACTAGAGATGATCATGGGTAATATGTTTTATAAATACACTGATTAATATAGATTTGTTGTATCTGGATTGCTACCTTGTCGTGGTGAAGGGGCTTGTGTAACTAGTTAAAGGGACTTATTAGGTAAGATATTTTAAAATGTTTTAGTGAAGAAAATTAAATATTATGATCATTTGCAGTGTAATTTTCATATATTATACAATTATACACTTACTAAGAGTCGCACAAAGTAATAATGGTTCTCAGTTGCTGGGACCTCCCCTTTTTCTATTCACTCTTGTAGGCAGCCATCTTGAAAGCCTTGAATTGCACCTCTGTATTTTGTGAGCTAAGGATCTTCCCACTACACTATCAGTGACATGCTGTTAGACAGCAAGTTTACTGAGACATGCTTTGTGTTAGAAGTTGACTAAACACTAAACTGACAGGATTTTCAATCTTAATCTTGATATGGAAAAATGTATAATTTTAACACATTGTTGGTATAGACTGTGTAAAAAAGAGCTGGGTAACTGTGAAAATCCTGTCAGTTTAGAAGTTTTGAATTCCCGCACCATAAGCGTGAATCTTCTCCCCAGGGGGGGTGCCTTTAGTTCAGAAAATGCACTACTGCGGGTCCAAGGTGACCAAGATGGCAGAACACATGATAGAATAGGAAGGGCTGGAACCAGAAACTGAGAAACCCACTCTGTGGGACTGTTACAAGTTATTGTTGTTTAGTCATTCAGTCATGTCCAATTTTCTGTTACTCTATGGACCGCAGGGCACATCTTGTGTCTGGTTGTGCTAATCCATAAGGTTTTCATGGCAAACATACTGGAGTGGGTTGCCAGTTCCTTCTCCAGTGGACAGCAATTTGCCTGAGATCTCTGCTATGACCTACCCATCTTTGGTGACCCTGCCAACTTATGTATATAGTATACATGCTTCATAGCGCTCTATTGGCCAATTCTGGTAATGCATGATTACGTTTAATTTTGCTATTTTTTGTTTCCCCTATTCCTTTAACATGGAAGGGTTTGTGTCGTTCCCCCTACATGCAACTAGTAGTGACACAACCAGCCCAAGGACTCAAGACAAGGAGACAAGAGATTATGAGTGTATGTGTCCCAAGACATACACGTGCCCTCATGGGAATTCCTAGTGAATACTTAAGACAGCTGTACTGCTCCAAAAACAAGTATGGCGGCCCACTCACAACAGTCATCTAAAGGATAATACCGCTTGACTGGTATTAAATATATTATAAATCTTTATAATAAACCAATAATTGTAGTATGCAATTAGCAGCATAGCAAAGGCCTGTGATATGTTTCATTCTACAAGCACTTAGTCTGTTTTCAACAGATAGGGATAGACACATTTCTTACTATTTATTTTAATCCAGTAAGGATAACATAAGTATCTCATAATATAAGCAATGACTTTAGGGCAGTCAGTTTTGCTTTAAACAACCAGAATTGCTTCCCTTTGTAAACTGTACATGATTTGTTTAGATATTAGTCATATATAGGAAAGGTCTTTCTAAGCTTTGAGCAAAAAAGCATAATATGAAAGAGTGCCATTGGCAGTAGGGAAAAAAATGACTTCCATACTTTTCTGGGCAACCACAGATGTGCTCTGTGACATTTTTAAATTAGAGGACTGAAATATTGTTGGAATCGAGATTGTTCATAGGACTCACAAAGTAGTGTCGCTATCTCTTGGTTACATCTGTTTATGCTTCTGTATGTTTTCTACATCCAGAAAAAAACAAATATAATTATTGCCACATATTTTAGTTAATTTTGAATGTAATACACATTAGATTAGAAAAACTTATATTATCTTGCCTTTAAAAATGAAAAAAAAAAAGTAAAGCAAATAGTTCAAACATATTTTTAAAGGGAATAATTGTCTAAATGAAAACTCTCAAATCCAGAACATAACAATAGCACAACATTACCTAATGGATTTATGGGGCTCTATAGGATGAGTTTTGAAGAATTTAGTTACATTAATGTTGAATTAGCTAATTGGACAGGTAGTCATCAAATCCCCCTTCTGGATTGCTACCTTATTGTGGTGAAGGGGCTTGTGTACCATGTAGGGTCATCCAAGATGGGCAGGTCATATCGGAGAAGTCAGACAAGTTGAGGTCCACTGGAGAAGTCACTTGCACCCCACTTAAGTATATTCAACAATAAAACCATATGGATAAGCACAACCAGAGACATAATTATTGTGTGGTTTATAGGGTCACGAAGAGTCTGACACCACTGAACGACTAAACATATATATCAAATTAGCTGGCTCTATCTAGGTTAGTGTGTAGTGCATATATACTGTGTGATGCAAACACAGTGGTCCATAGCACTACAGGTCAGTGTAATATATGTTATATCTTGTAAAATATACAGAGCTAAATTGAATGTCTTATAAGATAGCACCCATACAAATCCCCCTGCAAGGGAACAGCTCTGCTGCCTACATCATGGGTGTATGAAGGTTTTATGCTGCCCTAGGCCTATTCTCTTTTTATGCCACCCATCATGCCTCAGTTACATGTGTGCCTCCAAGTACCACCCCTTCTCTTATTCTCTTGCTGTCTCCCATATCATAGTCTAGTGTGTGTGTATGCATATATATATTTACTAGAATATTTTAGTTACGTACTAACACATTAATTCATGGCACATCACCAATATCTTCGGGCAGCCTGCTGCCCCCTGAAAATGTGCTGCACTAGGCCTGGGCCTTGTGGGCCTAGCACAAACAAGCCATTGCCCTACATCATGGAGGTGTTCCTGTTCCTGTAGGGAAAAAGCCTACACATCCACAACAAGAGTGATCTGAAACAAGTAACACTTAAGAATGACCAATGCCATGACCATACCTACTTGTTTGTTCTTGTGAGGTTCCCTGAGAAAGAATGCTAAAGACAGGGATTATGGAAAGTACCCATTCATAGTGCACTTTGAATGGCTTACTTGTGTTATTGCAGTTGTTACATTTTATTTAGCAGACCAGTTTGACCATGCCAGCCAAGAGATATGCAAGGCAAGCTGCTATATATGGGACATATAGCAGGCATTGGACCTGGGTTTACCTATCAGCCTATGTCAGTGTGGTACCATCAATCCATCTAGGAGCAAGGGATCTCTATAAGATGTGGTAGTGTAGTCTATACCTACTGGTCCTCGGGTGGGGCTCTTTTCTTATAAATTGTTTCACTAAAGCGAGAGACTTGGCAAAGCCTTAGCGAGCTATTGAGGGACCTCTCCGTTCCTATACGATATGACGCAGTTAGAGTCCCAAGAGTTCTCAAAGAGCTCTCATTAGTGAATATATCCCATTATGAGGTTGGAAACCACACTATCAATGTTGTGAAATGCATGTGCTACCATTATATAGTACAGTTGGCATCTGTGTAAACTTTGTGATAAGTTTAACTTAAATTAGTTCAATAATCTTTCTTAAAATTGTAAAACAATGTGAGAATAGAACATACTGTATGTTTACTAGTTAGAAATCAAATGCTGGATTTCCTCATAAAGTAAACTGAATTAATATGTGGTTTTATTTTCAGAACAAATCACTTAATTGATTTTCTTCAGGAATCCGAGTGTTATTTTGGGAGTCGTTTCAAGCCTCTGCATTGGTTTTAAATAATATTAAAAAGAAAAAATTGCTTTTGGGCCTCTCTTTGCAATAACATTGCTGCTAGTATATTACAATTTTGCTAATGTAGTAAACAAAAATACTTCTCTATCATTTCATTTCTTGAATTGTAAAGTGATTAAAAAAAGTTACAATTAGATAACAAGGATACATGTTTAGATAAACAATCATAAAAATAAAGATGATACAACACCCCTGTTATCTGAGTGAAATTATATTGCAATAACTGTGCGAAATGATTGGAATAACTGTATGTAATGACAGTACAATAGGTTTGATATTAATGCAATAACTGACACAGATGACTGCAATGGCTGTGGGATAACAGTGCAATACCTAACTGGGATGACTGCAATGGCTGTGGGATAACAGTGCAATACCTAACTGGGATGACTGCAATGGCTGTGGGATAACAGTGCAATACCTAACTGGGATGACTGCAATGGCTGTGTGATAATAGTGCAATAACGGACTGGGATGACTGCAATGGCTGTGGGATAACAGTGCAATACCTAACTGGGATGACTGCAATGGCTGTGGGATAATAGTACAATAACGGACTGGGATGACAGCAATGGCTGTGGGATAATAGTGCAATAACTGTCTGGGATGACAGCAATGGCTGTGGGATAATAGTGCAATAACTGTCTGGGATGACAGCAATGGCTGTGGGATAATAGTACAATGATTGTCTGGGATGACAGAAATGGCTGTGGGATAATAGTGCAATAACTGAGTGGGATGATAGCAATGGCTGTGGGATAATAGTGCAATAACTGAGTGGGATGATAGCAATGGCTGTGGGATAATAGTGCAATATCTGACTGGGATGACAGCAATGGCTATGGGATAATAGTACAATAACTGTCTGGGATGACAGCAATGGCTGTGGGATAATAGTACAATAACTGTCTGGGATGACAGCAATGGCTGTGGGATAATAGTACAATAACTGTCTGGGATGATAGCAATGGCTGTGGGATAATAGTGCAATAACTGAGTGGGATGATAGCAATGGCTGTGGGATAATAGTGCAATAACTGAGTGGGATGATAGCAATGGCTGTGGGATAATAGTGCAATATCTGACTGGGATGACAGCAATGGCTGTGGGATAATAGTGCAATATCTGACTGGGATGATAGCAATGGCTGTGGGATAATAGTGCAATAACTGACTGGGATGATAGCAATGGCTGTGGGATAATAGTGCAATAACTGACTGGGATGATAGCAATGGCTGTGGGATAAGAGTGCAATATCTGACTGGGATGACAGCAATGGCTGTGGGATAATAGTGCAATAACTGACTGGGATGATAGCAATGGCTGTGGGATAATAGTGCAATAACTGACTGGGATGACAGCAATGGCTGTGGGATAATAGTGCAATAACTGAGTGGGATGATAGCAATGGCTGTGGGATAATAGTGCAATATCTGACTGGGATGACAGCAATGGCTATGGGATAATAGTACAATAACTGTCTGGGATGACAGCAATGGCTGTGGGATAATAGTACAATAACTGTCTGGGATGACAGCAATGGCTGTGGGATAATAGTACAATAACTGTCTGGGATGATAGCAATGGCTGTGGGATAATAGTGCAATAACTGAGTGGGATGATAGCAATGGCTGTGGGATAATAGTGCAATAACTGAGTGGGATGATAGCAATGGCTGTGGGATAATAGTGCAATATCTGACTGGGATGACAGCAATGGCTGTGGGATAATAGTGCAATAACTGACTGGGATGATAGCAATGGCTGTGGGATAATAGTGCAATATCTGACTGGGATGATAGCAATGGCTGTGGGATAATAGTGCAATAACTGACTGGGATGATAGCAATGGCTGTGGGATAATAGTGCAATAACTGACTGGGATGATAGCAATGGCTGTGGGATAAGAGTGCAATATCTGACTGGGATGACAGCAATGGCTGTGGGATAATAGTGCAATAACTGACTGGGATGATAGCAATGGCTGTGGGATAATAGTACAATATCTGACTGGGATGACAGCAATGGCTGTGGGATAATAGTGCAATAACTGAGTGGGATGACAGCAATGGCTGTGGGATAATAGTGCAATATCTGACTGGGATGATAGCAATGGCTGTGGGATAATAGTGCAATAACTGACTGGGATGATAGCAATGGCTGTGGGATAATAGTGCAATATCTGACTGGGATGACAGCAATGGCTGTGGGATAATAGAGCAATAACGGATTTGGGATGACTGCAATGGCTGTGGGATAAGAGTGCAATAACTGACTGGGATGACAGCAATGGCTGTGGAATAATAGTGCAATAACGGACTGGGATGACTGCAATGGCTGTGGGATAATAGTACAATAACTGTCTGGAATGACAGCAATGGCTGTGGGATAATAGTGCAATAACTGACTGGGATGACAGCAATGGCTGTGGGATAATAATGCAATAACTGACTGGGATGATAGCAATGGCTGTGGGATAATAGTGCAATAACTGACTGGGATGATAGCAATGGCTGTGGGATAATAATGCAATAACTGACTGGGATGATAGCAATGGCTGTGGGATAATAATGCAATAACTGACTGGGATGATAGCAATGGCTGTGGGATAATAATGCAATAACTGACTGGGATGATAGCAATGGCTGTGGGATAATAGTACAAAACCTGACTGGGATGACAGCAATGGCTGTGGGATATTAGTGCAATAACTGACTGGGATGATAGCAATGGCTGTGGGATAATAATGCAATAACTGACTGGGATGACTGCAATGGCTGTGGGATATTAGTGCAATAACTGACTGGGATGATAGCAATGGCTGTGGGATAATAATGCAATAACTGACTGGGATGGCTGCAATGGCTGTGGGATAATAGTGCAATAACTGAGTGGAATGACGCTCACTCAAATCTTGTTCCACTTACTTTTATGGTAATTACAATTGTATTACTAAATACACCATTATTACATATTAAACGTATTATGCTGCAATGACAATACATGGTCATATACCATTATTTTCTGATTAATTAAATTATGATATCAAAAAGTAGGAAGTAACCATCAATGTTTTCATGGCAGCAGCAAGAGATGCTTTGGTGGGCTAATTAGAGCCACAGTCAGCTTTTCTATCACTGTGGCAACCAAAACAATGACTTGTAAATTAGCACACCGAGACGCACATTAGCACAGTGACACTGGGCCCATACAACCCAACCTCACACATCACCTCATTCTCTACTGCTTCTGATCTTATCTAAAATGTCCTATGATTTGTGTTACATTATAGTGCCAGTTTCTGCACTATCACCTCCATCTCTCACAGCTGCTACACCCAAAGGCCTAATCATTATTTATCCATATACTCTCTTTTTAATAACATGCCATGCCCTTGATTCTCCATTTTAATTCTTTCACATTTTGTTTAATGAAATCTTTAGTGTGTAAGCTTGCAAGCTCTCAGTCTTGCAAATAAAGTTGTATAACAGTATCATGTATATGATTGTTAGCTCAAGGACAACTCCTTTTGTATCAGTCCAATTATGTATTGTCATACATATGCTTTACTGTACCCCAAGGCCACAAAATATGTAAGAATAAATAAGAAATAACAATAATAGGCCAAACAAACAATGCTGTATTTATCTGGAATGGTTTACTGTAGAGAGAAACAGGCTAGTGCAATATATAGCCATTTTTTAATGTTCTTTAAGATTAAATCAACTTTCTGTTTGAGTGACAGTGCCCATTTAACCTTTTTTTTTTTACATAAGTAGTGAGAAGACAAGCATGACGGAAACTAAGGCTGCCATAAAGGAATTACTGGTCCAGTGGTTGTAGTAGTGTCTATATCTCTCTGTACTTAAAATTGTTTATTCTCTGTACTTCCTCTATTCTCTTCATTTAAGGTATATATTTTTTTCTTCTGGACACTTAAAGGGATTGCTTTAATGATGTTTAAGTACAGAAAAAAAATCAATATTTCATATTATTGTGATTTTAAAAAGGGAATCAAGGGAAGGGAGTACCACAGAAAATTGCCATTGCCACCTTTACCATGGACCATATGGTGATAAACTGCAAATGGTGCAGCTGAACAAGGTTACATAAAAAATAATTATATATACAAAATATTAATAATAATATACATTGTAACTATATTTTGGATTATATATATATATATATATATATATATATATATATATATACAGAGGCACCAAAACCTTTTTTTAGTACATAGGGCCTTTAAAGGTCCTTATCCAGCCCTGACAACCATAAACCTTAGATCCAGGAATCCCATGGACATACGTAGTTAAGGTAATGGGAACTTGACCGGGCTTGTAAGAGGATGGGACATTTTCGTTGTCTACCAACTGGTTAGGTAAGGGGTTAATATAAGGGGTTGGTGTTAAAGGGATAGGGATGGTAATGTAAAAGCTTTATTTAACAGCTCTCTTTACATCTCCCCTCCCACCCTTCCCTCTTCTACCCTGCTACAGCAGTTATGCCTCCTTGGATCATCAGAATTTCCAGTATGGCGGCCTTGTCAAAGCTGGTGGAGGGTGCTTGTCCACAGTGAGGTGAGGGCATCAGGGTTTGCTCATAAGGTATCGGTACTCTTGGGGCATGGGGTCCCCTCAAGAGCTGAGGCTTTTAAAATACAATTTGATGTGTGTGTGTATGCATTGTTCTTTATTACTGTTTGAGAATCTGTATTTACTATGCTACGGTCAAGACTTTTCATTAATCTTAATCCCTGCTGCAGACCTTGCCACGCCCCACATTGTAAGCAACAAAAGAATATACTCTCTGTTTCATTTGTATAATTTTTTTGCCTCTGTCCCAGAAATGTGTGTTCATTGTCAATAACTACCGCCATTTTTTTTACAGACAGTGAATCATTCTTGAGAAATCCTGTGTTATTTGAGTTATTATCCTTTATTTGTAACTCGTCAACATATATTGAGTTGCAAATAAGAAGCTCCTGGATACTAATTCACTGATTTGGTGTGATAATTAGAATCCAAGTCTGCACTATAATGCCCAAAACAATGATTCTCACTTAGATGCAAACAGTTGTATTTCTCAGAAATGGCTTATTATAGAGAAAAAAGTCTAGCCTAATTTGTAAAAAGTTTGAATGCTCTATAAGATGAAAACTTCCTATTCCGGTGACTGTGTCCTTTTATCATTTATTTTACATAATTAATGAAAAGAAAAACATGGTGGACTCAAAGGCAATTACTGGTCCAAATGGTTGTAGTAAGTCTCTTTCTCTCTGTGCTTGACATAGTTTTTCTTTTTGATTCCTTTCTCTATTCTTTTTAGGTATTATATATATTTATTTCTCTATCACACTGTAATGACCCAGCTTTCATGGCTTTCATGTAGAAAAGAAAATCTGGGGTTCCTGTGTTGCAAAGCAGCCTGGGATATGTAGTCTCTCTCTCTCTCTCTACTTGTTCTCCGGGTTCAGCTGTGCGATCAGACTCTGCCCAATTATGTGATTCCATCCTGCCACAGTGCTTCCTTTGGTCTCTACCAGAAAGGTCAAACTCTGTATCTGGCTGCCTCTGCTCTGTGTACTTGGTTATTATGTAGCTCCCTGTGGGTGTGAAAAGCTAGATTTTACTTTCCTACATATACCTTTGAACTTATCTATATAACACACATTTTTCTGATAATCACTGACTGTTTCTTGCCAAACTTTTGATACCCAGGAAACATATATATATACCTTTAAGAAGAAACACAGTTCTTTTTAGGAAGACAGTGTGTTTAGTGTGTTACAATGTGAACAATGTACTTGGTTGAGTTTACTTTGTTATGTTCCAGAGCTGGAACAAACTTGCCAAAAGAAACCCTTTCCAAACAGACTGCAAATTGTACAGATACCTGGCACTGATATGTGTAACGGATTGTGCCAGCCCAATGAGAATAGCATTAACTTCTCTGAAATAGAACAGAACTGAAATCTATATCAGTCACAGCAAAAGACTGACGAGAGTGTAACTTGAGATATAAATCAAATAATGGTAACTTCACATTAGGATTGACAATGGGACATTAAGATGATATGTGCTATGATATTTGGTATGTGTTAAGTAAGGACAAGTGCTATTTGTGACTTAAAATGTACTGTATGTAGGCGTATGTTCCATTAGGAGGCAATGAGGCAAATTAAACGTCACTTAAGTATCTCAATTGATTGTCAATGGCAAAAAACTAAATGTTATGGTAAGTAGTACAATATCAGAAATGTCAAAACATTTTTGTTGAAGAACATTCAGGGACATGGTCATAGGTAGAAAAAAATCACAGTTGTGCAGTTACAGGACCAATGCAAATGAATACACACGCATATATATATATATATATATATATATATATATATATAAATATATATAATTATATATACATATATCGTTTCACATATGGTTGGCTAAGAGTGGTAGAACAATGAATATTAGTGATTCTATTTGAATGTCTAAAAAATAAGTTAATAACTTGTGGAGGGCTTCTATTACTCTTAGCCTACCATATGTGTAACGATTCACAACCCACCACACAAACCAGACACTCACCCCACACTGATGATGGGCAGTGTCCGTGAAACAGTGCTGTATGTGGATAAGTGACCTGTTTTGTGAATAATCCATCCATTGCTATGCCTAAAACTGTGAAATACCTTAAGCATACGCTTATAAGGTGCCATGTATATAGTGGTTATTGGATTAACAGAGTGAGCGTGCATTGTGGTTTCATTTGCATGTCCCTGCCCAGTTTTCCCAGTGTGCAGTGTATCAACTGTATTTCTGAGAAATTTGAGCAGGAAATAAGTTTATTAACTTATTTTTTAGACATTCAAATAAAATCACAAATGTACTTATTTATTGTTTGTACTACTATATATATATATATATACACATACACACACGCATTCAACCAGCATACTTTGGTGAAGGTTATGCGAGTGAGAGGGGTTTTTAAATTTCTGCAGAGCAGGGCTTACATTTAATGCTGCAAGCTGCCTGTAGTTAGAAGTGAATTGTGGTACAGCTGGGTAAGTTTTAAATTCTAAATAATCCAATGAATTAAACAACTCTCTTTCTCTCTGCTGATAATGATAAGCACACCCCTGGTCTTCAAGCTGCCAGGAAATGTTGAAACTGAATTTTCATAAAGTCAGATTTTCTCTAAGAATGTTTTCTTTTATGTTCATAACTAACAAAACGTATGATATTGTTAGTTTGTTAAATACTTCACAAACACCCTTCTTAATTTATTGCGGTCCTTTAAAGGGATACTACATTTCCTTTAATTATGTTGACAATTGGAACCCAGTCACATTTTTTGGTAGTTTAAGTAAAAAAAGGTAAATCCCTTGAAAATAACTTTTTAAAATAAAAATCTGAAGAGAAGATATAATTTAGCAATATAATCTCATATTTATTTGTGTTGTTTAGCCATTCTGTCACTTTCACGTCTTGATAAACATGTAATGGCTGTTTCCAGCTTGCTTTCAAATCACTGCCATTGCTGTCATATTCCCAAGTAGTGTTTAAACATGTCATCTTCTGAAGACTAAAACAACTGGCATTTTAAGCCTTTGAATAAAATCTCAGGCATGGCATTTTAATAAAGAATGTATGGCACTTCTGAGATACCCAAACAGACTATGAAACAATGGACTAGCTTTCTTAGTTTTAGAACATGGCCACAAAGCACATCACAGAATTCACCAAAAAGATTGCTTTATTATAATAATTCATTAGCTGCCAGGCTATCTCTAACTCTCCACTCACTTTCCAACTTCAGTGCTGGCGTGATTGGAAGTAATCATGCAGGGTGACGAGCAAATGATAATCTTATAATTTATTGTTTAGTCATTCAGTCAAGTCTGGCTCTCTGTGACCCCAAGGACCACAACACACCAGGCACATCTTGTGTCTGGTTGTGCCAGTCCATAAGGTTTTCATGGCAAAAATACTGGAGCGGGTTGCTAGTTGCTTCTTCAGTCCGCCGTGATTTATCTGACCTCTCTGCTACGACCTTCCCATCTTGGGTGATCCTACATGGAAGAGCTCACAGCTTAATTGAAGTACACAAGGCCCTTTCACCACACAAGGTAGCAATCCAGGAGAACCTTATAATACATTTCTGTAAATACTAGGCTGCAAGGAGCCTGATAGCAAGCCTAAAATCTCAAAGCAGAAAAAGGCCAGGATCTATCCTGTTATGGTGTTGTAACAGGTCCGCCGCTGTAGTACGGCCTCCAAACTCTAGATGGTGCTGCCGATATTTTGAAGCACTGCCGATATGAGAGAAATTCTAAGCTTATGTTAGCCTAACCCTTGAACTAACCCCCAACCCTCACCCTAACGGTTTACCTAAGCCTTGACTATGATACGGCACTGGAATATCGGCAGCACCATCTAACGGATACTGTGCTGCGCTACCATAAGAGGATAGGTCCAAAGACCAAGAATGGTCCAAATGGCCAGGGCTGGCTGCAATGGTTAAGAATTTGAGACAAGCTCAAGGTCGGGGTGACAGACAAATAAAACAGAGGCAAAGGTCAGGGAGCCAGAAATCAAGATAATCCAAAACAAAATATAAGGTCAATAACTAATAATTCACACAAAAACACAAATGGCCAGCTGCTGCAAATACAAATAAAGCAAAACAGCAGAGCAAGGTTGTACTGGCTCTATATAGGCCCAAGACGCTCTACTTCCTCAAGGCAGGTGATGTGAATATATTTGGAGGTTCATACACAAGTGCTTCAGTGCACCCTTAAACTTTGCACAAAGGGATAGGAGGAAAGTGCCACCTGGTGGTTAGAATGGGAAGGACCATGACAATTTCATTGACACTGATTTACCTCACAGCTACTATTATTATTATTATTTCCTTTTTTTGTAACGCGCCAACATATTCCGTAACGCTACACAGGGGTAATTTGAAGTCAAAACAATATTAACACAATGAAGAAAATAGAATGGGGGGCCCTGTATTTGTGCTTAAAATCAAATGTACACAAAGTTTTCACTAAATTATCATGATGCTTCTGTGTCAATCCATATGCTAATTAGCAGCTCAGATTTCTTGATAAGGGTGGGGCAGGGGATCTAACTACATATTAACCTTGGGTAAGAATTATTTTGCCACCATAAAAACAGATGAACAGATTAATTAACATATTATAGCAGTTATTTATAGCACGCAAGAGCCATTCATTAGCATAAGAATACAGCACAATTTTCATTGTGTCAAGAATTATTCACTTTAGAAACCAATGGCTAGTACAGTGTATGACAAGTTATTAGTGTGTTTCAAGATTACATTTCTTTTAAATACTGCATGATTTCGTGGAGTCAGGATTGCTTTAAGTTCATTGTAAAATTTGGTTTTGAAAAAGTTTTTTTTATGTTGACTACAGTAAAGTATTTCTTATAATTTTGTACTTCCTAACTGAAAATCCCCACCTTGCTGGATACACCAATTTACAGATTAACTATATATCAATATAAAGTCTTCTAGGGTCCCTGCTTGTGTGTGTGTGTCCGCAAAGGCTGTAATATAATGTGTGGGGGAGAGTCCGAACTATACAGATAAACACAAATATGCGGCATCTGCCCCCCCCCCCAACCCCTGAGCCTGTCATGCTTTTCACAGGACATCACAGGGGCATTGGACAACACTAACAGCACTTCAAATTGATAAAGACATCCATTGTGAAGACTTAGCATGGCTATGATAATAAGGACTTTTTTTAGAAAAAAAAAACATTTGGTCCTTTTCCTCTTCCCTTACGCAAAAGATTGGCCGTAAAGCCTTAACTTTTTTTCAAGGCCGAAAATCGGAAACACATTTCGGGCTTGGGGAAAATGAACAATTTCCCATGCCCGAAAATGGTTTCACACCTGTAAATGCAAACAGGAGCACAGAGGAGGGGGGAAAAAGACACAAGGGGAGGGAGAGGGGGGAGAGGGTAGAAAGAGAGACAGGGGAGAGAGTGAGTGGGGGGGGAGACACAGGGATGAAAGAGCAGGGAAAAGAGACACAGGGGAAGGAGATAAGGGGAGGGAGAGGGGGTAGAGAGACACAGGAGGGAGAGATTGGGGAGAGGCTCGCAGTGAGCGCCAAAGACGCTCATTGCGGAGCTAGCGATGAGCGATGAAGGCGCTCATCGCAAGGCCCAAAAGTTGCGGTTTTGGCTGACGCCTGCAATGAGCTGTAAAGGCCCGTAAAGTAGTGGGGGGAAGAGGCCTGCAATGAGTGGCAAACCCACTCATTGCAGGGCTTGCGATGAGCGCCAGGACCATAAACGAGAGGGGGGAGAACCGCGCATATCACATTTTATTGCTGTCATTACTGAAGGGCATGTTGCAAGTATAATATAATGAGACAAGGAGTGGTGAATACTCTGAGTAACCTCCCAGTAGATGAGGTAATGGCTAGTACAGGGAATTCAAACACAGTAGAAAGGGGGGGAAATATATTAATTTTCAATATTCAATTTCCTTTCTTTAGCTGACATTTTGTCCAAAGATGATAATATACTGTTTTCCACAAGTTATAGAACAGTTCTCTAAAACTTTTACAATATAAAACAAATCAGATTATCTTATGTCAGAGCTATAACACATCGGTCTCCACATTTCCCTATCCACATCTGTCAACCCGCCGGCAAATACTAACACTGCGTTAGTAAAAATTATCTACTGCCTAAGAAACGTATTTATTGTAAAATACTATTTATCTGCTTCCAGCATTTTTCTTTTAGTGGTATTTTCTGTGCTTATCAAATAAAAGCAGAAGCAAGGTTCCTAACATATGTGTGTCTTCCAGTGAAAGCCAATTGTTTTTATCTATTAGTGAAGTCCTGCAGTGGTGGCAGGGAAGGTTACTGCGCAATGGCCGCCCCTGCTGTTGGACAGTCGCGTCTGGGCAGCATGGAAGCCGACAAGCTGAGAAAAGTGCTGTGTAAAACACTCCAACATTATTGTCAAAGTAGGGTCTGTGACACAAAACTGAGACTTTAATAACATTGCAAACAAGAAAAAAATGATATTAGCAAGTACATAGGCGCACTGCTGCCTTATGGGATATGGGCACATCAGGTCAACGGTTTTGTTTGACCTTGTCATATACAAAGTGCACAAGAAAGAGAAGACTAGAGAAGACGCTCTGTTTTTCAATACTTTATGGCTTGATTATGAAGACAATGCAGTTGTTTTATGCTCACCAGCTGATATGAATTCGGAATACACCTGGATCTTTCTTGTTTTGTCACCGCCAGCACAGTGGTGTGGAGTGGCCAGTAGATGGAGCGACAGTGGCGCAACAAGTCTTTGTTCAATTTGTTCTTAGAGTTAGGGATGAGGGTTAGAGTAGTGGCAGATGACAAGCCTTACATAGCAAAGTAGTACAGAGCTATGTACACAACTATTTTACTATGTAAAGCTTATCATCTGCCACTAGCCTAACCCTAAACCCTAACCCTAATTCCTAGCTTTAGCCCTCACAAATTGAACAAAGTCTTGGCGCACTACCTTTGCACCACCTACTGGTTATTGCACACTACTGATGGCGCAGACAAAACAGAAAAGATCCAATCAAATATAAAAATATAATTATGTAAATATAATTCTTACAAAACATTGCAATTTCCCTGCTTTTGATATAAATTATGGGTACAATTAAAGACTGTGAATATTATATCACCAATTGGATATAAAAACTGATGCTCCTTGCTCATCAGTTACCTAGGCTGACTTCAGTCTTTTAGTTTTCTGCAAATTATACTGAAAAATTTTCTATATTGCATGAGATAAGCACGTTTACATACTTAAATAAGGCTAAGTTTAGCACTGGAAATGTCAGCAGACAAGAAGGATCTCGTGAAATGTGATTAAATCGTTGTAGTAAGCACATCATGCAGGCTTGTATTTAGAAGGAAAATAAAAGTAAACAACTCAGTGCTGCTCCCAGGGAATTTAGGAGGCTTTCAAAACCAGTAGGGAAAAAAAGTTGGATAGATTATAGATAATGCAAAATGGATCACTGTGGTCACATTGGATCTATCCCATTGTGTATGCGCAAGAAATTGCCAGCACTGATAGCTGCAGTGCAAGCAAGTAGCCTCTAGATGGAGCGTCAGGTTTCAGGGAAGGCCTATAATTATTCCCCCCTCCGATGTGACGCAACTCGACAGCGAGGCCGGCGCGGGCACTCAGCCCTCGGGCGCGCCTCTCATAGCTCAAGGCCTTTTCTGAAATTGCGCCTTATATGCAATTTGCAGCAGTATTCCGAAAACCGGCAGCCCCATCTAGCAGTTGGCGGCGGCACTACAATTTTGAATAACTACATTTGAAAATATGCAACTTACTTTTAGAATGTAAAGAAGAATAATACAGCCTCTATCATATTATCGATTATATGCAATTATAACGTTATGAAATCTACCATTTCCGCAGGTCAATATCTCAAGATAGGAAGAGACCTTAAATATATGGGAAAGTGTAATTCTACACAATGGGAATGTGGCACATGGAAGCTTATTATTTTACAAGGACATACCTTCTAGAGAAAGTAACAGGCAGCAGCAGCAGGCAAGAAAGCAAAATGAATGCCTGCAGTAAAGAATAATTGCATATAAAACTTTCACAATGTAAAGGTTGTATTTATGCAATTGCCTTCTAAAACATTTTGCTCGCTATCATGTTTGATTATTCAAAAGACCATGTGGAACAAATCTGACCACAGTAGTCCTTTAACATTTCAATTAATAGAGCCAACAATACAACTGAACATCTTTATGATAAAAAAACACCGGAGGATTTACTATGCACATAAAATGCATCTCACATTATCTCTGAATTTACTATGTATTATCTATGCGGAAAAATGACTTCTCATGTTATCTCAGCTCTTCTCATCTCATCGCAAGTGAAAAATACTTTAGTAAATTCCCCCATTGTTTGTTTCAATAAAATAAATCTTTATTTGTTTCTAAATGGTATGAATCACTAGTATGAATCACATCACTGTAATAGTAAACCTCTGAGCCTGCTGCTTCTTTCCCAGAATCCTCTGTTTCTCTAATTCTTATTTTTTATTGCCCCCCTGTCACAAAATATAAAATGAATCGCTGCAAAGTTGCCAAATTCTATTTACATCTAAGTCTCGAGACTTTACTAAAAATTAGGAGCCATGGAAAATGGGACTTGAATTCCCTGACAAGCTACAATACTGTATGTCTAGGACTGTGCTTCTAGATATAATAAATGGACAGATAAAACCTAGCATTACAAATTGGATCACCATGTTGCAGTTTTGCATGCTCAAGTTTATAACAGCTGTTTACATTTATTTGGCTCAGTTACATCATTACAAATGATATATTTATATAAAAAATGTAAAGTCAATTGATAGTATTACTGTGTATTATGATGCAGTGTTAATTTATTTATCATGTAAGCGTGTCTATAACACAGACAAAGAACATACGACATGGGTTTAGAAGCCAAAGACAATCTTGGGGGTGGGTGGGGATATCGCCGATAGTAAAAAATATCCCAAAACGGATTCTCTACAAACAAACATTAGGGGATTTGACCCCCTCGTCCCCGCCAGTTCCTACACCCATGCAGACATATCATCCTAAAATAATCATATAAATGATGATAATCTTAAAGTAGTTAGTCCTGACATTTCTATTATTATGCTGATTCACTATCCTGGGTTTGTGAGGTTTTATTGTTGCCAAAGGGCCATATATACATACAGATCAAAAGAATTGAATAAACCCAGTAAAGACTATATGTTTCATAAATATGCATGACACCAGTATATATATATATATATATATATATATATATATATATATATATATATATATATATAGTAAATAAAAAGTACATCTGTGTTCACATTTGAATGTCTAAAGCAAGTTAAAAAACCTGCTTCCAGCTCAGAGCTCCGAGAAAAACAGTTATTACACTGCATTCTGGGAAGTTGAGCTGGGACACACAAACATGGCCACAAATGCCTCACTCTTCATTCCTTAGCCATTATCAATCATGGCTTCCTTTAAGCTTATGCATGCTGTATTATACAGCTTTAATGCAAAGCCAAGGTTGGAATAAACACAGGCTGAGTATCCAATCCATGTACAGCTGTTTCAAGCTTACTGGCTATCATCAGCATGGAGCGGGATCTCAGCCTGTGTTGTGGAAATTATGAGTAGGTAGTTCACCACAACAATCATTTATAATATGGTGGGCAAAAGAGTGATAGAAGCCCTCCACCGTACAGTAGTACAGTAAATAAAAAGTACATCTGTGTTCACATTTGAATGTCTAAAGCAAGTTAAAAAACCTGCTTTCAGCTCAGAGTTCCAAGAAAAACAGTTATTACACTGCATTCTGGGAAGTTGAGCTGGGACACACAAACATGGCCACAAATGCCTCACTCTTCATTCCTTAGCCATTATCAATCATGGCTTCCTTTAAGCTTATGCATACTGTATTATACAGAACCCATCACTGTTTTACCCTGTTTTATGATTATTATGGTTAAAATATGATCCTACTATATGTATGTTGGTTGATGCTCTGCAGAATATTGTCCCAGACATTTACAGCTACTTGGCATGGGAGATAATCCTGTTACAGCGACTCCGCATAAGATAAAGGAAGTCTATTGTATACAGTGTTTTCATTCTCAGATAAGAACAAAGAAGTGTAATTGAATCAATGTCTGATTGTATCAAAGTTGCCAGGGAGGTGTGACCCCCCTATTGTTCTCTTTATGTGTATTGTGTGTGGCCAAATATGGGCATGGGTATTACCTGTGGCCAAAGAGATGTATATATATTTCTGTAAAGGTAAATAAAGTCAGTATTCATTTGACTCCCAAATTGTGTGTCGTCCAATATGGGAGGTCGGGAATGGTGAAACTGTAGTGCCTCTTGGGTATTTTACCGTATACCAGCGGAGATTTTGGACTGCGTGTTCCAGCTCCGTTACATTTGATGGCAGCAACGGGATTCAAACCTCACAGCAGACCGTTGTTCGGCAGTTACAGCCATTTGGGAAATTTGCTATTTCGTATGGAACCGAAAGGAAAGGGTATGTGAATAGACCCGAACGGATAGTGAATGGAGACAGTCTATACCAAGTTGAAACGGGCCACGCTAAAAGAGCTATTGGAAGCAAGGGGAATTATTGCCAGCAATAAAACCAAAGCTACCCTTATTGTTGAACTCATGGAGGGAGACCGGGCAGCTGCTGCAGCACCTCTTACGGACAGCACACAGAATGAGTTTGGAAGAGAACTCCAATGCAGACTGGCCCATTTCCCAGGTACGCCTCCCACAGAAACCTTGGAAAGGATTATGTCAGATGTCCACGAATACATAATGGGAAAGCAGCGGGCAGACTGGAGGTCCAGAGAGGGGTCCCTAATCACACCACACATAGTACCGGGGAAGCCTAAACTCCCGTACCATGCTTTTAAAAACTATGTGGAGACCGAAGACATTGATGGCTACTTGCATGACTTTGAGAGATTATGCCAATTACATGAGATCAACGCCGCCGACCAGGTAACCCTGTTGGTGAGTAAGCTAGCGGGCCGGGCAGCAGAAGCCTACCGCACCATGCCAGACGAGGATAGCAGAGACTACCAGAAAGTAAAGCAGGCGATCCTGGACAGGTACGCAATTACCCCGGAGGCATACCGGCAGCGGTTCCGAGAAAGCCGAAAGACGGAGAAAGATACTCACATGGAGTGGGCGCACCGCTTAACTAGGGCGGGCAAAGGTTGGGTACAAGCCGCACAAGCAACCACAGTGGAGGACATGCTACAATTACTGCTACTGGAGCAATTCTTCCAGGGGTTAACCCCGGATTTACAAAACTGGCTGAGAGATCGGAAACCGCGCATCTTAACTGAAGCTGCCAGGTGGGCAGATGAGTACCAAGATGCCAGGAGGGCACAGCAGGCACAGGCACGGTCCATCTTGGGAGCTGCTAACCGACCGCCCACCATTAACCCCACCCCAGCACTGCGTCCGGGTGGTGGGAACTACCAAACCCCTCCACGGTACAACAATGCCCGATCTTTCATCAGGTGCCACACGTGTAACCAGCAGGGCCACATGCAAAGAGACTGTACCAGAAACAGAAACCGCTCCACGTGGAATACTCCAACCAATTTCCCTGCAAACCGGGCAGCAGTACACTGCTACCAGAGTGAGCCTCGACAACCTTTCTTCGGGACCCGGTCTAATGAAGAATCTTTGGGCACCCTCCACGAGGTTAACCCAGTACAAGCAGCTGCAGACAACCGACAGGGACACCGCCAAGGGGTACACGTAGAGGGAAAACGCCTTCAGGGTCTGCGCGATTCTGGGGCCACCATAACCCTGGTTCGCAATCACCTAGTCCCCAAGCACCAGCTCACTGGAGAATATGTGGCAGTCCGGGTGGCAGGGGGGGCGATTTACAAAATTCCCACTGCTAAAGTACATTTGGATTGGGGAGCGGGGTCGGGGAATGTGGAAGTGGGCCTCATGCAGGACTTACCAGCTGATGTCATCCTGGGTAACGACTTGGGGGAGCTGACCTCCGCTTTTGTTTCTCCGCACCCCGCGCAGGAAGCGCTACACGTGGTAACACGGCAGCAGGCCCGCACCACTGCATCTTCTGAACACTCTGAGGCTCCGGTAAGTAATAGTACTGACCCACCTTTCATCCCCTGGGCTCCCCCCTTAGAGTTTGGTACTGAAGTAGTCACTGACCCGTCCCTGCAGGTATACCAGGATAGGGTTACACAGAATCAGGCAGGGTTGGAGGGGGAAAGATATGCTTGGGAGAAAGGATTATTGTATAGATATGCTGAGAAGGTAGTAGCAGGATCTGTACCCGTGACCCTCACACAATTAGTTGTGCCCCGAAAGTACAGGCAAGAATTACTACGTATTGCCCATGACATCCCTTTATCAGGACATCTAGGCGTCAGTAGGACGAAGCATCGTTTGACCCAAAACTTCTTTTGGCCAGGGGTCTCCAAAGATATTCGGCAGTATTGCCAAACTTGTGACACATGCCAGAGAGTAGGTAAGAGAGGGGACCGGTACAAGGCAAAAATGCACTCCCTACCCATAATAGATGAGCCCTTCAGCAGAGTGGCAGTAGATATAATCGGACCCCTAGCAAAACCCAGCCCGTCAGGGAAGAAGTATATACTAACCGTAGTAGACTATGCCACCCGGTACCCAGAGGTCGTAGCCCTAACTAATATCCATGCGGAGACTATAGTAGATGCCCTAATCCGGATATTCTCTAGAATGGGGTTCCCCAAAGAGATTATCTCAGATCGGGGTACCCAATTCACGGCCGAAGTCACTCATCAGTTATGGAGAACATGTGGGGTGAAACCTATTGTAAACTCAGCGTATCACCCCCAGTCCAATGGGCTCTGTGAACGGTTCAACGGAACATTAAAGCAAATGCTCCGTACCTTCATGGATACCCAGAAGAACTGGGAAAGGTTTCTTCCCCATCTGCTCTTCGCGTACCGAGAGGTACCCCAGGAGTCCACGGGGTTCTCGCCATTCGAATTACTATTCGGAAGGAGAGTGCGGGGTCCATTAGACCTCATTAGGGAACACTGGGAGGGAACGGTCACCAGTAACGGTACCCCTATCGTCCCATATGTACTAGAGTTCAGGGAACGCTTGGAGACCCTAATCCAGACGGTATGGTCTAATCTCCAGGCGGCCCAGCAACGACAGCGCAGATGGTACGATAAGGGAGCCAGAGACCGCAGTTTTCAAATAGGACAAAAGGTGTTAATCTTGAAGCCAGTTCAAAATGACAAACTGCAGGCCTCCTGGCAAGGCCCTTATAAGGTGGTGGAACAGGTATGTGACACCACCTATATAATTGCCCCATGTACAGGAGCAGGCGGTAGACGCATGCTCCACGTTAACATGCTGAAACCCTATCACGAGCGGACCGAAGAAGTAACTGCCATATGTGCCTCGGCCGCTGAGGACCCGAATAATCTACCCCTACCAGACCTATTAGCCCAAGGGGGGGCCAACACAGAATTAGGGGAAGTACAGCTAGGAGACAGGCTGAGCACTAGAGAGCGAGCTCAAATACTAGAGCTTATCCGGGAAAAAGGGGATACATTCTCCAACCAGCCCGGGTATACCCCGCTGGCTACCCACAGGGTAGAGACCCCAGGGCAACACCCTCTTCGACAAACCCCCTACCGCATACCAGAATCCGTAAAAGATCATATGCGGAAGGAGATTGACGAAATGTTACAACTAGGAGTGATAGAACACTCAGATAGCCCATGGGCCTCTCCGGTAGTGCTGGTACCGAAGCGGGACGGAACCACCCGCTTCTGTGTCGACTACCAGAAACTTAATGATAAAACAATTTCAGATGCCTATCCCATGCCCCGAATCGATGAGCTATTAGATAAAATGGCCAGGGGCCAGTACCTCACCACAATAGACTTGTGCAAAGGGTACTGGCAGATCCCACTAGCCGAGGATGCCATCCCAAAGTCCGCATTCGTCACCCCGTTTGGGCTATACCAATTCAAGGTGATGCCATTCGGGATGAAGAATGCGCCGGCTACGTTTCAGCGGATGGTGGACCGGTTACTAGACGGATGGGTGGGTAGTGGGCGGCAAAAGCCAGAACCGGCTAAGATAGAGGCCATAGCTAAGTGGCCAACCCCTCGCACGAAAACTCAGGTTTTAGCTTTTCTAGGAACCGCCGGGTATTACCGTAAATTTGTACCTGATTATAGTGCCCTAGCCAAGCCCCTTACTGACCTCACCAAAAAGAACTTACCCAAAGTAGTGACCTGGAGCCCAGAGTGTGAGAAGGCATTCCAAGAACTGAAATCTGCCCTAATTCATGCTCCTGTACTGGCCGCTCCCGATCCAACTAAACGCTTTCTTGTTCATACAGATGCTTCTATGTTTGGATTGGGAGCAGTGCTGAGCCAAGTTGGGGCCGATGGCGGCGAGCATCCAGTCGCTTACTTAAGTCGGAAACTACAACCCAGGGAAGTAAGCTATGCCGCCATCGAAAAGGAATGCCTGGCGGTGGTGTGGACCCTCAAGAAACTACAGCCCTACTTATATGGCCAACAATTTGCCTTGCTCACAGATCACAACCCGTTGGTGTGGCTAAACCGGGTGTCAGGGGACAACGCTAGACTACTGAGATGGAGTTTGGCACTACAACCATTTGATTTCACCATCCAGTATCGCCCAGGGAAACAAAATGGTAACGCCGACGGGTTGTCCAGACAGACAGAACTCGAGAAATGATCTGTGAGCACTCCTCCGGACATCCCCAAGCAGATCCGTTGGGATTAGACCGTGTATGCCGGCTTATGGTCACGGGGGAGGTGTGTAACGGAACCCATCACTGTTTTACCCTGTTTTATGATTATTATGGTTAAAATATGATCCTACTATATGTATGTTGGTTGATGCTCTGCAGAATATTGTCCCAGACATTTACAGCTACTTGGCATGGGAGATAATCCTGTTACAGCGACTCCGCATAAGATAAAGGAAGTCTATTGTATACAGTGTTTTCATTCTCAGATAAGAACAAAGAAGTGTAATTGAATCAATGTCTGATTGTATCAAAGTTGCCAGGGAGGTGTGACCCCCCTATTGTTCTCTTTATGTGTATTGTGTGTGGCCAAATATGGGCATGGGTATTACCTGTGGCCAAAGAGATGTATATATATTTCTGTAAAGGTAAATAAAGTCAGTATTCATTTGACTCCCAAATTGTGTGTCGTCCAATATGGGAGATCGGGAATGGTGAAACTGTAGTGCCTCTTGGGTATTTTACCGTATACCAGCGGAGATTTTGGACTGCGTGTTCCAGCTCCGTTACATATATATATATATATATATGTATATATATATGGACTTAACAGAAAAAGATCAGATAATCAGATCAGGAAGAGGTGGCAGGAATACACTGAAGATCTATACAGGAAGGATCTTAACAGCAGTGATGACCTCAATAATTTATCCAATGAGCTGGAGCCAGACATCTTGGAGAGCGAAGTGAGATGGGCCCTAGGATGTCTTGCTAATAATAAGGCTGCAGGAGGTGATGGAATCCCAATTGAACTATTCAAAATCCTACAGGATGATGCTGTGAAAGTGTTACTTGCCTTATTCCAACACATTTGGAAAACTCAACCATGGCCAATAGACTGGAAAAGGTCAGTCTAAATCCCAATCCTCCCAAAAAAGGAAATGCCAAAGAGTGCTCCAATTATCGAACAATTGCACTCATTTCACATGCCAGCAAGGTAATGCTTAAGATTCTACAAGCTCGACTCCAACAATATATGGACCAGGAACTACCAGATGTGCAAGCTGGGATCCGCAAAGAAAGAGGCACAAGAGATCAAATTGCCAATATCCGATGTATAATAGAGAAAGCAAGAGAGTTCCAAAAAAACATTTACTTCTGCTTCATAGACTATTCTAAAGCCTTTGACTGTGTGGATAACAATAAATAAAAGTAATTCTTATTTTTTTTTTTAAGTGAACAAATTGCTTATCCAGCATTTTATCTTTCCCAGGAATCCATCAGTCTCAACCATGAAAGTATTCAAAATGAATAAATATAAAATGAAGTTCCCAAGACCAAGGCAAAGAAAACAAATCTGGCTTTGGGAAGCAAAACTAAAAGTTACAGTCTTCAAATGAAAAACAGAACTTCTGAAGGCACATATTTTCCAAGAACCCGATATATGAGGTTAAATGGTTGTAAAGATAGTTACAAATAGAACAGATTAAATTTGTTATTGAAGTTACATATCACGAAAGAAAAAAATATATACATTTGTGAGCCGAAAATACACAGAGGAACATTTGTAATAATGGGAGAAGTGATGGAGATGTCAAAACTTAGTACATAAAACTAGGAAACGTTCTCCAAGAGTTTTCCAACAAAGGCCTAGAAAATGTTGCTTATATTATTTTATTAACACAACTCTTTAGTTTGTACAACTGAGCAACATATTTGTACTTTTTTAAGGGACAAAATAAATAATTATTTGTTAGTGAAAACTTGAAAAATGGCCGAAAGATGAAAAAGTGAGAGTGGAGTAAAAAAGTATGATCTAAACTAAGTGAAGGGAGTATTTGGAGCCAAGAGCATGTACATAGTAGGAGGGGACAATAAGAATAAATCAAAGTCCATTTTTTTAACTTTATTTTGGTGACACCCATTACATCACTTGATGGACCGCATATGGTGTACGGTGCACTGAAAAAGGTGACCAAATATTTTTACACCTTTGTTGGAAAGGTATTACATTTAAAAAAAATGCATTGTGGAAACAAGAGATAATTTACTGGATAGCAGAGAAGTAGGTATTCAGGTAAAATATTCTATTTTTTTTATTGGCATGGGCAATGTACTTCTTTCTACAGAAAATAAACAGTGTCCCACTGGATTGGGATCACGTGAGAAAGGTCTTGGAAGACATCTTGAATATTTGAGAGCATTTTGGTAGAAAACATGAAGAGGCACAGCAAATGTCCCGATAACAGTAGATATTAAAACTTCTAGCTATAAATAACGATATTTACAACTGATTGTTAGATAAGGGAACATGCATTTTGCAATTTTTAACTAAAACTTCTTCAAGATCCTCTTACCTCACCAGGTATCTCAGGCCATTGACATTGGGTTATAACCAGCAGGAAGAGCATGCCCAATGTATTTTTAATATTTTTAATATTTTTTTTTAAATAAAATAACATATAAGAGGTATCTTTAATAATTTTATTGGCTAGCTAAATAGATTTTTATAACATTGCATATTTAAGGCATAGGATTGAGGCCTAGTATTCCTGAAAGCCTGCACTGTTATTTTAGTTAGTCAATAAAGCTAGCACTTTACCTCATATTTGTTATTTTCATTTCATAAAGATATCTTTTAAAGTTTGCCTGCACATAGCACAGTGTCACCCTTTTGTTCCTTGGTCATTAAAGCATATTATTTTAGATTTAATATTATAACAATGTTATTTGTAATGTGTATTCTTACCTCTTCAAGCACATCTGCAAGTTTACTAAGAATTTCTTCAGGAAGGCTCTGGAATGTTGGAACACTGCAACAAAATAAGAAGTACTGAAATTAATAATATTTCTTAGGAAATAAAAAATGGGCTAATATAAAATGTTGCTTTTACTTTCGTCTTTTAAGAAGGCCTACCAGAGAAACTTTTCAAATTAATTCAATTGAGGTTCATCCGTAAAGTAGTTATGCTCATGTCTCTTAATCTCTCAAAGTAATTCTTGCTATCTTGAGTTATATCTATTGTTAATGTCAAACTAAAGAAAAGCTGGAGGGGGTTTGTGATAAACAAAGCTAATAAACAAGCTGTAATGCATCAAAGATTCTTTTAAATCCCTTGGACACACGGATACATATAAATATAGAAAATAGCACACAAGTAAAAGTAGAATAAAAAGAAGACAATGTGTCAAAACAATTCTGTTTGTGTCCGTCAGATGTATATTGTTTCCTGTGTTTGATTTTAGATATAATTAGGTATGTTGAAATGAAACAATGTGTAACTTTATGTCTTGCTGACAATTCACAAAATGTATGTTTTCATAGCCAAATTCTATAAAAATGCATAGAAAAGCTAAGATAAAAAAAACATTTCAGAATTGTAACTACAAATGAAAGATGCTGGATCTTGATCCTAATATGTACCGAATTTAACATAGAGCTTCTAAATATTCTACAAGTACTCTCATGGATATACAGAAGTGTAACAGTAATCTGTTTTTTTACTTACAATGACATCCACTTCAACAGCCACAGTTTATCTAAGCTTTGCACTAATATTTATAGATATTCCATATACAGTGGGACCTTGGTTCTCAACCATAATTCATTGAGTTCCAAAAAGGGTTGAGTTCCAAGGTAGCATTTCGCATAGCGATCAATGTAAATTGAAATAATCTTTTCCGAGCCCCAGAAATTTCACATTTTAGTTTGAACTGATGGTGTTTTTTATAAAAAACCTTAAAACTAAATAGACATAAATAAAAGAAAACAATAATTATATCAGATGACATAGAATTTAACTTCACTTTAACTGTACTGAGAGGACTTCAGGGCCCAATGGGATAATTGCGTTGTAGAGGAGGAGAAGGGGAAGACAGGTAATTGCTTGGAATGTTGATTCTTTACAAGTTACACTTTGGTTCTTATAGGCACAGTCCACACTTTGGTCCTTATAGGCACAGGCTGCACTTAGGTCCTTATAGACACAGTCAACACTTTGGTCATTATAGGCACAGGCTGCACTTTGGCTCTTATAAGCACAGTCTACACTTTGATTCATACAGGCACAGTCTACGCTTTTGCAGACACAGACTGTTCTTGGTCTCTTGTAGGCACTAACTGTAATATGCCACAGTACTGAACTTTATTCAACTTCCCGAAAGACAGGATGCAGGGTGTCGCGAGCATGGCTTGTTCCGAGACAATTAAGTTCTGAAACAATCATTTATCAGTGAGATGCACATAGTTCCGAAAACGTAGAGTTCTGAGGAGGTCAAGAACCGAGGGTCCACTGTACTGTGGTGGCACGGTGTCTACACTGCACATCCGCTCCACAGATTCTGTGTCTGGATATGCTACAAAGGGCAGGCGCATATAGGGATCATTTGTATGATTTTAGGCAGTAAAAACAAAGCTTTTAATTGCTTCTTAGTAAAACAATGTATCATATAACAAACAAATACAAAGGTATATTACAAATCTAGGAAAATCCAGAAAACTTCCATGTCCTACAAGTTCTTTAAAGAGGGACATACAAAACAGCAGATTCAAACAAACAGCATTGCTTTTGAAATGTATTTTATCTTTTCAAAGAAGACGAGATTTATCTTGTTGTCTGAGAGGTTAATGTGAGATTAATTATATATTATGGATGGAGAAATTGAATTGTAGTAGAAAACTAATGATAAGTCTTGCTTAATCTATAGTTGGCAGAGTATGCAAAGTTATGTCAATAATCAGATCTGCATCACATCTACCAGCAGAGATAAAACAAAAGCTACAGGGTAATTTTCATTAAGGAAATCTGTTTCTTGTACAAACTTGCTAATTAGTGTTAATGCTAATACAATTATATCACTAAATTGTATGCTGAACAGTTCATTCCTCTGCATTCACAAAGTCTTTGCATGGGATCAAGAGTGTATTGCTATAGGGTGCAATGGCTATTTGATATGTTTCAGCCTTCACAGCTCTTCTCACCTCAAGAAGGATTAATACATATATACCAATGCCAAATGAATTAAATGTATATGGAAGTTTCCCTGTTTCTAACCCTTTTCTAATCTAACACATACTCCTTATGTCAGAAACACACATTACACTGATTCATTCTATACACACGCAGATTTATTTTATTTAAAAAAAATGGCTTCCAGGCCCCCAGAGCTGCTTATATAGGCACCTGGTACCTACCAATAGAAACACTGCATTCAGATATGTTTTTTAACACTGTACTAACCCTCAAGCAGCACAGTGCAGAGAACCACAGCAGCAATGTCTAAGGTCCCTGTTTGTTTCCTTGTACAGGTTAAAACAGACTACACATCCCATGATGATTACTCATCCCAAACTGGCTTCCCAGGCATTGAAACAATGTTATATCTGCCTGTGATAGGCCAAAACAAATTTTGAATTTTATGCTAATTTAGCTAAGGATTTTTAGGGGCACTCATTCTCAAAATCAAGTTCCAGAAAACTGAAGCAATTTGCAAATATCAGGGTAAGCTTATTAATGTTTATTTTGTTTATTTCATGCAAAAAAACAATGTTTTCATACCCTACTGATTTTTCAGATGCATTCTTAATCCATGAAACTTAAAAAAAAAAAGCTGTTTAAACCATGAGCATAAACTGTTTTATATAAAATAGAATGTTTGAAGACTTTTATGTATAGAATTGTCTTGTCTACCTTCATAACTTCATGATAGTTGGACCCTGCATTTTCTATCTATCAATGGAGGAAGTGGTGAAGCATTAGTGAAGTGGGAGAGGTGAGGGGAAACGTTTTAGAATTGTATATTGTTGAATTTGACACCTACCTTATTCCCCATATGCCCATGAGTAGGCCATGCAATAAATGCACGCCCTGTTCCAAACCACCCCTCTTACCTACACAATCATCACTAATATGTCATGGATGCATCCAAGGACCAGAAGAAGCATCATTGTTTTTCTTTTCTAATTACAAATTAGCTTGAGGATTTTTATTTTTTTTACCAATAATGCTTAGTAAGATTCAGAGTTTTCATACATTCCTTTTTTTTAAACATAAATGATACATTACACAGTGGTCCATTAAATACTATTATGTGCCTAATGTGTTCTGTCATGGAATTTAAACAATAGTATTTTTAAGCAAGTGCAAAAAAATGTTGTAGCTTGGACAGCAATGGAAAATAAAACCACAAACACGGCTATAGAAATGTGTACGGAACAATAATATGTGTTATAAACTCATTCTGACAGATCATTCATCTAGGCACCAACCAGAGTCAATAGATGGAAATTGGTTCAATAAAGCTTTTCTACAGGCCGGCAGTATGTAATCATGGTGCGTCTGATGCAGTAATGATAATATCGTATTTCTACAGTTGGTTCACACATAGATAAGCTACTTAATGTTACCAAATATTAAAAATGTATTCCTCAGTGCTATTACGATTAGTTATAAGCAGAAGACCCTGTGGCTTTTAAATAATTGCATAACTCCAGATTGTACGACATGACAGGAAACAATTATAATTATACATCTGTATGACCCGAGGTGAAGAACAATTAGAAACTAAATTAATTTTCAATTTCAGATACATTAGTAGAATAAAATTATTTAACCAATCCAATTAATTTGGAAAAGTATTTTACAAATTATTGTATTTTATGTTTTTTACTGGACAGTAGTTTCATTATTTGCAGGTGGTCCATTGAAAATTGCCTTCATTTCCTTAAAGGACCTCTATGTGATGAAAGAAAAATCTATGTTTTAAACATTTGAGTCTGACCAAGAGCAAGTTAGGCATATGGCAAGAAAGTGTATTGGTGTCACTTTAATTTTATAGATGTTACAAGATAATATTATTATAAACATAATACATAAACAAATATTAAAGTTCAAATTACATAATTTTATTTTTTTCTTTAAACAGTTATTTATGTTGTAACATATTTTCTAGATAATAAGTTCAGTATACATGAAAATAATTTTACATCAGATATTTTTTTTTAATTACCGTATATGCTCGAGTATAAGTCGAGTTTTTTTAGCCCTTTTTTTAAGGCAAAAAAGGGACCCCTCGGCTTATACTCGAGTCACTCTCCCCCGTGTCTCTCTAACCCCCCCTGTGTCTCTCTAACCCCCCCTGTGTCTCTCTAACCCCCCCGTGTGTCATATATATTTTCCCATAGCATCTAGAATACAATTCAAAATCATGACCCTAACATATAAAGCCCTCCACAATAGTGCACCCTCCTACATCTCTGCTCTCATCACAAAATACACTCCCACCCGCCCTCTTCGCTCTGCTAATGACCTTCTTCTCTTCTCCTCTCTCATCACCTCCTCTCATTCCCAGCTTCAAGACTTTTCACGTGCTGCCCCTATTCTTTGGAACTCTTTACCTCGCACCACCAGACTATCTTCCTGCCTCAGATCCTTCAAAATCTCTTTAAAAACATATCTATTCAAAAAAGCCTATCATCTTTAGCCTCTTCATTCACTATGCATCTCTCACTCTCCTGTACCTCACCCATACCCTTTAGAATGTAAGTTTGCGAGTTTTAATCTTGTGAGGTGCTTTAGGGAAAGCACAGTGTATATCAGATTGAAAGCTCAATAACAGGGTCTTCCATTATTTTCACTGTGGGGTATTGTTTATACTTGTACCTAACCCTTGTATTGCGCTGCGGAATATGTTGGCGCGTTATAAATAAAGGATAATAATAAAAAAAATAACCCCCTGTGTGTCTCTAACCCCCCGTGTGTCTCTAACCCCCCCTTGTGTCTCTAACCCCCCCTTGTGTCTCTAACCCCCCGTGTCTTTTTCCCTCCCCCCTCATCAACCTAAACCCCCCTCAACCCCCCTCCTCCACCTAAACCCCCCTAAATAGCTCCCCCCCTTTCCCCTCACTTACCTGCTTGTGCTCCGGCCTCCGCTCCTTGACCCGGCGCGCATGTGACGTCACATGCGTGCCACGTCATTAGCATATACCGGGTGCCGGCACCAGGTATATGCTAATGACGCGGTGCGCATGTGACATCACATGCGCGCCGGGTCAAGGAGCGGAGGCCGGAGCACAAGCAGGTAAGTGAAGGGAAAATGGGTAGGTATTTAGGGGGGTTTAGGTGGAGGAGGGGAGTTGAGTGGGGTTTAGGTTGAGGAGGGGGGTTGGGGTTGAGGGGGATTGAGGGGGGAGGTTGAGGAGGTGGGTTGGGGTTGAGGGGGGTTGAGGTTGAGGAGGGGGGTTGAGGTTGAGGATGGGGGGGTTGAGGATGAGGATGGGGGGTGAGGATGAGGATGGGGGGTGAGGATGGGGGGGGTTGAGGAGGAATGTAGAGGAGGGGGTTGAGGATGGGGGGTTGAGGAGGGAGGTTGAGGATGAGGAGGGAGGTTGAGGAGGGAGGTTGAGGATGAGGAGGGAGGTTGAGGATGAGGAGGAGGGGTTGAGGAGGGGGGTTGAGGAAAGAGGATGAGGATGGGGGTTAAGGATGGGGGGGTAGAGGAGGGAGGTTGAGGAGGGGGGTTGAAGTTGAGGAGGGTTGAGGAGGGGGTTGAGGATGAGGATGGGGGGTTGAGGAGGGAGGATGAGGAGGGGGGCTTGAGGATGAGGGTGTTGAGGAGGGAGGTTGAGGAAGGGGTTGAGGATGGGGGGTTGAGGAGGGAGGTTGAGAATGAGAAGGGAGGTTGAGGATGAGGAGGAGGGGTTGAGGAGGGGGGTTGAGGATGGGGGGGTTGAGGAGGGAGGATGAGGATGGGGGGTTGAGGGGGGAGGATGAGGAGGGAGGTTGAGGAGGGGGTTGAGGATGAGGAGGGGATTGAGGATGAGGAGGGAGGTTGAGGAGGGGGTTGAGGATGAGGAGGGAGGTTGAGGATGAGGGGTTGAGGAGGGGGGTTGAGGATGTGGGGTTGAGGAGAGAGGATGAGGGGGTTGAGGAGGGGGGTTGAGGTTGAGGAGGGTTGAGGTTGAGGAGGGGGTTGAGGATGAGGATGGGGGGTTGAGGAGGGAGGTTGAGGATGGGGGGTTGAGGAGGGAGGTTGAGGAAGGGGTTGAGGAGGGAGGTTGAGGATGAGGAGGGAGGTTGAGGATGAGGAGGGAGGTTGAGGAGGAGGGGTTGAGGAGGGGGGTTGAGGAGAGAGGATGAGGATGGGGGGTTGAGGAGGGGGGTTGAGGATGGGGGGGTTGAGGAGGGAGGTTGAGGAGGGGGTTGAGGATGAGGAGGGAGGTTGAGGATGAGGAGAGAGGTTGAGGATGAGGAGGGAGGTTGAGGAGTGGGGGTTGAGGAGGGTGATAAAGGGATGGGGGAAGAGACACAGGGAAGGGAGAGGTTGGAAGAGACACAGGGAAGGGAGAGGGGAGAAGAGACACAGAGAAGGGAGAGGGGAGAAGAGACACGGAGAGAGAGGGGGACAAGAGGGACACAGGGGTCAGCACATTTCCCACCCTTGGCTTATACTCGAGTCACTCATTTTGCCCAGTATTTTGTGGTAAAATGGGTGCCTCGGCTTATACTCTGGTCGGCTTATACTCGAGTATATACGGTACTTCTCTATATTATAAATATCTGCATTTTTAACAACAGATATATATTTTTCCTGTGTAGCATCAGTTTTTCAAAGAAAGATAACATCCACAGATTAACTTTTCTGCACTAGTGGTCCTAAAGTATCCGCATAAAACTTAACTTTTAAGTTACATTTCTTTAAAGATTATTTTTAATTTTTTATCTTAGGGATCAAAACAAATTAACCTGAAAAAATATATCAAGAATCTTTTGAGCAATATTGTCTATTTTCACAAATAGAACACTTTAAGGAGCAAGTTTGTTCCCACAGATAGTAGTCTTATGAAAAATTTCAGTGACATTATCTTTCACACTACACATGCAGGCCTTTATTCAAATGAGCAACTTGTAGTTACGAGAGCCCGTAATGGAGCCGTAAAATAATTTGTTATTTAATTGGCGTCTTATAGCTTCCCGCAATCGGTTTGCGGGTTAGAAGCTCAAACTCCCTGCGGTTGATCTAATTGATCATGTTCACGTACGCAAATACAACATGCAGAAGCATGGTTTACGGATTTGGATGTCGGCCACGTAATTTGCGGGCTTGTCTAATTTAATTGCTCTGTAACTCTGCCAGATTTCAAGGCTGTACCAGGGCCGCTGCGGGCTTCGAATTTAATAGGGCCCTCTGTCTCCCTCTTTTCATACTTCCTCATTTCTTGAGGTTCTCTTGGTTATTTAATATCAGGATGTAAAGTGAAAACAGTCAGCTGATACGGAGTCGAGTCCACTTTCCAGCAATGGATTGGGAGCACAAAGCTTTTGACCCTAACAAAAATACATTGGCTTGTAGTCACATCAGTCTACTTGTAGGCACCTGGTATGTGAATATACAATTGCCTTCATACAGCAGAGAGGTATTTAATCATGTTTTCTTCACATAGAAGCAATGCAATGTTAAGGTTTCGGATTGAAACTCACGGTGAGGCTATAGTAGATAATGCTTCCTAAGCCCAACTAGCAAATGTGTTTATTTTGGTGACATTTCAGTTATATTTGTATTATGTCAGCCAATAAACACAATTTTAATATGTTTTTCAGCATAAAATGAGTAAAATAAGCATTTTTAAACCTCTAAGAGTATTATTCCAAACTGGCCCAGTTTCCTTTGCTTCTTCTATAGTCTAAAAAAAAAAAAAGGGTAGAATTGCCTGGTATTTCGGGGCTGGGTCACTCTTTTGAGTGAGACCAGACTGATATACTACAGGATATTTCTCCCTGTGAAGGGCACAAGTGGCTAAAAGAGGATGCTCTCCGAGTGGGTTATCATGGCCATAGAACTAACCTATTAAGGTTGGGTCGTTCTCTGATGAGCACCTCTGACTTTGTTGTTTTGTATTGTTTTGTTTTTCTTCTCTAGTCTCCAATACCACATCTCTAATATACAGACGTCTGAGCAATAAATACAATTCTATAACACTGAGTTACTCTAAATGTAATCTTTCACTTAAAAGCAACATATTACAGAAAAGATTTAGCTTGAATTCCTTAAATAACCAAACTTTCAAATATTATATGTCTGGCACCCAAAATCCAAGTCTAAACATAAATGATATATAATATAACATGTAGCTCAATGCATCAAGATACAATACCAATCTGAGGCACTTTGACACAACTGAATTTCCAGTAGATGTGTCAAGAAAATGAATTCTATTGCATTTGACATATTTTCTATTAGTACATCATTTGCCATTAATTTCACCAACAGATTACACCAAATTTTCTTTCCATTTTCTTCTACTTTGAACATACAGATGCATTCAGACAAATATCAAAGGCCAGTGAGATTTCCAAGTGTAATGAACAGTGTTAATGGTAATGACATTTGTATTTTTTTTGTATGATCGTGACTTCAAGAGAAGTCAGAGAAAAGCTCCATCACTGTTGCTAAAAGCTATTTACTTGACTTACAAAAAAAAATGTAGTCACGCCAAGTCAGAGAGTGATTTCCAAGATTTGAAATGTACTTATTCTTTATGCACCCACGCTGCATTACCAGCAAATTGCAAACGTCAAAATATCAATGGCGCAACTACATTTTCTCCATTTTTGGCTCCCTCTTTCTTTTTATTTTGGCATTTTTTTTCCAGAAAACTAGTACATTAAAACACTAGTCACCTATAATTCTGTGGGCTTGTTTGTTAATAAACAGTTGCTAACTGTAGGTATATCAATATGTTCTTTGCATTTTATAAATTACATTCAAAACATATGACAAGTGACACATTCTTATCATCTCTTATCAGCTTTTGCAGCACTATAGCAGCACTTGGCAATTCATTTTATTGGCTCCATATATACATCGAGATCCCAAGACATAATCATTCTGTTTTTTTCTCGGTGGGAGGTGTTATATTAATCACAATAATGTTATATTTTGCATTTCAGTTCAGGTTTTACAGCATTTATTAATAATGAATTGCTTTCATTTTCATTAATTACTGTGTGGGAGTCAAAGAAGGGGGTGTAAATGATTTATGTTGATCTATATTTTCAGGTGATGGCCTTGGTCAGCCTTTTCATATCGTTTCTTGTTTGGCAGCCATTTTGATATTAAATTAAGCCTTTTCAATACCAACAGCTGAGGCGGTCAAGGCCAAACTTTTATTCAGTAGTGTGTGTATATGTGCATTTAAAGTGCTACCGATTGGACTTTACCCCCCTTGCGTGACCCCTCTAGAACTTGTTGGCTTCTTGGCTCCATTTGCGAGTTACGAGTTTGAACGCCAATGATTTTGCTGCAATTTATTAGATCAAAGGATTTGCAAGCTCGCAAGTTGAATTCTCAAGTCCCATTGGGTTTTCTCGCTACTATCCCGCAAGTCGTTGGCGGCTGGTTTATCAGGCCAATTTAATAGCCGTAAATCTTGCGAGCTATGTTATGAGCTACGTTTTTACACATAGAGGGAATTTAATGTGGCTGTTAGATCATTATATTATATAGTAAAGTAATGAAAGCATGGTCTACAATCAAACAGAAAAGATTACAAACAAACTTGTCAATAAATACACTTAATTCTCCAAAATATCTTTGTGATCCATGTTCCAAAAGCAATGTTCCTTTTAGCAAGGTGAATTAAATACGTTTAGCTGTCAGAGGTGCGCAAGTTGAAGACATTCTTGAAGGTTAGACACTAATTTGGCATCCGGTCTTAATCAATATACATCTTTAGTTTTTCTCTTGGTGATTTAGTATCTAAGGATAGGACACAAAGTGAAGACACCAAGGGGAAGGAGAGGTTACACGCAAATCAATCAATAGCAACAGAGGTTTGAGAACTTTTCTGTGTAAGGTTAATTTTTAAGTGTGAGAGCTTTTTGTCAATGTCTTAGAAGATTACTGTTGTCTTATCACTTAATTTTAAGGTCTGACCTTTATTTCCGCCAGTTAAAGGGACAAGGAGTGCATTTTTTTCTATCAGACGTTTAAACGAACATGTTTTAAACATTTTGTAAATCTTCTGTAAACGTATCGGGAGCTAACAGGAAATGCCTCAGTATGAGCAGAGAGTACGCAAAACTCTAGATCTCAATGGCAGACACTTATGGTTCATACAGCTATAGTGTTGTGCATTGGCTCACAGGGACAAGTCCCAAAGACAGTTATACAAAATACCGTCTTTCAGACACAACAAAAATGTAATAAATGGCCCTTCAAAATGTATGTCTAAGAATACAACACAGTGTTTAAAATGAAATTATTAACACATCGGTTCTTTAATTTATTTTTATACCTATCTAAAATGTAGCTGTATTTTATAAAGTGAACTGCCACTTTAAGACTACCAATTACAGACTGACATAATGAAGGTTGATGAGTGTTAACAGAATCTTAGAGTTGTGTCATGGTCTGGAATGTGTATATATTTATATATAGATCCACAAATATCTTAATTTAATAACATTCAGAAGGACAGTGAAAGAAGTATTTAGGACATCCAAAAAGAGAACTCAATTTAATTTATGAGGAGTAAATAGTAAATGTAATGTAGCAGCAGAGGTCTGAAGATAAGGGGCTGGTGGTCTGAATTTGGACCCAGGTCTGACTACCCCTGCACTAGCATATAGACCACCTTATATGCACTGCAGTGTTTATCCAGTAGCTTTATAATGCATACGTTGTTTAATCTAACAAAACTTCAATTCAGTATTGGCGTGTGCCTCAAGGATAGAGTCCACATATATATTAAAGGTATATCTAAGTTTCCCTGTTTTTACCTTTTTCTAATCTAACACATTCTGCTTATATCAGACACACACATTACATCGAGTCATTCTATACACATACAGATTTATTTTATTTAAAAATAAAACTTGTTTTCCACACCCTAGAGCTGCTTACATAGGCACAATGTACCTACCAATAGAAACACTGCATTTGGGTACAGATTTGAATTCCTTACTAACCTTCAAGCCAGCATCAGCTCAATGCAGAGATCGACAGATCAGTGTCTGACTCTTCCTGTTACCTTCTACAGGGGACTACACATCCCATGATTCCTTCCTGTACACACTGCCATCATTAGTTGTTACATTATATTAGAATGTATAAGCTGCCTGTGATTGGCCAAGACATATTATGAATTTTATGATAATTTTAGCAGGAATCTTCAGGGCTATTAAGTCACAAAAGCTGCTGCGTGCAAACTCAAGAGATTTAACAAATATCTCAGTGAGTTTGTTAATATATATTTTGGTATCTTTTCAGGCAAAACAAAAATGTTTGCCTACACTACTGATTCTTCTCTATCAGATGCACTCATAATCCAGGAAACGTAGATACGCCTTTAACACGCATATATGCCAATCAATATGCCTGTAAATATGCCCATTGCAGAAACAGAATATGTTTACGCCTTTAATAACATTCCTGAAACCAGTTCCGTATTTTTTGTTTTAATGAGCTTTAGCTAGTCTTAAAAGGAACGTCAAGTTCTAGTAAACAGCTCAAGACAGCTTTTATCTAAAGGGATATATTGAATTCCTTAACCATAGGACTTAATAGAAGAACAGGTTGGATAAACCTACTCCCTTGTTTATGCTAATAATCTATTATTTGACGTTACAGAGAAATGTATCAGAATAACTAAAGAAAAATGAATCAAGAATTAAAAATAAAATGTCTGAAATATTGTAAAAGATTTTCACAAGTTAAACCGTTTACATTTTAAATTGTTTGCAAAAGCAGCTGAAGAAAAGTCTGACAAACACACTGATTTGGTGGTTTTGTTTGCAACAGCTCAAGATGGAATAAAAGATTTTTCCATAAAGCTCGATAACTCAGCTGGTGCACCACACTATATAACCTGAGTTTGTTAGAGGAAGGCAACGAAAAATGTAAAAGGTTTACTTTGCACTGGCATTAAAATATACTTTTTAAGCACTCATTTTGGAACTTGCTACTTTAATATCCAATATACACAGAGCATGCACATTTCAGAAACTATCTAGGGTATAGAATACTACGTATTCGCAGCAGGAGTGGGAAAGGAACTGAGGGGGGGGGGGGAAGAGACACAGGGGAGGGTGGAAAGATACACAGGGGAGGCGGGAGACACAGGGGAGGGGACAGACATAGGGGAGTGAGGAGGGGGAAGAGACACAGGGGAGGGGGGGAAAGACACAGGGGAGGTGAAAGAGATATGGGGGAAGAGACTCAAGGGGGGAACACACAGGAGAGGGGGGAAGAGACATGGGGAGAGAGTGGGGGGAAGAGACACAGTGGAAGGGAGAGGGAGTAAGACACACAGGGGAGGGAGAGTGGGGGAGAGACACAGGGTAGGGGGGAGACACAGGGGAGGGAGGGGATATACTGGAGAGGGGGTGCAAAGAGACAACGGAGGAGAAAGGGGAAAGAGACACTGGAGAGGGAGAAAGAGACACAGGGGAGGGAGGGGGTAGAGAAATAGGGGAAGGAGGGGGTAGAGACGCAGGGGGGGGGGGGGGAAGAAACATCACATATTATACCATCATTTATGACAAGAAAACGACTAGTTAATAATAATAATTAATTAATATTGATCATTTCAGCAAAAATGGACTTTCACACGCATTATAGAAACATTGCATGCTCCATATTGCTTTTTCTTTCTTTTTTTTAAATATTTTCCAAGGTCCTTTTCAGAAAACATGTCATTATTCCCCAAAACTGTCCAACTGCGAATAGCATTCCAAGGGTAAATAGAGTATGAATGTAACTAAAGTTTTAAAGGACTTTTCCTTCCATTTCTAAATTATTTTCCTTGCCATTGCATTTATTTATTCAGCCATTTAATCATGCGACATATGAATAGAGACGGTGCCATTCTGTGTCATTTTTATGACAGATCAGCCCACCCTCGCTTTTGAAAATGATGTGATGAGATTTTTACATTTATTCATAATTTTGTCTATAAACCTCAGGAATTACAATGTGCAAAAGTGAGATAAAATCCCTACCTCAAACTTCCATTATAATGACAAAGCCAGATTGCTTTGTTTTGACAAGTATTGAAGAAAAACGACTTTATTGACCATTAAAGCAGCTTTTATCACTTAGCGTTATTTATAGCTAATACTTTGTAAACCTTCGACAATACTTTTTGACACATTCATGTTTTATAAATACATTTAGACACATTTAAGGATTGCTCAATTCACGCTGCATTCCACAAAAACATTAACATTTGATTTTCTAACCTACTTCAGTAAACTAATTATTTTTGGGAAATTTGAAGCAATGCAAGATAACAAACTCATGACGCAGATTCAACTTGTCTTTCAATGTTTTGGAAGTGATTTAAAAAATATATTTTCAAACTTTTCTGCTTAATATATATATAGAAATATTTTAAAAAAGTAACAGGAAAATGCCAGTGCAAAATTTAGGTAAAATGCAGCTGTTTGAAACAAATGTGTTTGTGTCGTTCAGTCGTGTCTGACTCTACATGACCTCATGGACCATAACACACCATGCTGATCTACTAGATATTCACGGCAGAGATTTTGGAGTGGGTTGCCAGGTACTTCTCCACTGGGCCACAGCATACAGGTATTCCTAGGTGGTCTTCCAACCAAGTACCGAGCAGGCCCAACACTGCTTGACTATAGGGTGGTGTGACCTCTTGGTTCCCTAACTGGAATTGAATCCAGGTTGCAGCAGTGAAAGCACAGAATCCTAACCAATGGACCACCAGGGATCCCTTGAAACAAATAACTCTTGTTAAAGTTCCATGTGTGCTGTTATACTAACAGCTAGATACATGGGGGGGATTTACTAACACGATAAGCCGTGATCAACCACGGCACATTACACATTAGCGCTGCTCAGGTCTCCATGATATTTACTAAATCACTGGTATTATAATTCAAGATGTGGTATGATGCGGCACGGTAGTAGGAGCTATCTCCACATGGTATTGGGAAGTGTCATGGGAGAAAGAAAGCACCAGAAAATATGCTCTCGTACTCAAGATGCCGCAAAAGCATGCAAAAGGTATGTCCCTTAAAGGCATTTGGAAGTGACCTATGTTATTAATGCATCTGATAGAGGAGAATTTATAGTGTCTGAAAAAAAAATTTGCATGAAAAAATTCCAAAGTAAACAGCTAAACCGTTAGCCTGGAGTTTGCTGAATTTCTTTCATTTGCAAACTGTTTTCTCTCAATGATGACACCCCCTGAAATTACCAGGGATAATTAGCATAACTTATACAATGTTTCTTTTTGGCCTGGGGATTGTGCAGACATGCTCAGTTATCACCTGTAGTCTGCCCTACTGTGGCAAGTCACATAATTTTAGACACTTTCCTTTCCTTTAGCCAATCAGCAGCTTTTATATCATTTTTTTAATGAAGTACCCAATATGCGCAGGGTCATTGCTGGGGGTGTCTACATCACCCCGAGCCCATTTTTTTTTTTTTCCAAAAAATGTTTGAATTTTTTCATGCAAACATTTTTTCCTAGGTGGGTTATGATGCATTCTACAGGATGCATTCATAACCCACCCCTCTTGCATATACCTTTAATGAGGAGAGGTTGGGGACATTAGGAACCTGAGGGGAAACATGATGTGTGTCCAATGCAAACAGTCAGAGAGAGGCAGAATCGGACACCGTTTTCTAGGTGAGCTCTATCTCTGGATCTATAGAAGGGTATCTAAGGAAGGGATGCCTCACTGCAATATTTGTATACAGATTACAGTCAATATGCAGTGTATGATATCTATATGGAGAGAAACGTATGCCTGTAAAAGTCTATAACACTGTCTGTATATGGGTTATTGGATTGATAAAGCGATGCACTGTAATAAAGAGAGATAGTAATTGAGTAGTAGCAATGTATATAATACACTAATGGGCACTGGAAGCATAGAAAGTAAATATGTATTTCAGAGTTTTAGCTCAGTATTTCCATTTTGTATCATATTCAAGAGATCTCCAACACATCAATCTTTAGTACATATGGTTACTTATGTATGACCCTGTGCAAAAACAATTTTCAAAAATGTAATTAGCTCTCTGACTAATTTGGGCTTGTGTATATTAGGTGCAGTCAATCCCAGGCTACTCAGCTATCCTATTTAGTCCTTTGGAGTTTCGTTACTTTGGGACTCAACTTAATTATTTTGACAACTCCATAACAAAGCTGAGAGTACATAAACATTTTACAGCCAAGTTGCTCTATATAAATAATTAATTTACAGTTTATCTCAATGTCAGCTTGCAATACAGCCACATAAAACTATGAAACTAACAAAACCAATTTAACATACAAAGGGTATTACATTTTCATTAATATCAGATGTTCAAAAGCATTACTTTTCCTTTGAAAGAAATAGTCAAGCAAACACACATAACGGCAAAAATACTAAATCTAGATTAAAGACAAAATATAGATGTTTTAACTATTTTAAGTGCACAAGATGAAAGTGTAAGATCTAAGTCAAATGTGTCTTTTTCATCGGGATTATTGCCAATTTCTTTAGGAATTGACCAGAAATAAATTACTATCGAGCAGCAGAGCCAATAACAGATGTCTGGAGTCACTGTAGATATCACTGGTATCTGAATCTCCAACATAAATCATTTATTTAAAGACTTTATAACTCAAGTTATCAAGGATGTTCTGAGGCCCTTAGTGGCCGAATCAGAGGCTTAGAGTATCCTAACAATGATACATAAAGTAACAACAAAAATCTGATAAATACTTGTTTTCATTATATAACCTATATGAATTTTTTTTATTTTTGGGTCTTACATATTGGCAAAAAGAACCTGGATCTCATTAGAGAAATGGGTGAAGACCTGTGCTTTGCATCTTCCCTCACCTGTGGAGTTCTACTTGGTCAGAAGCAGCAGTGGACAGACCAAAAATAGTCTTAAGAAGCACCACCATCAGAATTTAATGAAAATGGATATTCCAGTTGGCGCAAAGTGGATGACAGAACAGAGAATGGGTGTTGAGTAGTACAACTATCTTAATATACCCTAAAATAATATGGCTTACAAGTCATCATCCATGTAAGCCGTTTCTGAGGAATAATGGAAAAACAAGTTTTAAGCTGCAGACCTGTCTTGTTGAATGTATCAATAGATCAGGAGCCACATTAAATTCCCCTGTCAAGTAAAACCGTGGCTCGTAACATAGACTTATGGCTATTAAATTGGCCTTGTAAAGCAACCCGTCTACGACTTGCAAATCCTTTGATCTGGCAATCCCCGTAACTGTTGGCGTTCAAGCCCGTAACCCACAAATGGAGTCAATAAGTTAACGAGTGCTAGAGAGGACCCGCAAGGGGGTAAAGTCCAATCCGTAGCACTTTAAATACAAATATTACCACGGTACTGTACTTTTATTAACAGGGAAAGTGATGTTAGGTCTTAGAATTAATAGCACATCATTCTCAAGGTCGCAAATCGGCCCCAAAAATACCTTATTTCTTGTTTAATTCCTGTGTTATATCGATCCCGGCAATCAATGTGTTTATTAATGTAAGGGATTTCGCATGTAATAGAATATCATATTTACGGCCTTATCAATATTGCATTACATCTGGAATGTGAGTCCGATAATTTAAACCTGTAAGACTTTGAAATCCCACCTCCATTTTTCAGTGACGTAATTCTGATGATCTCTGTTGGCATTGGCTTCATCTAAAAACTACGGTTTTGACTAATTGATCACGTTCCCGGCACGCATCCAATCCTACCGGTTTGCGTCTCAAGCACGTAACTCGGAGCATGCTCTCATTTAATAGCTCTGTTACTCTGCCAAATTTCGAGCCTGCAGAAGTTGGGGGTCTTACGTTGCACTAAAGATCTTGGAATTTAACGTGGCTCCAGGTTGGTAATATGACTCTAAGTGGGACAGTGTTCTGTGGATGGAGGTCCTTTATATATATATCAGACTACAATAAAAATATCTCTGCTTGGGCTCCGATGGGTCAATCCAAATGGCCGAGTCATTATTCAACGTACCAGTTATCAAGCAGGGAGATCTTTAAAACTAATATATGTTAAGGTGCCTTGAAGATAAATCTGAGAAACAGTCCAACCAATTATGTTCTAATAAAAATGAAAGTTGCTTCATGCTACATACATTTCTCCAGACCTTATTTTAGACAGATGGTATACCTGCTGCGATATAAGAACCAGAATCAGTAAACTCACTATTTTTCACTGATCCTCCTATGTTGGGTATGGAATTTTCTCAAAATCTGGGATGGTATGGAGTCCTTTAAAGCAGGACCAACATGTATAGATCTCTTGTTTTGAAATGAATATCTGTACCAGGAGCAACATACTATTTATATTTTTTTTATATTGAGTGTTAGAATACAAACTGCTAGATCCTCAGGCAATTAAAAGTCAAGTGAAAACATAGCCATCAAGTCATGTGTAGCAAAGTGAAAAGCGCTCTGTTAATCTGTCCTATGTTTTCTTATTACTAAACTCTGTTTTACTGATTAAATGTATTTGCTTCTCCAGTCTTAAATTTCCCTTGTGCATTATATTGAGATTCATTTAACTTACAAGACATTTCCTGAATGATCTAATGAGTTTTATATAATTGTTCTGTGATATTTGTATATTAAACCCTGAGGTGGATTATGTTTGTCCTGGCTGTCATACTGTCCATTTATTTTAGTTAACGTGCTTCAGCTCTACCACATATGATGGGCGTATTGGAGCCCACTTGGGTGAGCTACAGATCTTTTAGTTTTGAAAACTTCTCAATATTAGTACTGCAGCATGTTATGAGAAAAACATACAGTCAGGTCCATAAATATTGGGACATCGACATAATTCTAAACTTTTTGGCTCTATACACCACCACAATGGATTTGAAATGAAACGAAACCAGTGAAACATGGTGGTGGCAGCATCATGCTGTGGGTATGTTTTTCAGCAGCCTGGACTGGGAAACTGGTCAGGGTTGAGGGAAAGATGGATGGTGCTAAATACAGGGATATTCTTGAGCAAAACCTGTACCACTCTGTGCGTGATTTGAGGCTAGGACGGAGGTTCACCTTCCAGCAGGACAATGACCCCAAACACACTGCTAAAGCAACACTTGAGAGGTTTAAGTGGATACATGTAAATGTGTTGGAATGGCCTAGTCAAAGCCCAGACCTCAACCAAAAGGAAATCTGTGGTCAGACTTAAATATTGCTGTTCACAAGCGCAAACCATCCAACTTGAAGGAGCCGGAGCAGTTTTGCAAGGAGGAATGGGCAAAAATCCAAAGCGACTTGGAGCTGTGATTGCCGCAAAAGGTGGCTCTACAAAAGTATTGACTTTAGGGGGGTGAATAGTTATGCACAATGACTTTTCTATTATTTTGTCCTATTTGTTGTTTGCTTCACAATAAAAAATAAATAAAATCTTCAAAGTTGTGGGCATGTTCTGTAAATTAAATTATGCAAATCCTCAAACATTCCACGTTAATTCCAGGTTGTGAGGCAGCAAAACTCGAAAAATGCCAAGGGGGGTGAATACTTTTGCAAGGCACTGTAAGTTCAGATCACTCAATTTTGCAGTATTTAAAACACAACAATTTTAAATGCATGATATTAAATGTTGGCATTATTCTTTTGTGCATGCCTGTTTCAACAATGTAAAGGCACGCCAATGCCAATAACAGGAAAGCTAATAGACTTCAGATCACCTGATTTTCATTCTAAAGAAATGGCTGTACTGTTTAATTTAGATTTTTTTAAATGTACAATAGCGTATTTGTGGTTTCTATCTCTCTTTCTACTGAGTTTGTTTTTGCTCTAGGAAATGATTACAAGAAATAATGTTTTATTAGTAGCTTATAAAACATATCATTTGCTTTTACATTAAACATATTTTATATCTCTGATATTACAAGTGCCACTTGTATAAAGGTACCAAGGGAAATTAGAATGCAGATTGGCATTTGTTTATCATTGTAGGTATGTACAAATTTGTAATAGTTGTTTTTCATTTTCTGGGTACCTGGGAATTGCACATTTTTATGAATAATTTCTGAAAAAATACTGCCTTCCCAAACACTTTGTGGAAGTAATTCACACTAATTCACAAAGACATTCTATGCAAGTGAATCACTTGTTTGGAATAATACTGCAATAATAACAAAGCAGTTTAATTCAATCACTCCTCCAAGATCACTTCATAGTTATAAAACCTTTGTAGTTTAAAAAAAACTCCACGTGTGAAGTATGTAACAGACTAGCAACATTAGCAGCTATAATACATGAAATTAATGCATTATTACAAAAATATTCAGATTAGCAGATCTCACAAGTGTCATGGAGGCTTCCACCTTAGATAGCTTGTTTAACTTAAAGGTCCAGTTAAACCTATTTTTCTATTTCACTATTAATTAACATAAAAAATGAATGTGCACGCAGCAGCAAATCAAAGCTTTAGCTAGAAAATATAATATAAAAACACAGTTTACCTAATTAAATGAAATGGAAACTCCTATCTCACGCACACACATAACCTCTACCAACATGTTATAAAAGCCTCCTAGGGCCATCAAAGGCATCAATATTGTTTTTAGTTAAAAACTAGCTTATTAACTAACTTACTTTTATTTTTGTTCTCTGTGACTATATTTGTAGCTCTGATCAAGCACTTCATCCCTCCTTTGCTGATGAGTTACTCTAGGAGGATTCTATGTAAATTATGGGTGCACATGCATGCCTATGTACAGAGCTTATTCTTGGCTCACTCAAAGAGCTTGCTAACATAGACTATTTATGTGTCTTTGCTGACTTAGGGCCTCATTCTATTAGCGGCCGCAGCCGTTGCGGGGCCGCAAGGACCGGCCGCAAGCTATTCTGCTATTCTATTCCCTTACGGCCGGAGGCTCCGGCAGGCTTGCGGCCGGTGCCTTGCTATCTCTTGCGGCCGCTCGCGCCAGAGGAAAGCCTTTGATCTAAAACGGCCGCAAGAGTTTTGCAATTCAATTGCTCCGGGAAACCTCTCTGCAAGGCTAAAAGCGAGCCGCTGCTTACTTGCAGGAAAGAGGTCCCGCTAGCACCAATTAAGCACATAAAATAGCTCAAATAAAGCCATCCTGCACTTTGAGAAGACTATAAAGTGATTTTAGGTGTTAGAAAAAATAGCACATAATTATCCTATACTCAAATCCGTAAAATATTTTATTTTTAATATACGTAAAATATCCATGTAAAAAGTCCAGAGGGCTTGGAGCACCTTAGACACACCCACGCCGCAGCCGGAAAATAAACAGTTAATTTGAACTCGGGTTTGGGCAGATGTGCAAGCTTGAGAGTGGGTTTCTTTTAATCCTCATGTCCCCCAATATGATCCCTAGCATTTACAGAGCTGTACAGTGCAGGCTTGAATTTATTTTTGCGTTTTTATATTTCACAGCTTACGGCCGGTTCCAAGATATGCGGCCGGCCGTAAGAGGAGATCCTTGCGGGGCCGTATAATAGAATCGCGAGTTAACTGAACCCCCGCAAGGAATCGCAGCCTTACGGCCGATTTACGGCCGATAATAGAATGAGGCCCTTAGTGGTTACTCCATTGGTTGGAATATATCCCCCTCTTTTATTTGTTTCTTTCATATGTTTGTCCCCCATGAATATATTGGCAGTTCTATGGCCACATATTTAACACTGAATCCTTCTAGAGTGAGTCAGCAGCAAAGAATGAGTGTAGTGCTTCATCAGAGCTACACATATGGTCCCTTGGAATACAAATAAAATGTTGAAACATAAGTTTAATCATATTTTAATAACATGCTCTATTCTCATTCATTGACAAACTGCCTACATGGACATTATGCCTTTAAAAAAAAAATAACTTTCATACAGTGGTCCTGTCAGCAACTAAGGGCCTTAGATCACAATGCGTCCTATCTAGTCTCAGTATATGTACTTTCAACTGACCAAAAGCCTGAGTACATATATACATGTATATAAAAAACTCCAGAGAGACCTTGACCCCCTGATTGCTAAAATGTTTAAGTCTCCTTAGGTTTGATCATCCCATCTTGAGATTTGCAGTGTATCTTTAGGAAAAGCTTCAGTCACTCTTGAGAAAACAGGGCAGGCTTTCGACTTATCTGACATAGCTTAACAGTGACAGATTCATACATCTCCTTTTTAATAGGTGAATTAACTTGTTGTATAACCTTCTAATTTAGACATTAATACGATATTATGCATTTTGTTTACTGAATCTTCTAAATAAATATAAAATATGTGCAATTTATTTTAATTAATCTAATTAAAATGATTGCGTCATTTTTAACTAATTATACTTTCATCCTATTGCAATTCACATGTTAGATTATTATGTTTTTTCCTGCTTATCAAATGCAGATGCTTTATTAATGTATAAACTGAAAGCAAAACCAAAGCAGAAATAATTTTTGATGAGTAGATTTATCATATTCAATAATATAATTTAGCTAAAACTATTTGAAAAAAAACATACCTGTATTTCCTTTTAATACAAAGGTATACATACAAAGATATTTTAAAAAATTAAGATTTTGAATATTTTACATTAAAAATGTCTTTATGTTGTATTGATCAAGAAAATAATATTTCATTTTCATATACTAATACAATATTATATTTATCTTAACTTTTGGGTATATATGTATTTCTATAATTTTCATTTTATTTCATGTTCGCTCACTATTTATTTTTCTTATATTCATTATTCCAAAAATAAACCACAACTGTACTCAGTGTATGAAATTGTCATAGAGTATGTTATCCTGTTATATCGATATTTAACTACAGTATTTATATTTGTTATATATTTTTTACATAACATTTTTTAGGAACAAATTTTAGAGGTTGGAAAACATCTATTTTAAGAATCCATTCATCTTTTTAATTTATTTTTAATTTATAATTTTGAGAAAATGTATTCTTTAATCTTTTTAATAAAATTGCTTTGTTCATCTCTTTAAAAAAAAGTATGTTTTCTTAGTTTATATTCATCCTACGAGAGACTGCTCTGTAAGTAACCATAAGGTTGTCTGACATGTGTGATGGATGTGCTTTCAAACCGTAGACCAGAAAAAAATCCAATATGCAATAAAATGTGGACATATAAACCATAAAGCAAGATTTCTATTTTGTACTGGAAAAACATTCAGATATCTTCAATAAGAAGAACAGGATGGGCGGTTTTAGCACCATAACACTCTTGGTACAAAACAAACGTAAACATAAAGCCTTAGGATGAAGAATTAGATGTGAAATGCGTCACAGTATAGAACGAAGGTGCAGGGTGTTGGAGTGAACAAATTTCATTTTTTTTCCCAACAGATGTCAACTGATGCCCTTAAGATGATGTCCGACTTAGTCACAATGATTCTTTAGTACCATTGTACATAATACATTTTTTATTACAGAAAACAAACAATAAATTTTAGATTTTATTATTTTTTCGTGTACATTTTAAAACCATATAGTCAAACACAGTAAAAGAAAATATGACTACAGTGGTCCTTTAAGTAGAATATTAATATCATTATACTAAAACTATAATATAACAGTAATATGTTTTATTTTATTTTTAACTCAAACATTATTAAAGTATTAATTCGGAATAAACAAAAACAATGCAATTTAAAAGTCGTTAATAAGATTTGGAATGGTAACCAGAAAATTGTTACCTTTTACTTCTCCTTTTCAACAAGAACAAAACAAAACTTGGGAATTGAAAAATAATTTAATAATTAGAGTTAAAAAAGGTATTTGTTATCGTTTATAACAGTATTTATATATATATATTTTTTTCTTTTCTTAGTTTAAAACATATGTGACAAATCAATTTAAAAAATATGGTGACAACTATTGCCTCTACCTCTTACCCTGAAGTGTTACATAGTGGCAGAAAATACATGCATATGCATAAAGTTGTGATTTATTTCCATTTTGTAAATACAAAAGAAGCAAACACGCATACAATACAGGCTTGAAAGAGTGCTGTATACAACTTTACACAACATTTAGAGGTGAGCACACACATTCATATACCTCCCAACAATTCAAATGGTCAGAGAGACACTTATATTCTTGGGGCCTCATTCTATTATCGGCCGTAAAATGGCCGCAAAGCTGCGATTCCTTGCGGCCGTCTTACGGCCCCGTGTAGAGCTACTTCTACCTTGCAATTCAAATGGACGCCGCCGCAAGGATATCCCCCTTCATGCAAACGGCCGCAAGCGTTTTCCCAGCGCGCATAGATCTTGTTTTCTGGCCGCAAAGTCAGACAACTGTAAATGCAAATATAAATTCAAGATGGCACTGTAAAGCTCTGTAAATGCTAGGCATCATAATGGGGGACATGAGGATTAATAGCAACACCCTCTCAAGCTTGCACATCGCCCAAATCCGATATATCATTTACGGGTTATTTTCCATCCCGCAGCCTGGGCGGGTCTGAGGTGCTCCAAGCCCTGGGGACTTTGTCCACGGATATTTGACACAAATTAAAATAAAAATGATTTTCAGATTTGAGTGTAGGGGAATGTTGTGCTATTAATGCTAACACCTCCAATCACTTTATCGTCTCATCAGAGTGCAGGATGGCTTTATTATGTGCAATTAGTCTGCTTGCGGGACCTTTTTGGTGCAAGTAAGCTGCGGCTCGGTTTTAGCCTTGCCGAGAGGGTTCCCGTAGCAATTGAATAGCAACCGGGGCTTTCTTGCGGCCGAAACTCTTGCGGCAGTGTAAGATCAAAGGCTTTCCTGCGGAGCGTGCGGCTGCAAGGGATAACAGGGCGCCGGCCGCAAGCCTGCCGGAGCCCTCGGCCGCAAGGGAATAGAATAGGCAAATAGCTTGCGGCCGGTCCTTGCGGCCACGCATTTCCTACGGCCGTTAATGATGAGTGAACTAAGAGTTAGAGACATACACACTATAAGGGTTGGAGTAAATATGAGATAAAGGATTGTGACTATTTAGTGCACCACTTGTTCGTTCAAGAAATGTGTATTTCTAAAGTCAACAATAATTTAATCTGTTAATAAGGTTAACCTGTCTGAGGTGCTGGGTCTCTCTTCAGTCTCCTGGACAGCTAATTTGTTATTCAGGAATTGTGATTATTTAATTAAAAACATTAACACCATTAATGACATCAGGGGAGTGGGCATGGTTATACATGAACACAGCCCAGGGTCACGGGGGATAAGTCTCAACTGCTGAATAATTAAATTACTTGAAAGTTACTTCAGTTGCTTCCAAACAAAAAAATGTAAGTCAAGTAACAGGAGGTAAGAGGAGAAAAACACAGCAACCAGTCCAGTAAAAATAATTTTAAAACCATTTTAATTTGCAGATTGCTTTATTGTTGAATTTATAACACATATTCCTCAAATTAACAAGTGGTCAGCTGGATACTCACAGCCTTTTATCTGGTGCTTACAATGGCCCTTTAATATGTATACACTGTGACATACACACATATATTCGGTAGAACTGAAACTCCAGACTTTGTTTCTTTCTCCCAGAAAACAATAAGATGAACCAGTGAAAGTGACAAATAATCAGAGCTTTAAAAAAGGTCCCTCAATTTAGGAAGTTCCTCCAAAAGAGTGAAAGTTTGAATACTAGGATTGACAGAAAAGGACTGTCCCTCCAAAAAAAAAAGTTGGGAGGCATGTATTCATACCAATCCCAAAAAAGGCAGTGCCAAAGAGTTCTCCAATTTTCTCGAACAATTGCATTAATTTCACATGCTAGCAATGTAATGCTTAAGATCTTGCAAGCTCGGCTCCAACAATATATGGACTGAAAACTACTTTGCAGAGGCAGAGGCTCAAGATATCAAACTGCCTTTGACTGTGTGGATCGAAATCAAAATGTGGCAAGTTTTAATAGAGATGAAGTTACCAGACCATCTTATCCGCTTTCTGAGGAATCTGTATAGTGATCAAGAAGCCAGGGTAAGAACTAAATATAGACCAACCGAATGGTTTAAGATCGAGAGAGCAGTGCGACAAGGTTGGATATTATCATCCAAATTATATATAGAATACTACATGCGTAAGGCTAGACTGGAAGAATCTAAAGCTGGAATTAATATTGCTGGGAGAAATATCAACAACCTCAGATACATGTAAGATACTACTCTGATGGCTGAAAGGGGGGAAGAACTAAAGAGCCTACTGATGACTGAAATAAAAAAGTGCAAAAGTTGACTGCTCAATGTTAAAAAGACAAAGATCATGGCAAACAGCAATCTCAGTTCCTAGCAAATAGTTTAGGAAGAAGTGGAGGCAGTGACAGATTTTATTTTCCTGTGATCCACAATCTCTTTAGACTGTAGCCAAGAAATTAAACAATGTTTGCTTCTGGGTAAGAAAGCTATGGCAAGTCTGGATAAGATAATAAAAAGTAAAGATATACCACTATCAACAAAGGTCCACATAGTTAAAAATTTAGTTTTCCCAGTGGTAACATATGGATGTGAGAGCTGGACCATAAAGAAGACTGAGCGCTGTAGAATTGACCCCTTTGACGTTTGGTGTTGGAGAAAACTGCTTAGCGTCCCCTGGACTATAAGAAGATCCAATCAATCCATACTACAGGAAATCAAGCCAAACTATTCGCTGGAAGTTCTGATCATGATGTGAAAGCTCAAACATATTGGCACTATCATGAGAAGACATGATTCCCAAGAGAAGACTCTGATGCTGGGAAATTGAAGGCACAAGAAGTGGTGAAGATGGATAGATGCAGTCATTGAAGCAATGGACATGAGCCTGGTGGTTTTCAGAGGGGCAGTAGCTGACAGATGTACCTGGTTTGCTGCAATCCATCTGGTCACAGAGAGTGGGACACAACTGAACTACTAAACCACAACAACATTCATATAAAACCATTTTCGCAGTGTTTGAATAAACTTCAAAGAAATAATTTTCATGCAGAAAATAACTTCTGTAATTTATATAAGATACTGAGGTAAATGAAGGAGACTACAGGTTATTTTACTATAGAAGGCCTGCTCATTATAGACATAGGGCTAAGCTAAACTTTGCACATGACCAAGAACCAAATATAAGCTATGAGAAATAAATGTAAAAGTTGTCAGACTAGATGGACTAAGTGTTTTTTATTTGATGTCAAAATGTGTATTTCTGACAACCCATTTCCTTTATGAATATCAGACACTCTAATGCATATACTTCCTCTGTTGTGTCTCTAGCAAAGTTTCAATAACAAAAACCAACATTTTATCTTGAAACATGCAAATCACATTATTCATCCTATCCTAATGTGAGGACAAGAGCCATGGGACATCAGTTATTCTATGTGTGTAAAATCTCCATAGGAATACACATTTGTAAATGTCTAATCCCTTTATTTAGGTTGTCTTATGGGCCCAATTACTAATTTGTGCTTGAAAATTTTATTCCAACTTCTCAGTACTTCATAAATGAGATTACTACAGAGACGCTCAAGGTGACATCTAGAATCCAATGGTTTATCTCGGATACTTCTGTACATGGTGCATTATATTTGTCAACATTTTATCAAACAAGGAGTCAGTTATAAGGACTTAAGTGGTTGTTACTTTTCAGCCATTTAGTTTTTTTTTAACTGGAACAACTACTGAGGCCATTTGCCAAAATGCACCATGTAAGCACTTCTTTGTGTATACAACAAAATTCTCTTCTAGACATATTTTTAATAGCACCAAGTTTCTTAAGCTATTATCACAGGGATTTGTCGTATTCTTTCTTTTCACTGCTTTAGACTGAATCAATAGCCACTTGATAAAGGTGCTTTAAAGCATGATTAAAATATGTGTCTGATTATTTAAAAAAGAAAGTGATGTGAAAAAAACATTGTTCAATCTGCCTGTAAAAATTTGGAGAATTTTTCAAATGCCCTCTGTATAAAGACATTCATAAGTGTCTCTTGTATAAAGTATATCTTGTCTGCTTCAGCAGAGACAATAGAGGCGCCTAAGATTATTGTCTGACAAAAGCTATGAAGTCGAGGAACCAACATAAATGTAAGTGGCTGTATAGACAAGCACAATGTACGGTAATTGGTAACAATTCAATAAGAAGAATGTTTTATACTATGTTAAAATCCTATATTTCATATTACTTTTTCATACATTCTATATAACTAAATCTTACTTTTTTTGTCGAATAACTTCCACTAATATGTAGGAGATTAGTGCAAAATCCACCACTGCCCTTTTGAACTCCCCTGGCTTACCTTTTTCAAGAAGCTATGGCCTATAGTCCTACAATGTATTAACCTGCCACTTATTGAAGTTAGCTGGTATGTGGTCCAGTCTTTCCCATGATACACAGCAACCTTCTCCAACGTACTATTGATTACTCATCTCCCTCACTCCTTCTGTATGACTTGTCAGCTCTAAGGAGCAGGCACCTCTACTCCTTTTGTACCAACATGTGTTATTGTACTATGATGAGTTTTTGGTGTATTTTACCCTTGTGCATAGAGCTGTGCTTAATGCTGGAGCTTTCTGAATAATAGTTAATAACTCATAAGACCTTATTTAGCCGGAATCTACCTAGGATAATACTGCTACTTGTTTTTCCATGCCTGTATTTGCATAATTCTTTAAGAAATATGTACATTTGCTGGATTATGAATGCATCTGAAAGAAGATAATTAGTTGTGTATGAAAATATTTTTTTTCATAACAAAATCCCAAAATAAACATTTAAAAACTTACATTGAACTAGGCAAAATCTCTTGTAATTTCTGACAGTTGAAAATTAGGGTTAACACCCTCCAAAAAAAGGCTAAATTAGAATCACATTTGAAATGATTTGTTTTGGCCAATCAGGTTAGCTGAAATTTTCGAATTAACGCTGGTTTCCGGTTTGCGGTGCAAAGCAGCCTGGGATATGTAGTGTATCACTGATATGTGCTATGTATTGTTGCTGACAGACAGGAAGCTGCAAGGAGTTTGGCAAAAGCAGCTAAATAGTGAGTTAATATTGCTCCACTGATGCTGCATGCTGATTAGGGGGGATCAAATGCCCGTGTAGACACCCCTGGAAGTGTCAACTCAATCATTAGAGGGATTTTTAGATATTAATAAAAATAAATTGTTTTATGAGATGCGCCGCATACAAATAGACTGCTTTTTCATATAGAGTGCAGAAATGTATTAATCCTTGAAACTTTCATATCCCATTAATATTATTCTAATAAAATGTATATTTGTATCCGCTAACATGTTTGCTCTTGATAGATCACAGTAAAATTTAATTTAACAGTACATAAATCTCAGTACATAAATCAACAAAATGCCTCTCTATATAGTTTTTACTTCTATGCCCCACTATTTCCTTGACAACATTCATTAAACTCTCATACAATGGGGTTTAATAGATAGAATTACTCAGTGCGGTGACTGAACATTCAGGTTAATAGAGGCAGCAATCAGTGAGTACTATTAATAACTCAGCTGTAGGTCAGCATGATCATTCTTCCCATAAGGTCCATTGATTTGTACCGGAGCTATTCTAAAACTGTCATGTTACCTCTCTCAAGGCTTGTTGAGTTGCCCAGGTGCCAGTATGAGCTAATGTCTGGAGTAGTGAAATGTTTACTCCAAAACTTTATTAGATTCCTTGTGTTTATAATTCCACATGAGGAAGCTCATCTGTGTTTATCAATTCTAGTTATCCAGCCATATAAGTTTGAAGTTTACAGGGTTATAAATCCCATAACAGCATCATGTAAGTGGACAGTCCATAATTTTATAATACCAAAAGGACTTAATGCAATCCATCAGATATAGTAGTATTTCTTGGGAGATGTTTGTGATTTCAAATGAACTGAAATATCTTCCACAATGTTTTTTTTTATTACTTGCTTTTATTTCAACAGGTTTTCTTTCATCTTAACACATCTCTGTTTTATATTTCAAGACTTCTAGAAAGCTCAGGAAAGCAATACAATTAAAAAATAAAAAGCATTTATTGAAATGTTGTTTAAATTGTTCATCACCACTTGGTTGTGAAAGCTAGACCGTTACAGTGACCCATATGTTTTAAAAGTAAAACCAAAACCTGTAACGTAGACTTACGGCTATTCAATTGGCCCCGTAAAGTAACCCGCTAACGAACTGCAGGTTGCAGGCATAAAAACCCTACGGGACGTCGAAATTTGAACTCTGTTGCCGCACATCCTTTGATCTGTCAAGCCCGTAAATGTTACGTTCGAAATCGCTATTAAATGGCGTTCAAACCCGTAACCCGCAAATGGAGCCAAAAACCAACGGGTACTAGAGAGGACCCACAAGGGGGTTAAAGTCCTATCCATAGCACTGTAAATGCAAATATACACACACTACTGTACTTATAATTAAAGGGAAAGTAATGTTAGGTATCCTCAAACTCACAAATCTGCAATATAAAACACATTTTTTTAATGTTTAATTTCCGTGTTATATCGATATAATTATTATATTACATATAATGGAACTCGCAAGGACTAGAATATCATATTTACTGATTTTTTGAGATTGCATTATTTCTGCAATGCGGGTCCGATCGAAACTCGTAATTGAAACTCGTAAGGCTTTGAAATCTAACCTCCATTTTTCAGTGCAGTGATGATGACGATCTAATTTGCCATTAGCTCCGTCTAAACCCATAACTACTGGTTTGACTAATTGATCATGTTCATGGCCGCACATCCAACATGCGCAAGATTGGTTTACAGGTTTGTGTCTGCGGCCCGTAACTCACGGCTCTGTCCAATTTAATAGCTCTGTAACGCAGCCAATTTTCATGCCCACAGCCTCTACGGGCTTAGAATTTAATGGGGCTGTTAGTCAATTGTAAGATTGTTCCTGGATGAGTAACAAAACTATTAAAGCCCTAAAAGAAAAACGTAATTAAGTGTCCTCCACTTTGTAAACTGGGTGTTCTGTTTTATCATCCTTCCCCTGCCAGGAATTCTGGTGTCCTAGTGTGTATGCCAGTTAAAGCCAATTTATTATTATTTATTAGACATGACCCTGTATAACTCAATTCCTGCCATGGCGTAAGTAGGTAATTTTCTTTTCCATAACACCCACACATAGTTTATTGCTTTCTTTACCACCTAACTACAAGACAACCTTTCTCACATATTTATGAGATTTATTCCAACATATGTGAGTACTTATTACAAATATTTCAAACTGAATGTCTGCTGTCAGTATTTTGGAGACTGAAGTACCTATCTCTAGGGATAGACAAAAATATATAAATCTTAAGAAATAGCTAGATTTTAGGATGGCAGAATTTTTAGAAGACAAGGGATTAAGTGGATTCATAGATATGCATTATACTTGTAGAAAATATTTCGGAACCAGAAGTAAAAGTTTAGATGCATAAGAAAATGTGCTCCTTGTATTATTCTATCGCTGTCTATATCCATTTAGTATAATAACATGAAAACTATTCAGCTATCACCAGTATCACATTAATGCAGCTTTTTCACTCACACATTTATTTACGAATTGTCTTGAAAAAGTGAATAATGTTCAGACTAATTGCTTTATACAATATATATAATATTAGAAAAGTCCACAGAGACAATTACAATCTGCTAAAACAAAGTTTTCTCTATAGATATGTTATGTTCATGGCTTCCATGGCTGTTAAAGTTCTTTTTTCCTGCTTCCCAAACATGCTATTTTTTCCTCAAATTAAATTGTCCTTTAACAAGAAAATATGGTAGTTCAACGACACAGTGTGTTATCTTACATCATTAAACTAATGCTGCAAATTACTTTTACATGTGGTTGCTATAACTGTGTAAATTTGCTTTATCACAATGTTTTTAATTGAATGTGAACTACAAAGGGACTGTGTCTCTAATTGGTGATATAGTACACTAAATATTTTTCTATAGTAAATCATTCTTGAGAAACTCACTATTGTTTGTGCTGTGTTATTATGCCAACAATGTTCTCCCAAATACTAATTAGATCCTTTGATGTCTTCATTAGTAACATATCTTGTATGTGTCTGTGGTGGCAAAAACAATGTGCTCCAATGTTATCATGCAGTTATATAACCGTCCCAACACTTATCAAGTTTTCTGATATATGACCATATGGAGCCATACATTTGCATAAAAAGCTCTACACAAACAAAGCTGAATATCTGTGGGATGATTTACTATAGAGAATAGTGCCCTTTGAATTAACCTGATGTTTATTCAGCATTTGAGCAAAATACATTTAATTTGAATTTAGCATTGTTTCTTCCTGCAAATGTGCTCATCTCCACCCTCTATTAAAGGGACGTGGAACACAATATTTTGTAATGCATTTAAAACAGAATGCTTTAAAAATTATCAAAGTTGTGTTTTGCATGAAAACATATATTTAAAACAACCTTTTTAAAATGTAACTGAAACTATCAGGAAGTACAATGGGCATAGATAGATGCCACTGGCAGATAAGTATGACCTATGAATCTATGTTGACAGGGGCAAGTTAAAACACTTGAATCAGTTTTTTTCTGCTTTGAGAGCACTATCTGAAAAAAATAAAATGCAGTGGTACATTATCAATCACCACTTTCATGTAACAAATAAAAATCCCTTAAAGTGTCCGAGATCAGCTCACAAGTCTGCCTTAATATTTTTTCTGGCAGTGTAGGTTTGCCTGCAATAGCCTCTGCAGGGAAGGAGACAAATAAACAAGGTTATCAGTACAACAGATAAAGTCTCCTGTCTGTACAGTTCTGCACACCCTGGACAAATCATACGGGGTGGAGAGTAGAATATCTGCTGAGGTCTAAAAACAAAATTTTAGGTGTAAGAGTACAAGTTTTTTTTTTTTTTTGTTAATGGTATATGGAAGTTTTCCTGTTTTTAGCTTTTTATAATCAAACACATGCTGCTTATATCAGAAACACACATTACACTGATTCATTCTATAGACATACAGATTTATTTTATTTAAACAAAATTTCTTTCCACACCCCCAGAAGTGCTTACATAGGGACCTCATACTAACCAATAAAAAAACTGCACCCAAGTACGGTGCAGAGTGCAGAGACCCAAAGCAGCACTGCTGCTCCAACAGATAAGTTCTTGGGGGGATGGAGATGCTATGCTCCTTTCCAGAGGTAGAGAGACATGTGCTAGCAGCACTGCTTGAGCTGCTTTGTTCCAGACGGGAGAGATAAGTGTGTGGTAACAAGACTACAACCCCCATGATGCTTTGCGGCATACACTGCTACATTGTTGTATCTGCCTCTGATTGGCCACAACAAGTTATGAATTCAATGCTAATTTGGCTTGGATTTCCAGGGGCGTGGCTTCTCAATATCAACTGTCAGAAAACTAGAAATTTAGCAAAATTACGTTTATTAATGTTTATTCTGTGATTTTGTCATGCAAAAAACGCTTGCATACACTACTGATTCTCCTCTAGGAGATACATTAATAATGAAAGTTCTATATAACTTTAAAATACTTTATATACAGTGATCGTTTGATGAGTAGCAGTAAAACCCCAAGGTGACCCTCTCTTCATATTATTATTATAGTTAATGTAGAACGCGCCAACATATTCCGTAGCGCTGTACATAAATTAAGTTCAGACAAAGATTCCTGGTGCACATGCTTTACTTCACCAGAGCTCTGCTGTATGCTATAAAGGGTTAAAGCTCAGTTTGCCAGCCCATCTATTGCTCTCCTGGAAGCTGTTGCTAGGCAACACCAGGCTGATCATTGCCCTTTTGCAGTTTGGAACAAACTTCAGTGCTCTTGGCAACTTTTTATCGTTCCTAAACTGTTTTCCTTTTTCTATTCAGCCTTCCATTATATTTTTCAATAGAATATTCTTACACGGTAGTCAGAGTCATTTCTGAAAAAATGAATGTTGTCATTTAAGACATAATTTATTAAAATAAGATACAATTTGCCGTCAAACCATGGAGATAACAATCTGTCCATGTTTAATAGTTTGTATGGAGTAATATAGAAAGCAGGCTTGTAGTTAAAAATGTGTCCAGAATATTTATTCAAATGTGATAAAAAATAATTGTGTCAAATGCACTCAAATTTGAAAAAATAGAAACATTATTTCTTAGGACATTTAATTTATTAGATATTTATCAATCTGCCCTCACTTTGTCCTAGACACTCATTTCTACTCAATATAAAATATAAAAGTCTTTATTACACTGTAAGTTTGTAAGTTTTCCATCTTGTTAGGTACTTTTGTATGCTTGGTTTTAATCTCAATAACAGGGCCCTCCATTATTTTGTAATTTGTTTAAATTGTTTTTGACTTGTATTTACCCACAACGGAATATGTTTGTGCGTTACAAATAAAGGATAATAAAAATAAGGATATCTTGGTGATATAATGACTTATATATAATGGCTAATAACATAAAGTACAAAATGGAGGTGTATTTCAGCCACATAAACTGTGCCATGAAGATAGGTCATTGTCAAAGTGAATGTCCCCTGATTTTTCGAAAAATCCAAATGGATTTATTTAACACTATTTCACTAGCATTTGGCATAGATCAGTAAAACCTGTGGGACCTATCCTTCATGTAGAGGTGTTGCCATTGTCATTTGGGTAAAAGAGGATACAAAGCTCTGAGACGTCACAGCTAAGGCCAACAGGCAAGTGGTTGGGAGGACTTACTCCACCAGTCATGAATACCAAGGACATCCTGACACTATAAGCTGTGGAGAAACTGCAAACATGCAAAGTAATAGATACACCCCCCATCAGAGCATTAACAATGAATAATTTACAATACACAATTTAACATAGAACACGGGCAAATAATGGACAAAATCCCCAAATCAAAGCTTAAGCAATGAACTGGGCTTGCGAATATGAATTTACAATACACCAATGAACATAGAAATAACACAATGTTGTTTTTTCCTGTCCTCCTCAACCCCCCCCCCCCTCCTCATCCTCAACCCCCTCCTCAACCTCCCTCCTCATCCTCAACCCCCTCCTCAACCTCCCTCCTCTACCTCCCTCCTCTACCTCCCTCCTCAACCTCCCTCCTCAACCCCCCTCCCTAACCTAAACCCCCTCAACCCCCCTCCTCAACCTAAATCCCGGTATATGCGAATGACACGGCGTGCATGTGATGTCACATGCGCGCGGGATCAAGAAGGAGGCCGGAGCAGAAGCAGGTAAGTGAAGGGAGAGGGGGAGGTATTTAGGGGGTTTAGGTTGAGGAGGGGGGTTGAGGAGGGAGAATGAGGAGAGGGGTTTATAATGAGGAGGGAGGGATGAGGATGAGGAGGGGAGAGGGAAAGAGACACGGGGGGTAGAGAGACACGGGGGGGTTAGAGAAAAACGGGGGGGGGGGGAAGAATGACTTGAGTATAAGCCGAGGGGGCCCTTTTTAGCCTTAAAAAAAGGGCTGAAAAACTCGGCTTATACTCGAGTATATAAAGTATTTTATTTTGTGATATTTTCTAGAACTAATTTGGGAAAAGTGTAAGTTTTCTTTATATAGACGTATTTCTATATTTTTCCACTCATGTTGTCTAAATAAAATTGTCAATCATGATCTGAGACAGGACATGAGAAGCTAAGGCTAGGTGGGCCGAATGTTCTTAAACAATTGGGGCAATTTATTCCATCTATCCTTTAATTATTTTCTTTTTATAAGAATTCTAGAAGGTGTTTTGAAAGTGCTGATTTAAGTTTATTGTCAATGTGCTGTGTGTTCAAGGTTTCTTAAAGCAAAGAAAGTCCACTTATGCAGATTGCTGCTTAATAGATATGATACAAAGATCAAATATTATAGATGTCGTAATTGCGAGTTGTCATCAATGGCCCATAGTACTTAGGCTGCAATGAGCGCCAAATGCGCTCATTGCAGGGGTCGAGATGAGTGCCACAGGCGCTCATCGAGAGGCTTGCAGTACTTTGAAGCTCTCGAAATAGTGCCTCTTCAGGGTCACTCTAAGGGTCCTCTGTCCCGTCAGAGATGTCATTTGCCCGATTACACTCCACCGATGGAGGATGGAAAGAGATTGAAGGCGCCCATAGTCAAAGCCAGTGACACTTAACCAAAGCCAGTAACACTTAGCAGAAGCCAGTAACACTTAAACGAAGCCAGTAACACTTAGCCGAAGCCCGGCCTATATTTCATCAAGCAAGTAACTCGAAAGATCGCCAACCAAAATAAAAATAATGTACAAAATATATTAAAAGCCTCACACAGAACTCAGGGTCACAACCAGGGAGCCTGTGAGTGAGGTTGCAACCTAATTTGAGCCCTAATTGCCGTTTTTCGGCGATAGCTAAGCAAGGAAAAAAAATGGCGGTCGAAAAAACTTACATTTTCTCAAACAGGATCAAAACGAGGCCGAAGCCAGTAACACTTAACCTAAGCCAGTAACACTAAGCCGAAGCCAGTAACACTTAACCGAACAACGCCAGGCACAGGGGACCTCGTGATGAGCGACGAAGGCACTCAGTGCGTCGTGGCGGGTTGCCTGACGTCTGCAATGAGTGCTCATTGCAGGGTTCGCGATGAGCGCCAAAGGTGTTTATCGTAAGGCTCTTAAACTATACGGGGAGAGGCTCGTGATGAGAGCCGAAGGTGATCATTGCAATGCACCAAAGTTGCGGGTTGAACAACGCCTGCAATGAGCGGCAAGGCCCGGAAAGTAGAAGGGGGAAGAGGCTCGCGATGAGCGCCGAAGGTGCTCATTGCGAAGCAAGAAAGTGGCAGGTTGCAGAGGCCTGCAATGAGCGGGGAAGCGTGGCCGGAAAAAGTAGACGGGGGAGAGGCTCGCGATGAGCGCCAAAGGTGCTCAGAGGGGGCAGAGCCTCGCATTGTGTAGCAAACAGCATAGCCAGCCTTAAAATTGTCTTTAAAATTGTAATTTTTGACGTGCAAGTCGCTAGTCTTTATACAAGTGGGCAGTATATCTGAATGTTGCAATTAAAATGTGGGCAGTTGACTTGAAGCACAATTCCAAAATGGATTGATCAACATGACGATTTGATGATGTGAAATATTTAATCAGTGTTTTTACTTTCTCTATTTCTTATTAGTAATATGTGCTCTTATTTTCTCATTTCTTAATAGGTATGGAATATCTCCCTTGTAAAGGACAGCATAATCAAATAAACATCATGTTTTTTTCCTATGCATTACATAGAACCATTTGCCGATAGTAGCAAACATTTTTCAATTTGCTGGTTAGTGAACAGATGAAATTAATGCAATATTGATAAGCAGATAATATATTCACTGATGAACAGCCCAGGTCAATAACTATATATATATAATTGGAAAATTATTCTTATTTCTTTGTAATTTCTGTTTAGATTTTAAACGCTGGATACACAGGAAGCTAGGATACCTATAGCATCATTTTAAAGACGCAGGAGGCAAACAAGTAATAACAGATTAATGCCATAAACAAGAAAACTATTTGATTGATCTAGCATTTAAAATCTTATCTGAGAATGGAATTAGCATATTGAAAAAGAACTGCAGTGTTGCAAATATGAAAAAAGTCTCTCCTCAAGCCAGCCGTTGCTGAATTAGTTAGGACAAGACAATTCTGTTTCATTCACTAGAGAGAAACCATAGCGATAATGAGAGTAGAAAATAAAATATACATAGCAAAAGAGCTTTTCTTTGCCATGGTGGTAATGCATCAGTAAAGAAGTAATGTAATCAGGCTGTAATCAGATGAAACATGATTTTGAGGTATCAGGTCCCCTTATTCTGGCGTAACTGGGTAAAATCATGGTTGTCAAAATTTTAGAAAATGTCATGTATAGAGGTTAATCATAGTCAGCCTTATTAAATTGTAATTAGGCCAATTGAATAGGGCTCTATTTAAGCACATAGCATATTTTTTTACAGAAGTTTTTAGTTAGTGAGCTTCTATCCAACAGCAAGGTCTTCACTAACTAAAAACTTCTTTAAAAAAAAATATGCTATGTGCTTATATAGAGCCCTATTCAATTGGCCGAATTGCAATTTAATAAGGCTGAGTATATGTAAATGTACAACCTCTTCTCATACAACAACATATAACACATACAAACATATGAAATAAATGATAGAATCTGAAATTAAACAATATAGCCAATTAGATAATCCTCTATTCCTAAAGTCTAAAAGTGACAGATTATTCTCTTTTACATCTTATTGTTTGCAGAAAATATATCTCAGAATGAAAAGTGCTTATTGAAAGGAGAAAAGAACAATCTCCAAAGGTTATACCCTTCGATATCCTCAGCAAATGCCTTATTACCAGCTACCACCTGTGGTCTATATTACACAGTGTGTGGTTTCCATTTTGATGCACCACACTCTTGTTTAACAAGCTTTTTCCTGCCAGACACTTCAATTTATCATCCTAGTGAGGTCTCAGAGAGCCCCATACAAGGTTGTGTTAAGAAACCAAACACCACCTGCCTCCTTCATGTTCTCCTGAATTACAGATCAGAATGCAAAATCCACAAACCTGTGAGGCACCGGCAAGAAACAAGGAAAACAAATAATGACAACCCAACAGTAACAGAGACAATTTCGATGGTTTTCTGCTGCTCGATTTCCAGGGTATTCTTCATTGTTCTATGCTAAAAAACATTGTGTAATAATCCTATTAGAGAATGTGTAAATTGTCACAAACAGAAGCTTAGTTTAAAGTTGCAATAAAGACAGGTGTCTTAATTATTAAAAAGGCCTAGAGGGGTACATAAAAATAAGTACAGTAATCCATAGTATAGTAAACTTGCAAAAAAATGGCACTAAGATGAAGTATACCCCACCCCCCCCTTGCATAAATCTCTTAAATTAATAAAGTGGGTCCGTTCCCTCTTCCCCTAAGCAAAAAATTGGCAGCAGCAGTGCCGCCGCCATACGCTAGATGGCGCTGCCGATTTTCTGAATACTGCTACACATTGCATATAAGGCGCGCTGACAAAAGAGGCCTTGAGCTATGAGAGGGCCGAGTGCGTGCGCCGAACATATCAATGGCCTCGCTGTTGATTCAGCTCCGTCGAGTTGCGCCACGTCGGAGAGGGGAGTAATAAAAAGGCCTTCCCTGAAACCTGACATCGCCATCTACAGCTACTTGCTGGCACTGCAGCTGTCAGTGCTGGCGATTTCTTGCGCATACACAACGGGATAGATCCTAAAAGTGTCCAAAAGCCTTTGGTTGCATTCACAGGGGTAGATTAATAAACTGTAGCAGATTTGTTACAGGCGCAACAAAGAAAAAATAATAGCAAAATACTCATATAAAGTCTACTGAATCAATTAAATCAAAACGGACAGTTTTTAATTTAATATAAACATGTTTATAATAATAGCCATACATATCAAACATTTCTTAGCATTTATGCAGATTAGCAGACAAAATAAGTGTGAAAGAATAATTAAATTGGCTTCAAAAAAGACAGATTTGGATCTGTGAGACGTGTGTGAGCTGTGGCTGTTGGCAGGTGGCTGGATTCCTCTTTAAATGGGCCATAAGCCGAGTGTACTGCTCCAACCACATACTTTCTTCTAATACTTCTAATTAGGGTGCATACATTACTATGTATTGCAGGTGCAGATTAGATTTCAGAAATCCTGCGGTAACTGGAATTTTCTCTTCTTAAATGGTACAATTTAGGTGCAATTGAGGGACTATTGTTTCCCATTGTCAGGAGCGTGGCTCGCAACCAGGTTTGGACACAGATTTCAAGAATGATCAACAGATTATTAGAGAGGTCCCACATTTAATGATAATTTTAGCATAAACTATATTTTATTGCTGAAAGTATTCAGTTATTTGGTTCAAAGAGCAATGCTAGACTTCGTAAGATATTGTTGATTTTTTATGAACAGCGAATGTACTTCACCCTTATGGTCAATTTTGATCCTTAAGTCCAACCAACAAGGAATGTGTCAACATGGCTGATACACCAATAAAACGATCACTGTGATTAATTTATTTTCTATATGATATTTCCAATAAAAAAACATGTACATTGGGCAAATGTTTTTAAAGAATAAAAAAATAATTACAGCATTTACATTTTTCACTTTTCTATCCAATTATTCTTTGCTACAGGTTTTATTTTTTTGTACTGACCCTGCAGGTTCTGTCTCAATCTGTACTGGCAGATATATCTGCCACATTACCATTGTGGCGATACAAACTTTCTGTGTATGCAAAGTCTCTTTCCATGTCAAGAAGTAGATCTCTGGAAACTAAAAAATGATAGATTATATGGCATCATAAACTGCACATAAAAGTAATAAATCAGACTGACATTACACTACATGCTGACATAGGCCCTCATTCAATTGCGAAATCGCCAATTGAATAGTGCTCTAAATAAGCACATAACATATTTTTTTTAAATAAGTTTTTAGTTAGTGAAAACCTTCCTTTTGGATAGATGTTTACTAACTAAAAACTTCTTAAAAAAATATATTATGTGCTTATTTAGACCCCTATTCAATTGGCCGAATTGCAATTGAATGAGGGCCATGGTGCCTAAGTGTAATATTTCAAGAGGCTATTTTACATAAAAGTTATCTGTGTGGGAGTTTGGAACTACAGAAGACTCTCAGTTAACAGGAACTTAAGCAACCAGAAAAAAATAATAATACTGTACTTTAAATAAAAATAAAAATGTATATGGCTCAACAAATGCCAGGAGCCAGGTTGTCATGCCATAAAATGCTTACAGGCACATAGGCCCTCATTCAATTGCAATGTGGCCAATTGAATAGGGCTCTAAATAAGCACATAACACATTTTTTTAAAATAAGTTTTTAGTTAGTAAGCATCTATCCAAAAGCAAAGTTTTCACTTACTAAAAACTTCTTTAAAAAAAATATGCTATGTGCTTATTTAAAGCCCTATTCAATTGGCTATATCGCAATTGAATGAGGCCCCTAGACTGCATCCACTGTACGTCTCTGCAATTCAGTGTTACCTGGAAGCAGACAGGCATGAGTGACTGAGCCAGGGCAGCACCACCCCCTCCAGCCTAACGTATATGTGTGTAAGTGAGGAGTGAAAGCTGCTGCTGCTAGAACAGCCCTCACTGACAAATATACTTAGTAGAGTCCTATGTGCAGGTAATCTAGGCATTTTTTAATAGTGACTCTCAAGCAAACAGAAACTACATTTATCCGGCATCTACCAATCCCCGTGGGTGCTGGTCAACTGAGAGTCTACTGCACATGAACTCTGCACTGAACCCTGTTGGTGAAAGCATGAAATAATATAAACAACAATGAAAATCACAGTGGGAGCGTGGAATATTATGATTGGCGTGCACAAAAACTTGAAAGGATTTAATCCTGCTTTAGTTAGAAATAAAAAAAAAACATCAGGTCTTTAAATACTGTTGCTTCTAAATATATCTATTAAAATCAGTAGAACATTTTCATAAAGATAACAAAAGTGGGCTCTCCACACAGCTATAGTTCATAAATGATGTACCAGATAAGGCTCTGATTTTGGCATAACAAAGGATCTAATCTACTCCAGAACTGCATAAATCCAGGGGAGATTTGGCTAGTGCTGCAAACCTAATGCATTATTTCAATATAAATGCCAGGACAAATTATAGAAGTTTAAAAGCACAGCCATGGCTACACGTCTTTCCAAAAACTGAGTCACTTCCAATTTTGGCACAATCAAGTAAAGCTACATTTATCGTTAAACAAGCTGACGAACATCCTATCTGCTGTTAATTGTTTACTATATTCTTTATACAGTATTTTATTTTCCAATAGAACGTTAAATTAATGTTTATCCCAAGCTCTGATTTTCAGTGCAAATAATGTTATCTCCTAGGGACATTTAAATGACAATGAATGACTGGATTTGGCTCCGGGTTCCTCTGCTCTGCAGAATACTCAGTGATCAACATGTATTTGGCATTGATATAAGCAAATAAGTCTACGGTGGACAGTTAGCAAATGGCAGACTATGAAAGTTTGGCACATCTGTGGCATGAAACTTCATTTCTGTTCTGCTTGGCTAGTTGAATGGATGGCTGTGCTCTGCGACTCATGGCAAACTGGTTTTCAAATGCAAACTTCTTTCAAATATCTCTGTGTGCACTGACTATAAAGTGAATTTAAAATAAAGAAGCACACAATAGAAAATATTAGGAATGATGCTATTTCTTTTTCTTTCACTGTAATGGATATAAATTGGATATATTGGATAAAAATGAATGATAATAGAATTGTTTTTCATGTGCAAAAGCATATTTTATCAGCTAATCTTTGTAAAATCATTAATTAGTCTTCTTTTATTACATTTCAAGTTGCTATGGTATTTCTACTGATAATTTACCTTAGATATAGACTTTTATCAGGCTCAATTTCCGATAATACTGGTAGGAAAACGTTTATTTATTATGCTATAATGTATACCATAGCACTATGGAATCTGTTTAGTGCTACAGAATCCATTGGCGCTCTACAAATACAATATAATTATAATAATAATAATAATAATAATAATAATAATATAAATGGGATATAACAACAATTATGCCAAGACCAGACTTTATTGGTGAGAGATGGAGTACATATATCTGATCTTTCCTATATATCTATACTCAGAAGTGCCAGAAAAATGCCTCTGAGAAGGCTGGATGCCTCTAATCTGAAGAAGCTAGCACTGTGTTGGGTTTGAGGATTAAGTGCTCAAATTCAATACAACTAAGGGGTTAATACTGCAACCTCCTATGACCGATACCCCATATAAGCCCTGTTATCCCCATGGTTTACCCAATCTAAAGTATACAGACTTCCAGGGTATTCTAAACTATAAACATGGGGGTCCCTCAGAATTCCATGTCACCTAATAGTAACTCCTATACCATGGGATCCCATATGGATCACATAGTTTGTTATACTATAACCATTGGGGTCCTAATGGACCCCAATGACACCTAAAATTATCACTGTTACCATGTGGGACCCCTATGGCAACCTTCCTACTATCACAGGGGTCCATGTATTTATCCAATCAGAAATCGGAAGGGAGTCATTCAAATACCGTATATACTCGAGTATAAGCCAAGTTTTTCAGTCTTTTTTTTAAGGCTAAAAAGGGCCCCATCGGCTTATACTCGAGTCACTCCCCCTAGTGTCTCTCTAACCCCCCGTGTCTCTCTAACCCCCCCGTGTCTCTCTAACCCCCCCGTGTCTCTCTACCCCTCTATGTCTCTTTCCCTCCCCCCTCCTCATCCTCAACCCCCCTCCTCCTCATCCTCAACCCCCCTCCTCCTCATCAACCCCCCTCCTCCTCATCAACCCCCTCCTCACTGTCTTTAGAGGGGAGACAGTGAGGAGGGGGTTGAGGAGGGGGCTGATGAGGAGGAGGAGGGGGGTTGAGGTTCAGGGAGGAGGAGGAGGGGGGTTGAGGTTGAGGGGGGGTGAGGAGGGGGTTGATGAGGAGGAGGGATGAGGTTGGGGGGGTGAGGAGGGGGTATGAGGATGAGGGGTTGAGGAGGGGGTTGATGAGGAGGAGGGAGGTTGAGGTTCGGTGTATACTCGAGTATATACAGTAATTGATTTCCATTGGAGGAAACATGATTGTGACATATTTCAGCAAATTGGAATCTGCAAAAATAGAATATAAGGCGTAGGTGTGGTCTAAAAAATGTTAGTCACGCATTATTATTATTTATTCCCTGCTATGAAAAGGGGTAGAGATAGATAGATAGATAGATAGATAGAGGGATAGATAGATAGATAGATAGATAGATAGATAGATAGATATAGGGATAGATAGATAGATAGATAGATAGATAGATAGATAGATAGATAGAGAGATAGATTTCAGTCTTAGTTAATTGACACCAGTTTCAAAAGACCAGAGGAATCAGCTGCTGATGTTTTTTTGTGGCGTATATAATTACGGTATTACCTAAGAACACCATGCCTGATTTATCCATTATGAAACCAAACAGGTTTAGAGTTTTCATAGTACAAGTAATTTAGCACTTTAAATAAGTGCACTCTTGAAACATCTTAGCAATTTCATTAAGCTTTTGAAAATACTTATTAATCACAGCAAATTATCATAGCGATTGCAATAAAATATGAAGCAAACAACACACACAAGTTTTGTGTAAATCCTTGTGTGCTTGTACATAACTGCATAAATCAGTATAGGTAATAAAGCTGCTTTATATTTCTTAAAGTTGATTTATGTCTCATAAAACTAAGTCTGTTTATTTAACTAACTAGATCAATTGGAAACGGGTTAGATTAACAGACGAGAATTTTGTTCAGTTTGTTCTTAGACTGAGGGCTAGAGTTAGGGTAAGGGTTAGGCACAGCGTGACACTATTTTACTATGTAACGCTTATCATCTGCCACTACCCTAACCCGGAACCCTAACCCCAAAAAACAAGTTGAACAAAATCTCGGCCTGCCACCGTTGTGTTAGCTAATGGCCGCTACTCCCCACTGATGGCGGGGACAAAATAGGAAAGGTTTAACTGTGCTTAAAATGTGGACATGGCAGCCACATCAGTGGAAGCCAAACTAGTGTGGTTAAAGGGACCCTGCACTTGTTTAGTTTTCTCATTTAAAGAAAATATGTTTACACAGTTTAAAATACATTATAACAGCCTTATTTTGAACTATTGTATTCAGTTTTACTTTAATGATGATAGGCACAGAAGATACGATCTGTATTGACATCTGCTACAAAACATCCTCTTCAAATAGCTCCTTGGCAATAGTATTATATGGCTTAGTAAGGCTCTAATGGGTTTCCTGGTGGTCCAGTGGTTAGGATTTGTTGCTTTCACAGCTGCGACCTGGGTTTGATTCCAGTCAGGGAATCAAGAGGTCACACCATGCCGGGAGCCATGCAGTGTTGGACCTGGTAAGAACTTGGATGGGAGAACCCCTTGGAATACCAGCAGCTGTAGAAGGAACTGGCAGCCCACTCTAGTATCTCTACCATGAAAGCCAAGTGGATCAGCATGACCATTGGCATAAATATGTTCCTTGTGTGTTACGGTCCATGAGGTCTGGGAGAGTGGGGCACAAGAACAAGACTCTATAGGATAGCTCTCCCACTTAAGTTACGGGCAGACTACCAGTCTAAAATGGTTTCACCCAGGACACAATTAGAGTCATCTAAATATAAGATTTATTCCTTTAATCTTTGTCATGATCTGCTACCTCAATTGGACTTGGTAAGAACCTAGTTCAAACCTATCCAGCAGAATTGTGTGGTCCTTTCCTCTGATAGCGGAAGATGGACCAAACACCGGTACCACGCCCAGGAGCTTGCTTCCACAGACCAGGATATCAGGAACACCATATAATCCCTTAGAATTAGGATTAATGCACAGAATGACACTTACACCTTGTTTATTTAGGTGGTGCTGAGTGAGTTATCACCAGATAACAACACTGTAACAAAATAGTTTGCTCCTGCTTACTGGGAAACCCTGTACATCTGATGATCTCAGGCCCTTAAACTTATCCTGATGATTATATTAAATACTAGCGAATTGCCGGTCAAAAAATGACAGCAGTGAAATTGTAAGTGGGCTAATGCTGTTTGGTGTATAATAATAAAATAACTAATAGATTAATAAAGTAATATACTTTACCTATTTTGAAGTAATATATGCAGGAATCATTGTGTTGAAGAGCTGACAATGTGTTTTGATGTTGCTGCAGCATTAGTGGTGTGGAGCTGCTGTGTAAGCGTGATAAATGTGTGTAGTGTAATAGTGTGCGTGCGCGAGACAAAGCCGTTAGTGTAGCTGTGAACTTCGGCATTGTATAATTTATTGTTCTAAAATGGCGGCAATGTGTGGTATGTGTCTGTAGCGGAATATCTGTAGGTATTTTGTGGTGTTTTGCGTGTTTCTTGTGGGGTTTTGCGTGTTTAGAGTCCTGTAGCCTCGTTTTGTTCGGCGGCCATTTTTTCTCTCGCTTAGAGAATGTTTTAGTGTCTAAACTCTTTAATTTTGAGTTAAATTCAGGTGTTCATTTTTTGAGGTCCTGGATGCTCCCTCTTGCTGTAGGTAAGCTTTTTATGTATGTGTTGGGCAAAGCGAGGGCCACGGGCTCGCTACTTGAGCCTGCAAGCGTTAGCAACAACTCATATGCTCACAACTATATATGTGATAACAATTTGCTGTAAACACTCAGACTATCTGTTTTTTATGCCCAAGACCCCCTGTGCTTGTTTATTTAGGTGGGGCTGGGTGAGTCATCACCAGATAACCATACTGTAACATACAATGTATATGTAATTTTAACCATAAGTAAAAAATACATAACCATAACAATAAACAGAGTGACTTCTTTCCATTCCAGGCCCAGGCCATAGTGTAAAACAGTCCAGTCAGGCCCTGGGCATGACAATCTTAACTAAATACTTTTATGTTCCTGTCTTGCATACCTGTTAATATTATTATGTTACATGCTTCCCAAGCATGTGAAGGTTTTACTAAACCACAGTGGTCCTTTAATGGTGTGTGCATGACTCATTACAGTAACAACAAGCATTATAAACACGCCCCTCGACAACAAGCCAAGCAATTTATGTAATCAGAGAACCAATGGAAATTTTAATGCAGGAACAGCACCCTCATTTGGTTGATAAATGTGCAAGAGATCAATCAAATCAAGATTAATCAGCACTTTGGAACAGTTCGATAATTTGCTATTAGTCTAAGACATGCATCAAGTCTTCACTATGTTCAAATACCAATCAGTTCCTTAAGTTGTTTATAAGTATGAAAAATGTAACGTTAGATTTTATAAGTAATACATTACATTATTTAAAGGAAAATACATAGGCAATGCTTGCTTCTGAATATTTAGCAGTTGTATAGAAGACATTTCGTTGTATTTTTTTGATCTTTCCTATAATGTCCCCGCCAACACTGTGGCATGCAGCGGCCAGAAGGTGGTGCGACAGTGGCTCAACGAGAATTTGTAATTTTTTTTTCTTAGAGTTAGGGGTTAGGTTAAGACTCGGGGTTAGGGTTTAGGGTTAGGGTAGTGACAGATGAGCGTGTCACTGATTTTCTATGTAAAGATTATCATCTGCCACTACTCTAACCCTAAACCCTATACCTAAACCCCATTTATAAACCCTAACTCTTGCCCTCACTCTAAGAACAAAATTAACAAAATGTCGCTGTGCCACCATCGTGCCACCTACTGGCGCAACACGCTACTGCGCTGGCGGGGACAAAACGGGAAAGAGCCTATTTTTTCAACAGCTCAGGCAGAGTTCAAAGAAACTAAAGCAAAGCAAAACTGCCAGTTTTAAATAACATTTTTTAGATACGTTTAAAAAATGTATACCAGCAAAAGCTCAATATTGCCTAAAGTACCATCCAAACATTTTGAGTATTTTTCTACTTTAAATAGTTTCACAACGTTGGTATGTAACAATCTACATTTAATCAAACTGTACATGGAGGCTATTCATACTATTTTAGATAACTGTGCAACATTTTGTTCTGTTTAAAGGGCCATTTACCTCACTGTAAGTACTCTTCATGGTGTCAAAGAGCCCAAGTTTGTATATTAAAATTATCTATTTTTTTAACTACACTAAAAACAGCTAAATGATCAAAAGTTTAAAGACTGTTTGCATAAAAGTTTATCTTGCCTTCTGGCTGTTGCATAAGTAATAACAGATAGGCAAACACACGGCGAAGACCGTGGTTGACAGCAGTTTTTCCCTGAACTCAGGATTGCACTGACCAGCGAATCCATAACTGACCTAGGCGATTCCAACATTTCATACTTTACGCAGATTTTTTTAAGGGTTAACTCACTTTTTTTTTCTTTTGCTTATACAGATTTTACTTTATTTGATTTATCAGTGAAAAAATGCACAGATTTCATAAATGTAAAAAAGGATTTAATCTTGCTTTTAGGAGATCTTTACTGTGATGTGGGGTCCAAAGTGACCCTTAAAGTCTGACAGGTATCCGCCAAAGCTGTATTATATCTTAAAGATTAAGAGAATAATGGGTGAACTTATTCCTTGAAAAAAAAAAATGTTTAAACTCTGAAAAGAAAAAAAATATTTTCTAGTTTATATTCTTAGTCCTTTAGGGTCAGTGTTTCGGAACTGTTAACAGTAAAAAATAAAGACAAATAAAACCTAACAGAGCGTTGCAAAATGTACCGCATGTGCTATGCAAAATTTCTTGTAGACAAGTAATGAATTCATTGTTTATGTTGAGAAAGAACAAACTGTATGAGAAAGAACAACTCAATTAAATGTAAACTATGTTTCGAGAAATAATGAAAGAAGTATAATGTATAGACAATTTTTCATGCACTTAAGAGGAAAACAACATCTTGATGGGGTGACAGTTTCTTTTATCCCTTAAGGACCTACACACGTCATATGTTTGTGATTATGTATCAAATTAATTAACAAAGCAAACCAATCATCAATAAAATACTCTCATAAACCGCTTTAAGAGGGTGATGATAGTGTACAATACTAAAGTTATATTTTAAACGTTAAAGATAAAAGGTTGACATTTCTTAAAGGGCCATTTACCTCACTGTAGGTGCTCCTTACAGTGACCTATTTTGGTGATTCCAGCATTCCATTCTCTGCACAGATTAATTTGTGAAGGGTTAACTCTCTTTTATCTTATGCTCACTGCACTGGAGCTGTTATTGTGGGTTTTTCTGGAGGCTTGCCAGTGAAACATGTAAACACTGATTTAATGTATTAATCTCTAAGTGAAAAATGTATGTATTTCAAAAATTCTAAAGGTATTTCAACATGCTTTTAGGAAACCTTTACAGCAGTGTGCACCAAATTGTGCTGAATTAAGTGGCCCTTTAATAATACTGTGTTTCCTATTACTTAAGTCATTTCAACCTTTTATCTTAACAATTGCAAATAAATAAAAAAAATTTATATGGTGCACTATCACCGTCAAAGGTTTATGAGAATGCTTTCTCAGGGTATGGTTTGCAAATTGACTATCTCTTTCTAAAAATCACCTCATCCATACTTAATCATAACTCATAAGATGTGGGAGGGTTAATGGTTGTGCTGGTGATTTTCCTCTTTTCTCTGTGGGATATGTATCAAATTAACATAATTAACCACTATGTAATAAAAGAGAAGATCTTATTTTAGCAGATTCCTCTTCAATACATGCCAGGGACAGGTACAGAGCAGGATTAGCAAGATTTGGTGTTTGTATTACCTTCATGGTTATTGAGGAAACGGCAACAGAAGCCTTGAAACAAGTCTGGAAGAGTTCTTTATTTATCAAAGAACTATAAACATAATGTTTTATATTGATGACGGTCTTGGGAGATTTTTTCTATGTGAGGACACTCCTTGGTACTCCTTGGTGAGAGTACTCTATGGACATGATACAATGTCTGCGAAAGGACTGTACTTATAAACATAGCTTACATAGTGAATAATTTTGTTAGGTTGATATATCATTTATTACAATATCAAAGTGGTCCTTTTATTTTCCCCAAGACATTTTTGATTCTTGTAATTTTTATAATCATCTCTGTTCAGACTGGATTTTTCAGCATTGTAGCAATGATTAGTAAAGTCATAGAATGATGCAATTAACTAATATCACTGTCCCATCTCTGACCCCCTTGCCTTTATGATCAAAGTTTATAAAAACATCCAATTTAATAGAAGGAAGTAAAGCTCAGGCCTTTTCTTAGTCTATATATGGCTGAAGAGGACTTTCACACTTAATAAGATTTGCATTTCAGCTACAAGCTCAAGTAAAGAAGACTTTAAATGTGAAAATCTGCTTCTGATATGTAAAAAAAACACTAGCAGCATCTCTTTATGGGAACACATTATTCCATTTCAACCCTCCAGAAATCGTGGTGAAAGAATATATATAAAACTGGTTTTATTGATTTTAGCGGGACATGACCTCAAATAAGAATAAATAAATACCACATGAGCGTAATTAATTAGTATTCCCAGGTTCATTAAAGCTCTTTAATAAAAGAATAAGAAAAGTCTTGATTTTTGGGTGACAGAGTCCATATAAATCCCTTGTAAGAAAAAGAAAATATATCATATTGTTTTTATCTGCCTTTGCATTGTTTTAGAGTTATTTTTTTTTCAAATAATATAATTTTTTCTTGTGGAAATGCTTTCTTAATGTATAAAACATAATTTTGAGTTTTAGACTGGTTAATATAAACTTTTACTGGGTATCAACTGTAACATATCAGATGTGTCTGTGTGCACTGGATACAGAAGCCGGTAACACAATATAAATCAGTAAATGAATAGATACGGCTCCAGTCTGTTTCAACCAATTTGCTGCCATCTCTGTCAATGTCTTGGAATGGAGATACTAAACTTACAGAAAGCGTGATGTGTCTGGTGTTATCACCTTGACCAGCCAGAGGTTGTTTTGCACCTCTGCTTTTATCATATTACAGATGGAAATAAAAATAGGCTCAAACCTTTTTAAAAACTCCATATACTCTGTGTGCTTGATGAGCCCGGTCCTCATCATTATCGTCTGAAAGCATTGTCGGTCAATGGCCCAGAGCTTCACATTTGTAAGTGCTGGAAAAGAGATCAGAAAAAAACATGAAATTAATATTAACAAAATTATAAATAATAATAACTATAAATAATATTAATGTGCATTTACTTTATTAGAAACTGGAACAGAATAAAATAATTTCTAGCCGGTAATCTGCAGTAATAACTCTCTATAGAAATAGGTATAGACTTGTATAATGAATTATTAATGCTATTTTGCCCCACACTTTTTGTGATTTATAATATGTAAATAAGTCCACATGAAAGTGAATTGTACAGAGATTATTTCAGTCATCAGTTTCCAAAACTGTCTGTGTACAGAAGAACTTCAACTGGGAGCACCTGGATTTGTAGATGGATCAAAGTAACTATATTTTAACACTCACTCTCTCTCTATATATATATATATATATATGGATATAAAAGTCTATCTATCCATCTATCCATCTATCTATCTATCTATCTATCTATCTATCTATCTATCTATCCATCTCTCTATCTACCCATCTCCCTATCCATCTCCCTATCCATCTCTCTATCCATCTATCTATCTATCTATCTATCCATATCTCTATCTATCTATCTATCTATCTATCTATCTATCTATCTATCTATCTATCTATCCATATCTCTATCTATCTATCTATCGACTTATATCCCTATCCATCTCTCTATCCATATCTCTATCTATCTATCTATCTATCTATCATTGGTGTAAAAGCCCCCAAAATCTGTGGGGGATAATTCAACTATACTCCAAGGACAGGAAGCAGGGGCAGATCTTCCGCCGGTGCACCTGGTGCAATACACTGAAGCCCTGTTCTGCAGGAGGGCATATATAAATTATGGGTCAAAGTTTTCATGGGAAAGACACACTGCTCAGAGAGCAACTAGAGTATATAGATTTATTTACTGCAGCTCATAAGGTAGGATGAGCTTCTCACTTCAACAAATGTAATCAACACTTGCAAATACTAGATGGATAGGACCTATACCTCCTGAAATCTCCAGTCAAATGTGCATCATGACATTTTCGTATGGAAAGCATTTATTCTTTTAGAAAGAGGAAAACTGGAACAAGATAAAATAATTTCTAGTTTGCAGTAGTACCGCTCTATAGAAATAGGTGTAGATTTAAGGAATATCCTTCCAACATAAGAGACTGGGACAAATATGATATAAAGTGGATGGGATATGTGCAATGATGAATCAGGGATGAACTTTTTAATGAGAATCAACAATCTAGATGTGATTGCAGTGGACCTTCGGCACTCGATTATCTCAAAACTCAATTTCGGTATTCAATACATCTTGATGAGCAAAAAATCCTTTGGCACTCAATGCTTCCTTATGGGAGTTTGGTACTCGTCATTTTTGCCACTCGTTGTGCCTTCCGGAACCAATTAACGACTACATATTTATAATACTAAGGACAATATGATTTTGATTATTAAAATCTAGACATAAATGCTGCATTTATTCTAGCTCTTGGATGTGAAGGTTGTATGTTACTCAAATACATTTCAATCGGTAGCATCAATATTAGCAATAGTATGGTTAACACTGGCAATTTGAAATACTTGTGTGTTAACTTTGACAATATAAGTGTGTTGTAATGACAATTGTGTATCTATTTACTTTTATGTACTTTATTAAGATGTGCTTAGATATTATTTTCTGCCTAAAAGTAAACAAATAGTCCCTGTATGTGTCTGCCCACTGCAGTGTATACAGACACAGACCCTTTAAGGATGGATCTGCAGTGTAGTGTACCAGTCTATCAGGGACCCCACCTCTGCAGCCTGTTACAGAATGTTGATGATAGATGGTCTCTGATTGGGTAATATGAGACACTACAGAGTCTGTGTTTTCATGAGCTGCAGAGGGCAGACCCAAGCAGATATTTTTTATTTGTTTTGGGAAGTAAAAACAGAACTTTTAAAAACTTCTTAATAAAATAAAGTACATACAAATAAATAGATACCCAGGTATATTCTATAAACCTTTTCTTCTATGTCCCTTTAAGTCTACTAATTGAATTGCCTGGTGTCGATAATGGAAATTCTGCACTACAGATGCCTTACACACTTGTCATTTGATGAATAAGGGCCAATATCCTGATGATGTCTTATTGACCCTAAGAAATAAATTAGCACGGAGCCAGAAGCAAAGATCAGCGCTCAGAGTTGTATTTCCTTTACACAAAAACGGCTTTTCAGTGTAGACCTAACTCCTTCAACTTGATTGAGACCTTCAGCTAATAGAGTGCAGCGGGTGACTGATTATATTAATAGATATATTGTAAGAGGCACATGGCAAGGCACTCTAATAGCTGCTCCTTTGTGACTTTACTGAGAGTGCTATACAAAAAACATAAAGAAATCCACCAAGTATTTTAATGCATTTTCTGAATCAGATACAGGAAACACATAAAGTCTTACAACGGAGGTTAAGTAGAGAATGGAGTGAAAAACATGCTCTGTTTTTTTATTGAAACTCCATTTACAGTGAGCAAAATAAGCCTAAAAAGTACAATTTAATCTTATAATCGATACTAGCTATAATGAAAATGGAATTCTCTTATATTTTGTTTTTCTGTCTATGGTTTAAAATTATCAACCTGACCTGCAGAAAACCTTGACTTTTCTGACATTTAAGTATTTTAAGAATAATGACATATATTGAAGAAATTGTGTGTCTGAAACTGTTCAGTGTAACTAGAGCACTACTGTCTGTAGCTTGCTGGACTTTGAAAGCTCTTTAAGGACATAATATGTCATATTTCCCCCCTGGTTATTATCTATATACTAACCCAAAAGGTAAAAAAGTATTATTGCAATGTGGAGATTATATTAGCATTTAAAGGGTAGTATCTGTATGATGGTAGTATATGGTGGTTTAGATGGTACTATATGGCCAATGTAGTACCTGAGAGCTAATGTTTTCTTCCTGTAAGAAGGTGAAGCTGAACTAGTCCTAAAACCCAATGTATCATGGCTTTAAAGACTAATGTTGTCTCAATTTATTTGATATTAGCAATTAAATACAACTGTAAAAAAGTGTAAAGAGTCAAATTAAAATATTTCTAAAGCTTCTCGACTTGTTGACTACTCTACAAGATGATGTAGTACAGTATCCATGTGCTCTCATAATGTCTGTCTTAGTTAGACTGATGGTCACATTGAAGTTGTTGCATGGGCGTATTTAAGTTTTATGATGCTCTAGACCAGGGATCCTCAACTTTTTTAACCTATCGCCCAGGGCCATATCTACATTTTTGGAGCCCCTAGACAGTTAAGTGGAGGATCCCCTGCGAGTACACAAGGTATGCACTGACCTATTTTTGCCTTTTCTGTATGTGTAAGTTCCCTTTCCTGTTGTAACTGTCTTGTTATAGGTGGTTACCCCCTAGTAGCCAGTCTATGAACTGCAACATTTCATTGTTTTTAAGCCAGGAACCATTTTTTTTTAAGAAGTGGCGCCCATCACAAAGAACGGCCCTGGGCGGCTGCCTAGTTGGCCTAATGGGTAATCCGGCCATGCTACCGCCCACTTTTGATAGTAAAATGCCCTTACCGGCCACCGGTGTCGCAGTAACTCAATTTACCCTAAGGTTACATAAATAATATGACCCTAGTTATGTATCGCCATATACTTACTAGATAGTGATCCGGTCCTGACTGCTGTCCCTAGGCTCTCTCACCAGCTCTCTAACCAGCCAAGCATGGTGCTGCGGGTCTTCAGAGTGTAACGTCACTCGTCAGAGACGCCACCTAGCGATTACCCCACCGCCCAACCTAAAAGATTGATTCGCCCACTAGTGGGTGGTAGTCATCAGGTTGACTACCACCAATCTACATCATTCAGATTTGTGCACCCCCACATTCCACGTGCAGCTCCTCCTTTCCCCTTCTATATCTCAAGTTATACTTTTTATGAATATATAGGGTATGTCACAAAGTATCAAGTACACTTAAGAGACAGAAATATCACTATATATAGACATTTCTGTGCATATACAAACATATTTTAATGCACTGCATCTTCATGCTGCCTACTGCCCTTCAAGGATGTGCATCCCTAGGCCTGGGCCTCATGGACCTAGTCAGAAATACATTGCTGAGTTGGGGTTTCAATTAATTGTTAGATTACACGGAATTGCTACATAAAAACATACTGCATCCATAGCGCTTGACAAGCTGCAAGGCGTCTGCGGCTGCATTAAACACTGCTCAGCCATGATTGGTTTGCAAACAGCTTTCATGCTTTTGACATTTAAGTTGCAAACGGCACAGCAGGTTAAAAAAGAAACATTAATAAATACTAGAAGACATAAGTAACATGGAACTAATGCTCTTGTACAATATGTATGTAACGCAGATATCTAATAATAGTGCAAGGTCAATCTGTAGGCAAAACTTATAGGGCTTATTTAGAATCAGATGGAGAGCTATATTTTTCATATTCGAAATAATATGGAGAATAATTATTAAGAACGTCTGATTTTTTATTTTTTTATTTTATAATATCACTCTGTTTTGAAGAAATTATCTTTATAATGTATTAAAGGGACAGTGTCAGGTTAGAAATGTGTGTTTATAAAGTCAATAATAAAGCCATTTGTAAATAAAATAGTTTTAAAATGAATGCTACCAGTCTGAGGTACTAGGTCTGTCTCCACCTCCCACCTATCACTTAACCCACATTGTTTTTCTGGAAGGTACTGAAGTCAACTGACATCTGTTTAACTATTCGGCAGCTGTGACTTAAACATACTTTTCATTGGGTTAACAAAATACTTTGATATGACTAATGCCATCCGATGGGGGCATCTAATGTCATTAGTGACTAGTTTACTTCATTGGCTTCCATATAAACAATGTGAGTGGTGACAGGAGGGAGGTGAAGACAGACCCAGTATTAATTTTATAACCATTTTATTTACACATGGCTTCATTGGTGACTTTATAAAACAATTAACGTGATGAACTAGGCACAGGCCTCTATGGGGCTCTTACACTGGCTCTTTAAATCAATTAATACATTTAAAAAACTGTTGAAATTCAGGCCATCCCTTATTCAATCAATAAAATGTTTAATGTTTAAAACATGACATTCTATCATTTTATTTTCAAGATTTTGTTAAATTGTATCACATCAGCACACAATTAGTTATTTTTTAAATATAGTCTTCATTTTGAATACAACTCATGACAGGGGATGTGATCATTTTGCTTACATGAGATAAAAAATCCGTTATAGCTTCATGAATTAAAAATATGTGGAAATTCAATATGATTTCAAGAGTGAAGATAAAAAGCGTGGTTATATTGATTGTTTTCTGTAACATCAATATGGTCAGAGCTGCCCTCTACATCATGTTAAACTACAAAATCCCTATTATGCACAACATAGAAAGGATAATATTAGTGGTGTAAAGTAACTAAACCCATATGTATTTCAAACAATAAACATAAAATGCCCAGAATAAGTCGATAAACCTCAAAAGTTACTGTCAATATTCTAATGCTTGACACTTCTCATCTTTTTCCATTATTTTTCTTGGTGTTTTTGGAAAAACATAAATCTTTTCTGAAACACTGTTATCCTCTTTATCCTGTTTATGAAATCACATTATTAACGTGCATGTATTTGGAAACTGAAAGACAAAACCTTGTTTTTTTTAAATAAATGACAGAAAATATCTATTTTCAAACCTTGTTTAGGTAATTAATGGGTTGTTTTCTATTAAACCAATTTAATAACTTTATTTTACAGTTATTAAAACCCTTAATAAAACATGTTAATATATTTATTGATAGCAACAGTATATAATGTATGATATTTTATAAAGCTAAAAATTAACATTAGGAAGTAGTACACACCCAGAGTTTAGTTTAAGGGCAATAACTGTTCAATAAGTCATTTATTGTAAGGTAACACATAAACACTAGTGACAGAAATTCAAATGTATATACATTTTGTCTTATTTACTTTTTACTACAAGTAGTAGTTAGTACAAGATTACTGAAAATGAACACTATCATAAAATTCAATAGTAATTTCACGTTCGGAGCTTTATTATACCACCTACTAACTGATCTCAAGAAGGGTGAAGTCATCTTCTACATATGTTCAACTCGGCTTTTACAACAACGTAGCATGTTAGTATTCCAGTATAACATATTTAATTTGAACTTCAGGACTCCAAATTCTGGGGCCTTTGACATGGAGGGTGGGGAGGTGTTAGTTCTGTGATGGGGCCCACGTGGAAAGTGGCCTGTTGTGGTAGGCATTTACTGTATATTATGTAAGATGCCTGTCCTCACGGGAGGGAAAAACACAATTCCGAAAAGTAGCCTATCTGCTTTTTGACCAGCCATAACTATACTGATTTAATGCATGTAATAAAAAAAGAGATTCAAACTATATGTTTGAAACATATAATACATTTAACAGAAAAGCTCATATTTTGTTTTTTTTGGCCAGGTATTATTAAAATAGTATACATATTAAAATACATACAAGTTAATATTGTTATTGTTTATTTCCCCGCTAAGCAAGGCTGCTTTTCTCCACCTCCCTGTGCCTTATTAGGGGGGCGTGCCCAGCTCTGCCTGTGGTCAAGACCATCATTGAGCTTGAAAGCAGACAGGACTATGATTTAATTGACCCCACCCTGCCACACACACACATGATCAATTTAAAAACACCATGCAGTTGCCCCATTAGATGTCACTGGACAGGGTCAATGACTACACACATTACCATAACCCTGCCTCCATTACTGAGCAGAACCTAAACTGATCCTGGCCCAGGCACAGCTGGCCACTCCCTCTTGAAAGTCACAGGTAGGTGCAGTGAAGTAGCTCTGCTTGAGGGGAAAACTGATATTTTGAAATATAAGGAAACAATATTAACTTTTATTTATTTTACGCTGCATATTGTTTTTAAAGGTCTATGCACTATCGTAGACGTTAAAGTATCCTGTCCCAGGGGCTTTAAATATATTATAGAAACTGATATAAAGTTAGGAAAGACTTTAGTGTTCAAACTGACTGACATCAGGAGAGTACTAACTAAGCAAAAATATATTCTTCCAAAAAACTATATTTATAAAAATAATTTTAAATATATGTTTTTCATATTTGGAACGTAATACTGGTCTTGTTAACATATATACCACAAATGAAATTGTAAAGGTTTGTTAACTGGATTTTGCTTAATGTAAAGCTGATTAAGAGGTTTTGTAAATGGTCTAACTAGAGAATAGAGCCATTCATATTCTAGTTAACAATTAATGGTTATTGATAGGCTCATAAATGCAGCACTTTATTAGACCTGCAGATCCCCCCACTCTGTATTACGGTAGTTTGATAGATAAAGCCTGCTGGCAATATCAGTCATGACAAACTGAGAAGTAAATGATAAAGTTAGAAAACATTTAGCAACTTCTAACTCACTGATGTGAACTAATCCAGATTCTGACTGCATGATAACGTAAAGCTGTAGCATAAACAAATTGCAAATCATTATCTAGCTTTTACTAAAAGGAGAATAAAAACAGCATCTCCCTTCACTCAACCTGACTGATGGTGTGTCCCAGCGCTGTACGCTACAGTAATCTTACCAACTAATGGAGAATATCAGCTCTATAATCTTTTTGAGTGAAGCGAGTTTGCTGACAATGCTCTCCTAAGGTATTCAGCCCACTTAACACAGTCCATTGACCAAATCTGAAATTGAACATGTCCTGCCAAATCTGGACAGCAGAGCATATTTGCATACTTGAATAACTGTCATGCTGTGTAATGACCACAAAATGGTTTTAGCATCAGCTTTACATATACAGTAGTTGGTCAGTTATGAGTAATGTCTGACAATATCGGAACGACAACATTTATAGACATAACATATTGTATATGTAATATTATTATACTCTGAATGATCCCCACGGGGGATCATATCTAATCTGTACTGCAGTATAAAAGCACAGATTGCTATTATGCCTGTGGTAGTATATACTGTTTAGAGGACCCCATGAGTTTCTGCTTTGGGAAGTTACACAATCGGACAAGGAAATTAATTCAATTGACCCTACTGCAGCCAACTTGGCATCAACATTTTCCCTTCATTATCTGAAACAACCGATTTCAGGCTACTGTTTGCTTGGCTTCCTAAGGATATTGGGGAGGTGTCTTGATTTGGGGAATACTATGTAGCCTCCAGCCTGTAATTTTAAGTGTCCATCATCCAGTGCTACTTTAGCATGTGATCTATCTAAACTGTTCTACTTCAGCATGCGGTCCACCTTAAGTTTTACACTTCAACATGCGGTTTACTAGGTTAGGGTTAGGTTTAGGGTATGTCATAAAATTAAATATAGACATGCTAAAGTAGCGCTAAAGTAGAACACAATAGCGCTTTATATTTAATTTTATGACATATCCAAACCCTAACCTAGTAAACCACATGGTATAGTATAACATTTAAGGTAGACTGCATGATGAAGTAGAATGGGTCAGGTAGACTGCACGCTTAAGTAGCACCACCTTTTCTCTTTCCACAACTAACATACAGGAATACTCCGTTTAGCGCGGTATAAGCGTTCCTGCATGCAGGAGAGTTATACGGCTTTTGTGCTAAACAGGGCATTTTATCGCCATATCGCTGCATAGGGCTATGGCGACAAAAAGCTTGCTAAGCGGGGATTTAAATAACCTCTGAGCGCCATTGCTATATTTTGCACTTTTCGGGACTGGGCTCTAGTCCAACAAAAAGTTATCATCAGTATCTCTTCCTCTATTAGCTCTTATGTCTATGTTTTCAAACTGAATCCTACACTTTTATCTGTATATGGGACAAAAGTGTTTATGCACCCCTTCAATTGAAATAGGTTGCCCATAAGAACAACTAACCAAGATAACATTTTTAACAAATTAAAAAGTGAATCAGAAAATGCCCTAGTTTTTAAAAAAAAAACTTCTACTAGTAAGTTACTACAATATTATTTCTTTAAAAAAATTAAGTTATGATTTCCCTTGCAAATGTGCCTAACATTTTAATTTTCCCGTAATTGGTAGGCTGCTTAGTAACAGCCAGTGAATAATGCAGACAATATTATTTTAACATTTCCGTCTATTAAAAACAAAGAAAAACCAACAAGTGTTAGCTAATTGAATAATTGGAATCATTTTGAATTAGCATAAAAATAGAAGATTACAATGGAGTATCTGAGCAGCTCCAATCTCACTACTGCAATAGTTTTGAAAACAGAAAATGAGTATTTTTTGTATGCAATCAGGGTGAGGAAAATGATATTCAGAGATAAGAGATACTCAGCATGATTTAGAATCTGTTAATATATTTTGTCAAATATATTAAAGTGCCGGAGGTTTTCCCGTGACTCTTTAGAGACTTAAAATGATCTAGATACTGTTATGGATAACTAATGTGTTCAAAATGGTATGGTCTGTAATAGCTTTTCTTTCTTGCACTTCTGTGTTCTTATTTAAATTCCACTTCTGGGTAGAACAGGGATTTGCAGTGAAGTAGGCTCCAACCAATTCTATAATTACTAGAAAATGGGTCTGAAATCTGATGAATAGCATTATGGCAGCAAGTCGTACATACTCAATGATGGTTAAGTATCCTCATGCACTAGAACAATCCAAATCGCTGTGATACTCTCTGCTTCCGCGCCACATACGACTTCAAATTACTTTCTCAAAACATACTTGAGTTATGATCCTGGAGATTCGTAAATTATTTTTTTCTGCTTCTAATTCAAGAAAAAATAGAATCCTAAATCAGAAAGTATGAGCTGCAGTTAAATGAAATGTAGTAGATGAAAAAGCCAAAGTATGGTTCATAATTAAATGTACAGGTGGACAATTATCAATTACTTAGTTTAGAAAAGGTGAAATAGCTTCAAAGTATCTGCCATTATGTATGAAAATCTTACATATTATTTTCAGGTATATATTATTGAAGCTTATGAGTTGAAATAATATGCTACTAAAATATATATATATATATATATATATATATAGTAAATAAATAGTACATCTGTGTTCACATTTGAATGTCTAAAAGAAGTTTAAAAACCTGCTTCCAGCTCTGAATTCCAAGAAAAACAGTTATTACACTGCATTCTGGGAAGCTGAGCTGGGACATGCAAATGTGTCCACAAATATATATACATGGGTGGGATTCCTAGCTTGTGTATAATCTATCTTAAGCTTTGCTCAAAGCTATGTAATACAGCAGGCATTTGCTTAAAGGATGCCATGTTTAAAATGGTAATGGCCTTTGTGGGAACATTTGCATGTCCCTGACCAGGTTCCCAGAATGCAGTGTAATAACTCTATTTCCTGGAATTCCACGTTTTAGACGTTAAAATGTGAACACAAATTTATTATTTATTTACAGATGTGGAAGATGCCTCTAGTAGCAGCAAAGATAAAAAATATGTCTCTCATTGGCTACTTTATCTTATTAAGAAGTCCTTAAAAGCTTAGTTGTTTCTGTCTAAAGTCATTCAGTTTGTACCTATTTGGGGCTGGCCTCTGTAGCTCAAGCAGCTCATGAACACAAAACGTATAAATTGCAGTGTTTCAAATTAGCCTTTCAGTGACCTCTCTCAAGCAGAATATTGCCGCTGACTGGATACTTTGAGCACCTGTAGAAGTACACTGTCTTCATGAGCTTCAGAGGGGTGAAAACAGTTAAGAACACTGTACAGCTTTAAATTATTATTTTCATTATCATATAATCATACATCTATTTTTCACTTTTCTCCTCTCCATTGTTAATAATGTTGCTAAATAATTCATACAATATAAATTATATTCGGTATCAGCAACAGCAGATTAATCATGTTATGATCTCTTAACTATTTACTAATTAAATAATAATCACTATAGTCATTCTATAATTATGCACGCTAATTTATATTGGGTCATTTAACTAGTTAGAATAATGAAGTTGCAATGGTACAGCAATTTGCCTGTCTTTAATACTGATAACTGCAAGTGAATGCCATGTAACAGGCAGATTAACATACAAATATAAACATCGGATCAGAACCGTTTGACCCTTTAACATTTACAATTTTTTATCATCTACATCAGGTCCTAGAAAATTATAATTCTAATTGTAAGTTTAAAAAGTGTTGTGTTTATCCCAATAATATTTAATATCCTTAGTATATATTTATTTTTTTGGCGTCATACAGTCGTTTCTGACTCTGTGTGACCTCATGGACCGTAACACACCAGAACATGGAGTGGGTTGCCAGTTCCTGGAGTGGGTTGCCAGTTCCTTCTCCAGTGGGCCACAGCATACAGTTCCAAGTATTCCTAGGTGGTCTCCCTTCCCAGTACTGACCAGGCCCAACCCTGCTGTTGTGTGACCTCTCGGTTCCCTGACTTGGGATCAAATCCAGGTCGACAGCGATGGAAGCACCAAATCCTAACCACTGGACCACCACATGGAACCCTATCCTTAGCATATAGGTATCTACAATTTCTGCTGCTTTCATTTGTGTGTCGTACAGTCATGTCCAAATCTCTGTGACCTCATGGACCACAACACACCATGCTGATCCACTTGGTATTCATGGCAGTAAATCTGGAGTGGGTTGCCAGTTCCTTATTGCAAGTCATTGCATATTTATGTGGATTTTTATAACAGAGGTGCTTAAATATGTTTATTTGTCCTGTAAAGCATGAAGGAGCCTTGAAAGCTGAACTTTAACTGAACTGATCCTTAAGTCAGAAAAAGTATTGATATAATAGTTCATACATTAAATACTGTTTTATACTTCAAAACAGTATACTTGAAGGATTGGACTCCAGTATTCTTATAGTATATTGGTTTCCAACCCTCTCCTGTGTGGATACAGGTGAGGCGTTTAGAGGCTCCATAACCTGTATTCTGTATTTGTTGTTCAGTCATTTAGTCATGTCCGACTCTATGTTACCCTATGGACCTCAGCATGCCAGGCACATCTATCATTATGTCTCTGGTTGTGCTTATCCATAACATTTTCATGGCAAAGACACTGGAGTGGGTGTCCAGCTCCTTCTCCAGTGGACCACGATTTGTCTGACCCGTCTGCTATGAAGTGCCCATATTGGGTGACCCTACATGGTATAGCTCAAAGCTTCATTGAAGTACACAAGTTCACCACGAAAATGGAAGCGATCCAGAAGGGGGGTGTACGGCATACTAAGCACACATTTTCTCATCTGTGTTTATAGTGCTAAACCTAAATCATGGTATCTTGAGGAGAGCCTTGGAAACCACTGTTCTAGAATAACTGCTTCTTCACCTTGTCTCATCAGAATATGTAAAGCTAAAATGAATACAATTAATATATAATTCCACATCTTTTGTAATAGTTCTGGTTTGTCAAATAGTTAAAGCTTAAGGGTATATAGAATAGCTTTAAAGGGATTATCTCATAAACATGTGGTGAAAAGTAATGTATCAAAGTGAATAAAACTAATTTATCAAAGTGTCAAAGTTATTGTGCCTTTAGGTATGTCATTAATTATCCAGGCTTCCTCATCAATCTACTTAGTTACTTATGCATGTTGCTGCTAAAGACAGATATTACCTTCCATAAGAATATCTTTATTTACGATTATCGCCCATCATTAGGTGGAATAATTTCCCTCATAAATATGTGCACAGGCGAGTTAATGTATGTATTGTAACACCAGCCGTCTACTGCAAGGACACAGATGTACCAAAATATTAATTGTTCATCTAATTAAAGTAGAATGCAATTTGCTGTAGGTCACTAACATTTTCTGTCTTTTGGGAAATAATTTGAGGTGAATTTCTTGTGCATAATCATTAAAATGTTCATTATACTGTATTTTGCCATTTAAGGGTCAGTCTAATTTAATAGTTTACTAAAGTTTTTTTTACTTGTCACCCGTCAGTCCGTAATGGCAAAAATGTACTAAGGTAGCAGCTGTGAAGAGGAGCCAATGAAAATCTTGGGGGACTAATGATATATATGGGTCACTACTGTCTGTAAGAGGTTCCCTGGTGCTCCAGTGGTTAGGATTCTGTGCATTCAACACTGCAACCTGGGTTCAATTCCAGTTAGGGAACCAAGAGGTCACACCATCCTGAAGCCAAGCAGGGTTGGGTCTGGTCAGTACTTTGATTGGGAGATGACCTTGGAATACCAGGAGCTGTATGCTGTGGCCCACTGGAAAAGGAACTGGCAACCTACTCCAGTATCTCTGCCATGAATACCAAGTGGATCAGCATGGTGTGTTGCGATTGAGCACAACTGAGCAACACAAACAAAACATGGTCTGTTAAACTACAGATTAACATTAATACAATTATCAGATCAACCCAAAATGTGAGAAACAAAATATACCTAATATATGTAATCTTCACCAGTGACCTTTTAACGACTAAGATTTTGTTTAAATATAAAATGGTACTAGAGTTTTCCATATCTACCTCAAAGTGTGGTGGATATGCTAGATCTGTGATTAATCTGATAATAGGTGCTATATAGATATAAATACAGTTTGCCTTGGTGTACAGAAGGTTTAATGTCAATGAGGAGATTATTTTGTAAAATATGCAAACTGGCAATCATCAAAGATGATATTGAAACCACTTTGGTCATATATTTTAAAAAAACAATTATGGAGGACATACCGTCCTGATAAAGTATTAGGCAAGATAAAGGAAAACTGATCCTTGCAGTAATGAATAGTTGGGTAAAAATACCAAAAATAATGGTTGTTTTATCTTTTGCTTTAAAAAAGATTTTGTCTATTATCAACTTTGAAGAGCCATAAAGCAAACAATTGATAACAGTGGTGCTTTAACTTGTACACATCACCCTCTGACATCAGTGGTGAAGTCACTGGGTACATTGTGCATGCTCAGGGTATTCCACTGTTCATGGACCTTTTTTAAACTAAGGGTTGTCAATAGGAGGACCTCTGCCCTCTTTGCTCTAACCTCGACTGAAATAATACATTTCTTATGTATCCCTCCAGAAAATCAATAATTATTAAATTTATAATCAGTTCAATGGTGTCCATTTAACTAAACTAATAATTTTGTTTTGCTTACAGGAACTGGTTATTGGTATTGTTGGATGATCTATAGGTTTGGATTACACATGGTATAAGCATCTGTGTAATGCGCCACTAATTCAATTATAGTGAGCGCTACAAATAAATACAATAAGAAATACATACTGTATATCAAATATTGTATGTATCAAATGATAAAAAAACTTTTCTCTATCATATGTAATTTTTGAATCATAGTTTTTTTTAAACTTTCCAGAACTTTATGGACACCCTGTATATGCAGACCTTTGTAATTTAAAAAAAATCAGTACAAATGCTCTAAACGTGCAAAAGTGAATACTTATTACTCTGAAAAACTAAAGACTAGAAGACTGCAAATATAAAAACATGTTAATATATTGTGTGACATGTATTGTATAGACAGGTGGTGTATAGTGTGTATCACATTGCAATGTCTTGAACTACAATTACTATATCTACAACCCAATGATTGTTTAGTATAAGTAATATTGAATACTGAGCATAGGTGTAGGAGCCAACATTTTTTTTGGGGGGGAAACAACTCATTGTGTACAAAAAATATACACACATTGACAAATCTGAGGAAGTACGCTGGTGACACAAAAAACACTGTACATACTATTCTCTACAACACAGAATAGAATAAACTGCTTGGGCCGCACGATACTTCTGAAAAGGCCATTTACACAGTTAGATATTGACTTCTGAATACGCATCACAACAGGGTATAGTAATTAATGACGTGGCCAATAATCTACTAAAATCACAACCAATTATCCTGGCAAACAAAATCTTATGTAATACCAGCCTACGATCTTTCACAATACTAGAGAAATAAAATGTCTACTAGGAGCTTTACCGGACTGCTAGCGGTGAACAACTTGCCAAAGCTAATGAGTTGTGTTAGGAAGTTAATTATGGCTCAAAACGCATTCTACTCTTTGATTCCTATTGTTGTCTACCACTCTTGTATATATCTGTATATATCTGACTTTCCATGAACTAGTAACTAAATGGAGAGATGGCACAGGTTATTCAGATGATACAAGTACAGACACTTGAATTCATAATAACTTCTATAGGATTTGTCTTCTTAATAAGATTGTGTCAATAGACACACGTGAGCTCTGTCCTTGTTTTGTGACCATCCTTTAGTCAAGAACAGGGGTTTCCAACTATGTTTCTATTAACAACATCTTCTTACCAAATAACATTGCAGGAACTTCTGGACTAAAACACACAGCTCCTTGCTTGTTTTCCCTTTCTAAGTTTGTGACTTTGTGGGTAGAGTAACCATTTGTCTTTGTAAGATCACAATCATGGGGTTGTGAGAGTTCAGGAGGCTTTGTTATATAACTGGATATGACTAAAATTGACACCACGGGTTCTTCCCCTCAAAGGCCCATATGTAAGATGTTGCATTAGGAAATGCAAACATTGCTCTCCAGAAATGTAAACAACCCTCTCACACAGCTTTCCCCAACATATCATGGACCCCTCCAGGGTCCAGCAGAAGCATCAAAACAATTTTAATTAAAAAAAATGTTATGCCATATTCCATGCTTAATTATACTCTCAGCCACATTTTCCATTGTACAAGAAAACACCCAGTAAGAAAAAACAACCACTGAGTATCATTAATATCAGACGCTTCCCACTTGTCCCACTAATGCACTTACTTTATAGTAAACTATTACATTTTGCGTCTCTGAGCTTCATCTTGGACCAATTATATTTATCTAGACCTCAGATCATCTGTTTGTCCATTAATCTCTATAAACATTCCTTGATGGTTGCATTATTAGACTTTGGTTACCTGCTCTATGTTGCCAGGGAAAGGTGACAGACAGAAAAAGAATATGGTACAAATCCAACCCCTAATAATACGATCCAAAAAATTATATCATGATAAAATATAAAAAAGAACAGCCATCAGATTCCAGTTATCACATATATAGTTGTGAGCATGCAAACTGTTGCTAACGCTTGCGGGTTCACGAAGCGAGGGCCGCAGTTGCCGGCATGGAGTGCCAAAGGCGCTCCTTGCCAGCAACTGCGGACCTTGCAACATTTACGTAGTTACGAAAGGAAAATACGAGACACGTTACGACCCATTACGACCTTGCAAAAATCGTCTGAAACACGCGCACATTAAAACATGAAAAACACAATAAATACACACAACAAATACATAAAAAGCTTACCTACAGGAAGAGGGGGCACCCAAAACCTCGAAAACTGAAGTTACACCTGAATTTAACTAAAAAAAAGAGTTTAGACACTCAAAAATCCTCTAAGCGAGAGAAAAAATGGCTGCCGAAAAAAACGAAAAAAGAGGCTACAGCAGTCTAAAGACGCAAAACACCACCAAACACCTACGGATTTCCCGAAAAAAAACATACGAGATTCGAAAACAAGGACGCAACCCTCGCGACCCCAAAAACATTAGAAACTCAATAAATACACACAACAAACATATAAAAAGCTTACCCACAGAGGGGTGGTGCACCCAGGACCTCTGCAAGTGAAGTTACACCTCGATTTAAGTACAAATTTCGGAGTTTAGATACTCGAAAATCTCCTAAGCGAGAGAAAAAATGGCCGCCGAACAAAATGAAAACGAGGCTAAAGGACCCTAAACACGCAAAACACCCCCATAAACACGCAAAACACCCCCAAACACCTACGGATATTCCGAAAAAGTCGGACGACATCCAAAACGAAGGACGCTAAATCAGCCACAGCCGCATACCACACATTAGCCGCCATTTTAGAACAATAACAATGCGGAAGTACAAAGCTAAGCTAACGGATTTGTCTCGCGCACGCACACTACACACTGCACACATTCATGACGCTTACACAGCAGCTCCACACCACTAATGCTGCAGCAACATGAAAACAGATTGCCAGCTCTTCAACACAATGCTTCCTCCATATATTACTTCAAAATAGGTAAAGTATATTACTTTATTAATCTATTATTTATTTATATACACCAAACAGCATTAGCTCACTTACAATTTCATTGCCGTCATTTTTTGACGGGCAATTCGCTAGTACTTTATATAATATATATGTTTGGTCCATAGTATATTTCACAACATAACCTCAGCTCTTTTATTGTTACTTATCTCAATTGAACTCTACATCTCCCAAATAGATATAATGGTATTTCTACTCAGATATGTATATTGCTTTCTTTCAGAAATAATCCATCAAGACCTGAACAATGATTATTTTGCAGTTTTCCAGATAAATATATTTTTCATGCAGTCTGGAGACACTGATTCCCTTTGATGAGTATTGTGCAACTATAAAAGAAAATCCTCTCTGCAGATTATTAGATTAAATCTGCTGTGAAAAGACTTTGCTGTCACTTGCTTTTGTTTCCCTCCAGACATAAACTGCACTATATAAAATAGTGGGCCAAATACTGTGTCAAATGGAACATCTTAGGACTCACTGAGCTGGAGTTTGAGTGGCACCTGAATATTGGGAGCCAAAGACAGAAATATGTGATAACAGTGTAGTTGTGGAAAACATTCACATGTTTGTGAATTATTTCACATTCTAACAACATTCACAGCTATGTTAACCATGAGCATAAAAACATTTAGAGAGAATATCTGCTTGTGTTCTCAAGGGGGTTCTGAACAAGTAATATTTATAAAGGTTCTGAGAGGTCACATAGTGGTAAAAACAAGGTGTCAGTGTATGAAGGGTGGGCACAGGGGAGGGGAGAGGGGGAAGAGACACAGGGGAGGGGAGAGGGTGGGAGACACAGGGAAGAGGGGGGAGAGACACAGGGGAGGGGAGAGGGGGAAGAGACACAGGGGAGGGGAGAGGTGGGGGGAAGAGACACATGGGAGAGGGGGGAGAGACACAGGGGAGTGGGGGAAGAGACACAGGGGAGGGGGCAAGAGACACAGGGGAGGAGGGAGACACAGGGTATGGAAGAGACACAAGGGAGGGGGGAAGAGACACAGGGGAGTGGAGGGGGGGGGGAAGACACAGGTGAGGGGAGAGGGGAAGAGACCCAGGGGAGGCGAGACATAGGGGAGAGGAGAGGGGGGAAGAGTCACAGGGTGGGAAGAGACACAGGGGAGTGTGTGGAAGAGACACAGGGGAGGGGAGAGAGAAATACTGGTGGGGGGGTTAGACACACAAGAGGGGGGAAGGAGAAAGAGACACAGGGTAGGGAAGGGGGGAGAGACACAGGAGAGGGAAGGGAGGGAAGAGACACAGGGGAGGGAAGGGGGGAAGAGACACAGGGGGGAGAGTCACAGGGAATGGGTGGAGAGACACAAGGGATGGAGATGGGGAATGGAGAGAAAAATTTAAAATTATACCATCATTTTTGACGGGCAATTTACTAGTATATATATATATAAATACACACACACACACATATACATGCATCAAACATTAAAGGACCAGTTTAGTTTAGGAAAATATTCACATGGTTGTGAAGTATGCAATAAACTAACATGCAGCTGCGTAAACAATGAGCATATATAATATTTTTAAGGAATATATTAACTGTGCCTGACTCTTCTGATATCAAGGAAGATTTCATCATGGGCAGAAAGTCTACGTGTAGATTGAGTGGGAGGGATACCTTACATTGTATTACTCCTTTTTTAGTTCTGTTGTCAATTGGCTAATTAGAGTGGCAGCTTTCAACAGAATGGAATAGAGATCCTAATATGAGTACACAGTTCTTCCCATTCCTCCAAGGGGTAAAATCATATTAGGAACTAATTAAAAATGCCTGTGACCATTAAAATAAAATTGAATGGTGACAGACTGGCTGAATTGCTGCTGACAACATATACTTTTTCTAAGTGGTTTTATATATTTTTTAATAAATGTATATATTTATTTTCTGTGGCGTAATTTATTATTATTATTAACTTTTATTTGTAACGCACCAACATATTCCGTAGCGCTATACAGGGGATAAATACAATGAAAAATACAGTACTAGCAACCTTCCAAAAATGGAGGGTAAATAATGTTTTTTGGTTTTTTTTTATAAGAAAAGCAGTCACATTCTATTTATTACAGGAGTATGGGATATGAACATTTTCCAATTTGCATTTTTCTTGTATATAGAGACTGTTGTATTTCTTAAGAAATGCCAGATTTAGGTTTTGCTGTATTCCACCTGTTTATTATTGCAGTGGCAGTGTCGTCACCATGGCAACCTCTGCTGCCTGTCAGGGTGTGAATGGCAACACCCACTGATATTCCAATAAACCAGTGCAGAATGTTAAAATGGTGGCACTACAAATATACAGAGAAAAGTAGTCATGGGGAAGATTATTAATATAAGGAGTAAGAGGATAAAATGGATCTTAGTCTTACCTTCCATTTTACAAGGGCCAAATATATACATAAAAACTAAAATATATAGTGCAATAAAATCAAAGAATCGTATATGTACCTTATTTTAAAATGTGTCTGTTGTTGTTCAGTCGTGTCCATGACCATATGTCCAGTGACCCCTTGAGCTCCCGCAAGCTCAGGTAGCTCAGAGGGGCACTGCTATCTCATAAATAAAAGATGATTGACTTCTCAAATGACTTTGATTCATTTGGAATGCTTGAGTCAATTAGACTGAAACCACCATTAATTATCCCCTATTTGGAGTTCCTTGGTGGTCCAGTGGTTAGGATTCAGTACTTTCCCCGCTGTGACATGGATTTGATTCCAGTCAGGGAACCAAGAGGTCACACCACCCTGAAGCCATGCAGGGTTGGGCATGATCAGTACTGTATGCTGTGGCCCACTAGAGAAAGAACTGGCAACCCACTCCAGTATCTCTGTCATGAAAACCAGGTGGATCAACATGACCATGGGCGTAAAGAAGTGCCTGATGTGTCACGGTCCATGAGGTCACAGAGAATCAGAAACGACTGAATGACGCCAAAAGAAATTGGGCAGAAGAGAACAACAATAAATATTTAACGGAAAGTTGCTAGCCGGGTTGATATACACTTTTCATGTTTCTATATAGATCAGTTCAGAAATATCCATGTTCAAGTAAACCCTCTCCAGGAGAAGAGATATGAGGTTTCGATCTTCAAGTCAAATCACTATTAAAACAAATTCAGGTAGATTTATCAAGTTGATTTATCAAGCTTTTCTGATTTGATCTAAGTTGTGTTGATTGTCTGACATTGATAAATCACTGGAATATCTATATTAATAGAACACCAGAATATGGTATTCATGTATTAAATATCAAATGTTCTATTAATTTTGTAAAACGTTCAAAATATGTTCATTATTAATAGTGTATATATGCAATTTTTTCTTGGCAAGTAGATGGTGAAGAAGTGGAGGCAGTGGCAGATTTTATTTTCCTACGGTCTCTTCAGATGGTGAATGCAGCCATGAATTTAAAAGATGTTTGTTTTTGGGGAGAAAAACTATGGCAAGTCTGGATAAGCTATTAAAAAGTAAAGTAGAGAGTGGAAAACTACTTAATCGTTAATTGGGAGAAAACTGCTTAGAGTTCGTTGGACTGCAAGAAGATCCAACCAAGATCATGAGGTTAAAGCTCAAATATTTAGGCCATATCATGAGAAGACAGGATTTTATAGAGAAGGTGATACTGGGAAAAATTAAAGCACATGAATAAGAGGACAGCAAAATCAGAGATGAATAGATGGGGTCAATGAAGCAATGAACATAAGCTTGATGGATCTCATAGGGTCAGTAGCCGACAGATGTGCCTGATGTGCTGTAGTCCATAGTCACGGAGAGTGTGACACAACTGTTCTACTAAACAACAATATGCCTATTTAATTATGCCCATTTAAAGATCTAACACATTGTAAATGTGCCATCAACATCTGGTACTGCATCGAACACTATCCATTATAGACCTGATCACATTAGTATCTGGAAATCATAATACAAGAAACACAAGAATAGCTTCATATTTTACATATTAATTATCTCTTAAGGGATTAAGGGTATTTTAACTTTAGACATTATCGGGTCTAATATCACCCATTAGCTCATTTATGTCAATGGACACATCTTATTTGATAAATTAGGATCTAAGAACTTTGGTTACCTACTAGTTGTTTGTATCTTATTGGGTGGTTACAATAGGAAACATATTACCCTTATCAGTTATTTTTAGCTGCAAATAATGTTGCTAATAAGTGCTTGTTAACAGTTTTTTTTTTAGTTTTTTATTTGAAGCGGAGGTTAAACAGTACTCATTAAAATAACTAGTAAAGAAATTCATACTGGTATTTTAACAGGTCTAATGTTATGGAGTTCATATTATGATCAAGAAGACATTCATGAATAATTCACTTTAGTTTGTTGAGTCTGTAAGACGTTGTTTGAAAAAACTTTTACTGCAATCTTACACAAACTTTAATGATTTTGGTAAAAAAAAAAAAAAAAATTACTAAACGAAACTCCATTTTGTGATGATTCAAATCTCCATAAATGAAAGTTCTTAAGCTATTTTAAAATTAAAAAGGAAATAAATGCCAGATGCTGACATTTGTTTTATATGTGGAACTGAATGCCTGGAAGAATAAATAGAACAAATAAAATTGAAATATCCTTATCCTTTTCTTGGAAATAAGTTTGAATAGAATAGTGAAATGATTCCTGTTGTTTTCTTGTTAGATTTCTCCAATTAAGTAATAACATCAGTGCAATTCCTTCAGATTTATTTGTAATTATAGTGTCTGTCATGTAATTGTCTTTGATGCAAATTCACTTGAAGGTTTTTCTCACCATCTGACTGTGGACATCTGTGAATTTTAGATCAAGGCAGGCAAATGTACAACTGGCACTAGTACAACTTCCATTAAATATGTTATGGGGTCATCGTGCGGGGCAGTGGGGGATGTAAATCAATCTTAAGGAGACCTAAAGAGACGGAGAAAATGGTTTTAAAGGGACCTTGAACATTTAGGTGGAAATTACATTTCAAGATCATCCTACCCAACCAGATTATTATTAGCAGGAAAAGCAGACCAAGGGCCTCATTCAAATGTGATTTGGCCAACTGATATAGGAATCTATATAAGCACATAGCATTTTTGTTTTTTTACAGAAGTTTTTAGTTAGTGAAATTCTATCCAAAAGCAAGGTCTTCACTAAAAACTTCTGTTAATTATCTCCCTTGTTCACCATTGTGAGACTTGGCTGGATGGGAGGCTCTAAAAATAGGAACACTTCCTTATGGATAAGTTTTCATTTCTGCCATCATTGGATCTTTGATGATCATTAGCTACATAGACTAAAGCATGTTTTTAATTAAAACCAATACAAACACTACACAGGGATATTGACTTTTTAGAATATTTCTTTTAAAATCAAGTAATATAATTAATTATTACCTATTGTATTACTGCAGATCGAATGTTATCAAATGGAGTGATTAAAAATATTTTTATTAATAGTGTCTTTGATTGGAATTGTTACAAATGCAATATTTTAAAATGATTATACAGTATATAGACATATAGAAGACAAATATTTTAAGGGACCAACTGTTTTCTATATGGTTCTTTGCATAAGAAAACTTGAAAGTGGTAAATATCTGTATTTTTATACCCATTCATTAATTAAGGTATTTTCTTTTATGCGCATGGCCATGTCTGTTTATTTCTTTAGGAGGTGTGTCCTTATACACAAATGGGCATTACATTTGTTTAAATTAATATACTGGCAGTTAAAATACCTCATTCCCATTTTGTAGATATAAATTTCCTGTGTATTCCTCTCACCTCCCAAAGTAGGTCAACAAAAAACAAAAACAGCCTTATTAAATTGTGATTTGGTAAATTTAAAAGGGCTCTATTGAAGCACACAGCATATTTTTTTTTATGGAAGTTTTAGTTACTGAAGACCTTGCTTTTGGATAGAAGTTCACTAGCTAAAAACTTCTGTAAATAAATTATGCTATGTGCCTAAATAGAGCCCTTTTAAAATTTACCAAATCGCAATTTAATAAGGCTGAAAATTCCCCCAGCAGCATAATTGCATAGAAAAAAAGTAATATATATTATTTTATTTAAAATGAAAAAAATATATATATTTTGCATATTTTCATATGTAGGTCTTCAAAATAATATATTTTAAATAGCGGCCCTTAAAATGATTTATATATTATATAAGATATAAATAATTACATAGCAAATCTATCTACAAACATGCACCTTTTTCCAGGATCTTTCAATAACAATGTGATGCCATATGATTTGTGCGTATATTATATTATTAATGATACACATAAATGTAAGGCTGAATTTCACTCCTGTAGACCAAAAATGTGTATTTTTATTTAGTAGAACATTTATTTGTATTTTTCTGAGAAGCAAGGTCAGAGTAACTTAAACTGAATTCTTTGTGGATGTTGTCCAGAATAAATAAATCGTTTTTGACACAAGGGAGCAAGGGCACAGACACATCTTCATACTGTGTATCCCACAAGACTGCCAAAAATATGTAAATATTTTGTTTGAAATAAAACTATTTCTCGATAATAACAGTAAAACTTAATGAGACAATACAACTAATCATTCAGACATAGTTAATATGAAAAAAATAAATAAATTCCTATTAATACTAATAATCATTTAGTGCTCTTAGAAGCTATTTAAATCAATTTGTACCTTTTTTGGCAAGACAGATTTGTCTTTCAGCAATGGCAATTTTCTTTATTTCCCCCAAACTAGATACTCATTGGCGCTAAGGCCATCTTGTTTATGGTTTACTTATCAGATAAATCAAAGGTGTCCAAGTTTGGTCCAGGTGGGCGCACATGGACCTGGATTTAAGGCAATCCCTGCTGCATCCTGGTGAGACTATACTTCTTCATCCATGCTGATTGACTCACCTATGCACAGAAAGGAAATCCTCACATCCAGGCCTGTGTGAAGCCCACCAGGACCAAACTTTGACACCTATGATTTATCTAACAAGTAAACCATTAAAAAAAGTGGCGTTGGTGCCCACGTGTCCTGAGTTTGGAGCTAAATAAAGAAAATTGGCATTAATTAATAACAAAACTGTCTTGCCAAAATGGAGTGTGGTAACTCTCTCTGCTGCCAGAAATGGCCTGTAGTAAAACTGGACTCTTAATTTATTACCCTTCAACACATTTATTAGAGAATAAATCCCATACAAACCCAAGATCCTAGTGGATGAAATATATATCCCTTTATTTGTGTGATTGCGTCATTCAGCCATCTCCGACTTTCCGTGACCTCATGGACAGTAACACACCAAGTAGATCCACTTAGTATTCATGGTAAAATACTGGATTGGGTTGCCAGTTCATTCTCCAATGGGCCACAGCACACAGCTCCTGGTATTCCTGAATGGTCTCCGATCCAAGTACTGACCAGGCCCAACCCTGCATGGTTTCAGGGTGGTGTGACCTCTTGATTGGAATCAAACCGCAGCGGTGAAAGTGACAAACAACTTTATTTATCATGCATTATTTTCTTACAGACCTTCTCATCTCATTTCAGCCACACTTGAGATACCTAATATACCCCACTCAAGGTTTGAGGTTTTATAAACATTAGAAACACGGGCAGATAAATTCTGTCTAATGATATATTTCCATTAGATCAGTTTGCAATTAGTAAAGTTTCCAAATCAGCATGCCCTACAAGAATAGTCTAATTGGCTAATATTGGTTTTCTTTACCATAAACAGTGTAATAATACAGCTTAATTTGTACATATATTATTTACCATCTAACATCTAAGAGAGAAAAAGTCAGTTCTGTATTGAATTTTTATTGATTAAGTGCCAAAATGTGTAAGCTGGCATAACAAATTCTTTATGGCTGTATCATAACAAGGACATATTTTCAAGAAGTGCAATCTAAATAATGTCTGGGAGGCAAGCTCACCAAGTCAATTGGATTATTGAATGCAGCTCCCAAAGATAAATGTGACATTATAGCGAATAAAGGCAAAAAAAGCATTCATTCTTTAAATCTTAGCAACACTCGTATCACAACATCATTTCAGAGATATTTTATTTTTTAACCCCTTTTAACACTATAAGACTTAGCCTTAGACTTAGACTAAGCTTAATAAATATAATTCACAGTGAATTGAGATCCAGACCGTCTGTAAAGGAGGTACGGTTTGGAGAGAATCAGTACCAAACAGTAACCTGGGCATTCACAGAATTCATATTTTATTCAGAATCAATCAACCCTCCAAAGTTGAAGTTTTTATTCACTTTTGTTATATTCAGGATTTTCCCACTATTCAGCTATCGTTTGCAAAGTTCTCCTGTTCCAGATTGGACTCTGGTAGGGCGCGGCCATAAATTGGCTGCAGGAGCTTTTTCCCCCTTAACTTCTACACTAATGAAAATCTTTTACTCCCCCAGATTAGAGCACTCAGTACACAGCCGTAAATCCTGCTCTGTAGACGCAACAGATTCCTATGCAGGGAGCGGCCAAACCAAACTTTACAAATGAGACGGCTCTAGGAGCCAACAGGAAATGCGAACGTCGTAAATCTTACAATGAGTGGGAAGTGCCGTAACAAGTTCCATAACTATATATAAAGTAATTGTTTTTTATTTATTAATACATTTTTATATTAAAAATATGTGACAATTGTATTTACAGCTTCAATAAATAAAGATGTGTTTATTTTGTGTTAAAATATGATATATTTATAGACAATGCATTAGAGTGTTTGTTTCTAGGGAGCATGGTTTTGTGATGCGTATTAACCCCTTGAGTACTGAACTGTGTGTTACCCTGGATTTTGTATCATAAAACAAGATTAATACTAACATATCATATTTTTTTTATTACACATATGTTGATATTGGACTGTTAAATGTCAAATAATGGTAACATTTCATAATTTTGTACTGCTTTTTGTGCTATACTGTCACTTTAAAAGCTTCTGGGGGACTCAGCAAAGGTTTGAAAATCAATTGCGATTGGCGTTTGGTACATGTAAATCTTTCTTCTGCTTTTTGCAGTTGTGGCAGTGCCCTGATTTGCGAGTGATCCATAAAGTTTTATTTGCATAGAGTTTGGGTGTCAGAGTGTAAGGGACCATGACAGGTATACTCAGCAACAAAGGATGTACAACATATTCTCCTTTTCAACGCCTACAACACGTGTCTGCTGTTGTCTTAGCTCTCATAATGCAGTGTGGCTGGTCAACAAAAATGAAAGATGGCACAGGAATGGAAGCATACAGGGAAAAATGGATAGGTTTCCCAAGCTGAAAGTCTATTAGCGGATTAATTGTTATTTAATCTAGGCAAACAAAGCCCCAATGAAACACTGCCAATTGTCTTACAAGGACAGAGAAACAAATTCCTTCCTGACCCCAAAGACTGGCTATTGTATTACTCCCTGGAATAATACCCCATCTTCTCTAATTAAAACTTTTAAATACATTTATAGCAACATTTCCTTGAGTGTCACTATAATAAAAAAAAGGACTTTTGGGTGTTCTGGAAAGGATGTTTTTTTAGGCTAAAGGTTGAGGAAAATGCTACAAATTTAAATTTAATAATTTCCATGGGTTAATGATTAAAGGACAACAACATTTGCAAGTTGAGTTATCTTTAAAAACTGTTGAAAGCCGTGCTGGATCTACCTTTTTGAAGCCCCTAGGCAGTGAAGTGGAGGAGCCCCACACAGGGAAATGCTTTTAGACAGCTGCCTAATTTGCCTAAAGGGTAATCCGGCCATGAAAGCAATACATCATACAAGTAATTTCCTCCTAAATGTAAAAAAAAATAATCTTGAGCTTTTCAACTAATGTCTCCATATGCTAAATCGAGGCACATACTGCTATTTTTTGTGGTGTCCAAAATGAATCACTCATATGTTTATGAGGTAGTTAATTATTCTCATCCATAGAATTAAAGTGCATTATGTTATACATAAGCATACAAAGCACAGTGAGCAAAAATAGTGTATATCTCAAGAAACATTTATCTCAGAGAAAAATAACCAGTACAATGTATAAAGAGATTTAATTGTTCTGCACCAATAGCCAACCTTGTTTCTGCAGTGACTATGTCCCCTTAGTACAAATAATAATATGCTTTTAATAGACAGGGAAGTGTGATATTGATTATAAGCATCAATGTTTCCTTAAAATGTCTAGGCAACAAATGCAAAACCCATGAGTTAAACGATGCAGTAATTACTGAGCCACATTGTTCTTATCTATCTTTAACACTCATATAAAATGTAGAACAAGGTTATTTTGCACTAGATTATCCAGCCATAAGCCTTTGCAAAACAACATTGGCATCGGGATAAGAACATGCTAAATCTGCAGGAGATAAAAGCAGTATAATATCCAAACCGAAAACGAGGGATATATCCTCTTCTGCACGAATACTCCTCTCTGCGGTTTTCAAGTGCCCTGGTAGCAAAGTCATGATAAAATTTAAAGAATATTGCCCCTCGCACCTGTGTCCTCTCATGTATATATGAAGACTGCAGGGTAATACAACAGTAGTTTAATTCTACTAAGGGAATCACTGCTATCTCATGCCAGCATCCTCTGCCATGTTCTCTGCTCCAGGAATAGAATGACAAACCACAGTCTTTGCTAGATTTTATTTGTTCCAGTCCACACGTGGAATTAAGGGATTGTGCTTTATCTGTTCCAGCAGTGTCAAAACTGCTAAGAAACGCTTGCATAGTCTGACAAAATGCGAGGATTAAATCTGTCTCCCAAGTTTACCAGCTGATTTGTGTCTAAACAGAACACATTCAGGATCTCAAAATAGGAACGAATTTTAGAACTGATAATGGTAATGGCAGATGTTTAATCTCTGCCGTGCACGTGTGAAGTGCGCTACTTTATGCGCTACATTGGAAAAGGCTGCCCACATAATATACATGTTATGGTAAAGACACAAGACTAAAGTCTGACTACTGTGAAAAAAGCGAAACGAACACAGATTTGTTATTATGTATGCAAAAGAACATTGCTTTACAAATATAAATATATATAGTAATTTTGTATCAAGTTACAAAAATCGTAAACAAAACAGAGGGGCACGATCAGGGAAGGACCTATCCTTAATGGGTTAATTCTGTGTACATGATGAATACACTCAGAGAACAACCTCCTTTTACTCACTTGTGCCCTTTATAGGGAGAAATGTTCTGTAATATATCCATCTGGTCTTACTTATAAGAGTGATCCAGACCCAAAATACCAGGGAATTCTACCCTGAGCCAGAGAAACAGCAAACCCCAGATGTAGGTTTCAGCCTTGATTGGACCTCGTCAGTGGAGTGTAGCTTGCAAAAACAGTACAATAATTTTTGTCAGGGGAGACATCAGGAAACTTGGAGCACAGTACACATGTAACAGCCAGGGTCCCCCAAAATGCACACTTTCACTCCCAAATATATATATATATATATATATATATATATATATATATAAAACAATCATTTAGTTTAAGGTGAGCACAAGAGTAAGAGAAGCTCTCCACCATACAGAGTACAGGCATAATACATTTGTAAGCTAATCTGCATGTCTAAAAGGCGGGGACATGCAAATGAGAAGACAATGTGCCTTACACTTTGAAACCAAAAATAGCAAAATCCAACCCATGCTTTGCTTTCAAGCTTTTTAAACATAGTGAGCATATGCTTTAAGGGAGCAATGTATAAACGAGTAAAGTACTTTGAGCCTGATTCAATTGCAAGCCCGCATCTCGCTGGATACAGGCCGTATGTTTGCGGGCATGCTGCAGGCTCCTGTTAGTCTTCTATTCCACTGCTATTCAATTGAAGGAGCCTGTATGTTACGGGCCGACAGGCGACTGTAAACCATGCACTCGTCCGTAGCAGTTCAGGGCAGGATTATGATAAATAAAGCAAGACCACAACCTCCCATTTCGAAACAGTCAATAGACAATGAGACCGCCATCATTGCGTCAGTAAAACATGGAGGTTACATGTCAATTCATTAGGTTCGGGGTCCAATATGTGATGGGACTCACAAACCCTCAAAATACAAAATTATAAACATGAATGTCAATACTGTTCTAGTCCAAATGGGTGGCCTGATATGTATTAACTCATTGATTCCCAAGATCGATATAACCCCGAAATGACACATAAAAATAAAATTATTTTATTGCGAGCTTAAGACTGTTGTGCAATTAATTCTAATGTCTGTCTTCGCTTTCCCCGTTATTTGCAGTGCAGTAGTGGTTGTTTATTTGCATTGACAGTGCTATGGACAGGGGTTAAACCCCCTTGCGGGTCCTCTCTAGTACTTGTAGGATTTTCTACTACATTTGCTGTTTACGGTTGTGAAAACATTTGCGGGCTTGGGCAATTGAATAGCGATTTGCGATTTTAGCCATTTTTACTCTTGGTAAAGTGAAAGATCAAAGGCTTCAGGAGGCTGTAAATTCTGTGTTTAACAGTCGCAAAGTTTTCAAGGCCGTAACACGTCTGGAGCATGCAAAAAGACGCAATTGAATAGCAAATTACCTTACAGTCTCATTTACAGGCTCAGTAACTTACGATTGCTCAATTGAATCAGGCTCATTGTCTTCTCATTTGCCTGTCCCCGCATTTTAGACATACAGATGAGCTTACTAATGTATTATTTGTTGCATATATATATATATATATATATATATATATATATATATACACAGTAGAATCACGGTTATCCAGCACCCAACTAACCGGCACCGGAATCAATTCCCCACTTTCAAAAAACTCCTGCTAAACCGGCATAACTGGCACTATCTAAAGTTTGAGACTGCAAAAAAAAAAATCTAATTTTTTTTATTCTATTTATTTTTTCTGGGCATAAATGGCCCAGTTTAGGTGCTAATGCCTTTTTAAACACTTTTTGAGGGGTTTTGGGGTGCTTAAGGGCCGTTTAAATTCGGGGACTCTCGATTAACTGGCAACTACAGTTATCCGGCAATAGGGAGTCTCCGTGAGTGCCGGATAACAGGGGTTTTACTGTATATATATATATATATATATATATATATATATATATATACATATATATATGAATTTTAAGAGTATCACAGTATATAGTGATACCTTTTTTATTGGACAAATATATTAATTGAAATGACAAACTTTAGAGAGATCACTCATCTTATTCAATATTGCTTCTGACTTGACAAATGTATGCAATGGGTTAGATTCACCAAACTTCACATTTTTCATGAAAACAACTTTTTTTCATGTTTAATATATATACCTTAATATTTATGAAAACATTTGTAGTTCACTGTGTCTATGATTTGTGGTAAATACCCTCCAAAAGACTATGCAATCTTGCTTTTGCTGCTTTTGCTTGAATTTTAATATCTCTATTTCTCAGCAAAATTTGCTCTAAGGATGTTTATATAAATATATAACTATTTTATCTGAAAAAAACAAAGACATTTGTGCAGTTTTCCATATTTTGAGAGCTACCTATATTGCAAGCTGTGCAAAAATAAAGTTTTTAAATGTAGTTTTACTGTGGAAGCATCTATTTTTAATGCACTTTTGCTGAATTAGCAAACTTTCCTAATCCTAATTTATTCCAGGAGCTGCCAGCACCTCAGCAAAACGTTCTGCTTTTATTACTTTGTCAGCCTTAATTGCAAAGCATATTTTTATTTATTATAATATCAAACCCCACAACTGTCCCGTATGTCAATGTACACATATTACATGTATGTCAATGTGCACATATTACCCCTATTTCAATGTGCACATAATACCTGCATGTCAATGTGCACATATTAACTATGTGTATTTCTAAAACTTAGTTTATACACCATACAGACTGGTGGTGAAGCCACCTTATAGTGCATCTATTTTCCCGAATGTACCGTAAGTGTCCCTCTTTGGCCATATGAAACGTTGGTAGATATGTTACATATGTTTATATTCACAAAACTTCCTTAATGTGGATATTTCAGATAAAAGAGTGCAAATCAGACAGTTGGTTAAAATTATATGGATTTCACTAGAAATCTATGTATCGATTTACTTTTATGTACTTAATTTTATTAAATTATTATTTTATTGCTTGTTTTTTTTGCTGCCCAAAGTCTTATAAATAGTTCCTAATTGGTTTCTCCTCTCTGCAGCTCATGAATACAGTGAACTTCTAAGTACAGCGTGTGCAGTGTTGCATACTAATAGAGTCTGCAACATGCTGCTTGAGAGAGGTCACTGATAGCCTACATTGAAACACTATACTTTGTGACACGTATGAGCTGCAGAGGGCATATGCAAACTAATTGTATGATTTTAGGCAGAAAAAAGAGCTTTTAAGCACTTCTTGAAAAAAAAAAAAAAATTAAGGCAAATAGATACATAGGTATATTATATTCCTAATGTAATCCAGAAACCTGTGCCAGAGCCAGATTTAGGATTATGTAAACTAGTACACCAGGGCAATTCACTCGCCGGGCACCTGTCTGGCTGGACACATGCTGTTTGCAAATCACCCCTCTCTTCTATCATTCTGTGTTCTGTAAAGATGATTGCCCTATCCATATGTGGGCAGATAGAAGCACATACAATGAATACAATAAATGAAGATATATATATATATATATATATATATATATATATATATATATATATATATATATATATACAGTAAACAACCCTGTTATCCGGCACCTATGGGGATTGCCATTGCCGGTGTCGTTGCCAGTTGCTTGAGAGTCCCTATTTTCAAAGTCCAAACCAGCCCTAAATCCCCTAAAAACCCTTAAGCTATCTATAAAACAGCTACTACTAACTAATTTAAAGCTAAAAAAAAAGAAGAGAAAAAAAGTTGATTTAAAAAAAAAAAAAAAAAGTTAGTTTGGATGCCGGTTGTGCCGGATAAAGCTGATTAAGTGAGAGTTTTTGTCAAACGGGCAATGGAGGCAGGTGCTTGAGAGTCCTTGTAAGTTGAATGCCGGATAATCAGGAGTTTACTTTATATATATATATATATATATATATATATATATATATATATATATATATATATATATATATATATATAGTGTAAAAACTACATGTAGATGTTGGGGGCAAGAGAAGGGAAGATGTCCTATAAATACATTTATACCACGTAGAATTACAAACTATTTACACAGCCAGAATCAATAATACAGTTGTGTTGTACTTTTCTCTATGTCTGTATTTCCCCTCTGGTCATATTTGGAGAACCACATTGTGAATGTTATAAATCTCAAATGTCAAGTCTTTTATTATGCTTCTAAATTAACAGATAACTAAATCACTCAAGTAAAAGTTGAGTTGTCTTGCTCATGACCATCAATAATCTTGCTATAGGCAGCATTTCTACTTTTTTGACAACTATATCCATTTTTCTAAGAGTATGATATTGATTTTTTGGGAATATCCTAAAACAATTCTACAGCCTCACTGCTTTGCTGCACATTCCTCGAGCACCACTACATTGAATAGTTTATGATGGTCTATTAGCCAATAAAAGCTTCTCTTCTCTGTATGTGATATCTCTAAGTTCAAACACAGATTGCTTTAATCATACGTGACCCAATTAACATACTGATAGCCAACGTAAAGTAGTAGTTACAATTTAAATTATATTTATACTAAAATTACTGTACATAGTCAAAGTGAATTATCAGATGGTTCAGGTAACTAAATACTTATTACTGCCTGTAGGTTTCTAATATTAAACAACCTTTTCACATATTTAGTGTCATATCTATCTACGAACATTAGTCTGTAGGAAGTTAAAAGACCACAGCATTTGTTTGAAATCTTCGAGTCTAACGAAGGACCTAATTAAGTAGGAAGAAAGATTTGATTTCAATTAGAAAAATACATTTTGATGTGACACCTTTAAAGCAAGGTTGGGGGATATTTTCCCAATGAAGGCTATTGATGCCCCCCCCCCAAAAATAAAAAATAAAACAAAAGTCACTGAAATAGTGTGTCCACTCAAAAAATGCATCTTTATAACATATTCTTTTCTAGACTACACATAATCTTATTAGTATTCTGCCATAGCTCAGTGTTTTTTTTCACTGAGTCTCGCTCTTTCTCTCTCAATCCTCATTTCTATATTAATATACCTGGGCACTTTTCAACTCAACCTTTCAAATATTAAATTTCAATGGGCCAGTTGTGATAAATGCCAACTGTAAAATGCATAGAATATAGTTCTATCTATCTATCTATCTATCTATCTATCTATCTATCTTTCTATCTATCTATCTATCTATCTATCTATCTATCTATCTATCTGCCTATCCACCCATCTATCTATCTATCTATCTATCTATCTATCTATCTATCTGTCTGCCTGTCTATCTATCTATCTATCTATCTATCTGCCTATCCACCCATCTATCTATCTATCTATCTATCTATCTATCTATCTGCCTATCCACCCATCTATCTATCTATCTATCTATCTATCTATCTATCTATCTATCTATCTGTCTGCCTGTCTATCTATCTATCTATCTATCTATCTATCTATCCATCCCTCTCTTTCTTTCTTTCTCTCTCTCTCTCTCTCTCTCTCTCTCTCTCTCTCTCTATATATATATATATATATATATATATATATATATATATATATATATACATACACAGAATGCAGTGTAATAACTATATTTCTCTTAATTCTGAGCTGGAAGCAGGTTTCTTAACTTGTTTTAGACATTCAAATGTGAACACAGATGTACTATATATTTACTGTACTACTGTACGGCGGAGGACTTTTATCGCTCTTTTGTCCACCATATATTCAATTATTATTCTGGTGAACTACCTACTCATACAAGCTGGGATCCCGCTTCACGCTGATGATAGCCAGTAAGCTTGAAACTGTACATGGATAGGATTCCCAGCCTTGGGTTCCCAACCTTGGCTTTGCATAAAAGCGGTGTAATGCAGCGGCCATAAGCTTACAGGAAGCCATGTTTAAAATGGTTTATGGATTGAAGAGTGAGGCACTTGTGAGCACATTTGCATGTCCCTGCTCAGCTTCCCAGAATGCAGTGTAATAACTGTATTTCTTTGAATTCAGAGCTGGAAACAGGCTTTTTCTACTTGTTTTAGATGTTCAAATGTGAACATAGATGTACTATTTATTTGCTATATATATATATATATATATATATCTATATATATATATATATATATATATATATATATATATATTTATATATATATATACACATACATACATACAGCTATAATTTAGTACGTTTGTTGTCCTTTCAGATGTATTCTTGTAACTTCTCCCCGCATGTGAGTAGAGGCTGAATAAATTTAACGATTATCTGTTTGTACCGGTTGAATGATCTTAGCTGTGGCAATCAAGAATCCCAGGAAAAAATAAATTATACTCTGAATGATTTGTGGATAGAAAATTATTTTCATAATGGCTTTTGAGAAAACTACTTGATATAATTATGCATATTATTAGTTTTTTAATCACAGAAAACTTTTTTTTTTTTAAATACAGCCAGCCACAACAAATTCTACAATGAATGTTTTGTAACAGTGCGTGAGCGGTATTAAAATTGGAATGCTCTATCTCAATCAGACAATTGGTTATTTTATCTTAGTCAATTAAAATTATTACACTAAAGAAATGTGTGTAACAGATGTTGGGCATCCTGGTTTTTAACAGTAAACTTCACTATAAGCAACATAATCTCATTTGTGTTTTCTCTGTTAATGTTAATTTTGTACTTTCTATATTACATAGATCCACAAATGAATAGCACTTTATTTTACTGTTCAAAGGAATGGTTCCTCGAGTGACACAATATTTATTTATTGATAACTAACAAAGGTGGAGTTTGAATAAGCTTCAATGCAGCAACTAATTTTCTAAAAATTGTTATGACGCAAAAATTATAAAAAAAAGAAAATATTACAAGCTGTGGAAAAGCTATTTTATTGTAGAGAACCAATGCACAAAACAAGTCTTCATTTTATGTGTGAGTACACAATATGCATAGCATATACCAAACAGCGGCCCATGTGCTTTCAAGTTTATGTATTATTTTTTCATTTTATTGTTGTAGTCTCTTTTAGAGATTTTTTTTTTGTACAAAATATTGGTCTAAAAATGTTAAAGCTCCTTTGAAGCAGGGTCTCTCAATCTGTTTGATCTTGGGACCAGCTGGTTACCTTCCATTGCTCATGTAGACCACTAAATATTCATCTAGTTTTTCAATGACTTGACTCAACAAACTATCTACAGCTATGACTAATGGCAATGGAATATCTAATGTTTAGGACTGGCAGATAAGGTCTCAGGCACCAACACTGGTCCTAGGGCCATTTTTTGGAAGCCACGGGTCTATAACTTCTCAACAGAAGGTCCAGAGACAGGTGGCAGTTACTGAGATTGTATCTAATGGTTCACAGGAAGAAAGAGTATGAAGAAAGGATGCTTAATTATATGAGAAATATTAAAGCACAAAGGGGTGAGAAAAAAAGACATCTGGAATGGGGTGAGATAGAGTTGTCCAGGATGGACTGACACTTTAAATATGTCACTTGAAGTTTCTGGACTGAGACTTTTTTATTTTATAATATATTTCTTAAATTTTTCATAATCATAAGTCACTCTTATTGATATATGATGAAATAACTGGCCAAGCATCCAGTTCAAACAACTCCTGGTAGTTATGGATGGTAGCTAGCTAGTACTTAATATCAGAAAGGGTTGAGAACCACTACCCTAGTTTTACATATAAATGTATTTTAGAGACTTATTTTGAATATGATTATACACATGTTACTCATTAGATATTGTCTGTATTACTTTGAATGCATTTCACAAGGGCACTGAAATTCAACAGTACAGTCGTAAATTTTTTTAAAGTAATAGAGGTATTGATTTGAAGTTTGCATTTCAGGTACAATTTGTGATAAAGAAAATAAATGAAATGCTAAGTTTTAGGAAATTACGGTAATTAACATTCATTGTCTATCTATAAACAAATACGCTTACTTCTATACTGTTAGACATAGTGGCAGGAGCTGAGATATATTAAGGTTTTGTGCTGCCCTTTTACTATTCAGATATTAGCCTGCCACCTACGTGCTGCCCTCATATTCAGGGCTGTATTTACCTTTTTGGAACCCCTAGGCAGTGAAGTGGAGGAGCCCCTGCGAGTGAGTACGCAAGGTATGCACAGACCTAGTTTTGCCTTTTCTGTACATGTAAGTTCCCTTTCCTGTTGTAACTGTCTTGTTCTAGGTGGTTACCCCCTAGTAGCCAGTCTATGAAATGCAACATTTCTTTTTTTTTAAAGCCAGCAACCATTTGTTTTAAGAAGCTCCACTGGGCGGCTGCCTAGTTGGCCTAATGGGTAATCCGGCCATGCCCATATTTCTTCCCTAGGCCTGTGCCTAACTTGGCTGTGCATAAATATATTCCTAAGCATGCCAGTAAAAACATAATCTGCAATTACCAAATGTCATCTTACATGTATGATGAGCACTATATATGAATTATTAAACTCCTTTCCAAATCAAATATGCCTTCTCTTTAAAATCACCTATCATCACCTGAACCCTCTGATTGCTGATGTTGCTAAAATTCACTGCAGGTGCAAATCTTTTTTATAGAGAAAGTTACTGATCACTGTGCAAATGTGAAAACTGCTTACATAAGTTGAAATATAGCCAAATTTAGATATAAATAAAATAGCATTACAGCACATTTTAGCTGGTTTACTTGAATATTTTCTATATGTCCTGGAGCACTGAATAGCATTGTCATAAATTATAGATATATGCTATATGTGTGATTTAATACAGTCCTTTTTTTCCTAAGGATGAGGCATTCAACAACAGGGATATATGTCATTGAAAGTGAACCATGAATAATTAAACTAATGATTCACATGGTTACTGTGTGTCTGGGAAATCAATGCACATCCAAGTCATTATGCAAAAAAACACTTTCTCATTTGTTTCACACGCTGGAATGTGAAAAGGTTGAGAAAGGAGACGGTCCCTAAAGGTATATCACCTTGTCAGGGCGCGTCAGAAAAGCTCAAGCATTTTACAGCAGGGGCATCCACTTAGAGAAGAGATTTCTCACCTTGCTACATTGTCAGACGCAGGATTTCTTTCTGATTGTTATGTTCTGCCAGCAGGAGCAATTGAGATCATTGTGAAGATGTGCAACCAGCAGTAACAAGAACCTAAATTGTCTTTATTAAGTCTGTTTTCACCTATTGATTTTATTGTACATATTAGTGTGTACACAGAGAAACAAATGCAGACACTTGCCTTCCATTTCAATATATGAATCCTGTGTCCTGTATATTAGTAGAAACATTATTTTGTATAAGGAAGACACCGGACACAACCATAGGTCTTCAGAAATGTAAACGCCACTGTCAGCAATGTATCATGGATCCCTCCAGGATCCAGCAAAGCAATAAAAAAATAATTAAAAATTACTGTATGATCCTTTTGCCTGCTTAATTCTCAATTACAAAATTGTTAAAATGTTCAAATATATGTTTTTCATTGTGCAGTGGTCCTTTAACTTATAGATAGAAAAGCAGAAAGGTAGACAGCAGAATGACAGAGATAGATAGATAGATAGATAGATAGATAGATAGATAGATAGATAGACAGATGGACGGACAGACGGACGGACCGACGGACGGACAGACAGACAGACGGACAGATGGACGGACAAACAGACAGATGGACAGACGGACAGATAGATGGACGGACAGATAGATAGATAGATAGATAGATAGATAGATAGAGGGATGGATAGATAGATAGATAGATAGATAGATAGATAGATAGATAGATAGATAGATAGATAGATAGATAGATAGATAGATAGATGGATAGATCGATAGATAGATAGATAGATAGATAGATAGATAGATAGATAGACGGACAGACAGATAGACGGACGGACGGATAGATAGATACCATTGGACCTCACATCAATGGAATGTAGGAGAGAAGAGGTTCTCCAACACGTAGCCTTTTAGTACATGTAGCCCATTCTCTCCTTGAAGTGCCCTGAAAGATTAACAGTAAGTAATTCAAGTCTGATTTAATCATTTTTATATTTTTTATATTTTTGTACCCAATAATATACTTAGAAATCACTTTTCTGTATCATATTGAAGAATGTATTTGCCTCATTGGGATATTCCTTCTGTTTACCAACATATACCAACTACAATAGACAACCAAAATTACCAAATGTCATCTCTAAGACACAAAGAGCAATTTGCAAGAGCTATTATGCTCCTTTTCAAACAATATCCAAGAAGCAGAGAATGACATTTGAATAACCTACATGCTTTGTTAAAGGTGGCTGCAATTAAGAGTAATGTACATAATGTGACTCAGATTTCAATCACAGTGGCTGGTAATACTAATGAATTCTAATTTTCTGGGGTGTACTATTAAAATGCATGTAGAAAAGTCATAGTTGTAAATATAAAGCCGGTGACATTTGTGTAGTATTCTGTAGGGCAAATGTTCTTTCAAGATTGGTTCCTGGAAACCGTCCAACTGAGATCACTCTGAGTCACTGAACATATTACATTTTCTGGAGTCTATTGTTTATCTGATTAAGTATTTACATATATGGTAAAATATAACTTTGTTGTGGTATCTAGGAGGGAAGTGAAGTTGGGGAAGTTTTTCAGGTTGACTTGTATATAACTCCCAATATAAAATGTCTATAGAGAGAATCTTAAACTCCTAAAATGTATTATTATGTAGTGTTATCACTATTCTGTATGATGCATAAACTGAGATTTAGATATACACGCACTCCATGTGTGCATAATGCTCCTCACATACATACATGTGAAGAACTGACACTTTAGGCATCTATCTTTCTTCTAGAGAAAGAAGAAGGAACCAAAGAAATTGTGATAAAGTTAAGACTGGAAAGCAGAGTTTTGCCCTTAAATTAACCCAATAGAGGTTCCAAAATATGGTATAAATGAATGCTTTTGGTAATAACAAGTACTTTATCAATTGAATGTTATTTAAAAAAATCATTTTCCAACAGTAAATCAAAATGAAGCAAGCCTTTCTGAACCACCATTACTGACACTACGTCCATTGTCTTGAATGCAGTTGGCTACACTCAAAAAAGGCCTGGGTATGCTCGGATCTATGTTTCTAATGGGATGATTACATTACCCTAAAAGCCACCTCTTATGTAAACCTCAATTTTTGATATCCGCTTAGCCCATTTAGCCATGTCTTGGAAATGCCCAGGATAGCCTCATGTGCATCTCAAACATGCCCGAACTTGGTTAGTGTATTGGAGTCTACGCAGGGGCGGTGCTACCGCTGGTGCAGGCGGTGCAACGGGTCCCTCGAGTGGGGTCCTCCATTCACTAGCTCCACCACTGTTTCTGTAATGTAGTACTTTGTAATTTATCACTAAATTATCTGTCCTCTAACCTCAAATGATCTTTTATTGAGATACTTCCCTGCTAAGCCTCAGGATGCATGTGAATGTCATTAAATATCTTTTTTGCTTATCAGTTTATAAAACATTAAGAAAAGTCCTCATTCATAACTATCCTTTACTATCTCCTTTCCAGACATAATATTGTGCCGGACTGTGGTGTGATCCAGGACAGGTTTCACGTAATGTATGACTGACATCAAGCCTGACAGGCCCAATGGCAAATCCTTTTGCAGTGCCACGCACCCTTGTGCCACACAGGATAATACTGTTTTATTCCAGGCTGCCAGCGCTATTTAGGAAGCCTCTCTCCCGACTTCTCTCCAACTGTTTGATACTGTAATTTTGTGATTGACAGTATAAAGTGTAAAAGATTTGACATGCTCTGACTTCCAGAGCTTAGTTTGAAATACACTATGTTTGAACGGCTTGTCCATTCAAGGGCAACATTTAATTTTAGGAAAGTGACTGACTTTATTCTGTAAAGAAAGGCAGAACTATACAAAATATATATAAGACATGTAAAAGAGCATGATTCAAATATTACTAAAGTTGTTTTTACATGAAATGAATAATTTAAAGATTAGAAACCGCACATTTACGCAATACAAAAAAATCCACAGAGACAAATATTTGTCCCTCCTACAGCTTGACCCGTTGAAGCAACATGATAAATTCACTGAGATTCTCAAAGGGTGGTGAAGGGTGGTGGAAGGTTCATTGAGGTTGTCTATTCCATGAAGACATATTATCGCTTTAGAGTCACCACATAATAGCTTCCCAAGGCTTCTCCCACTTTGTATTATTTAATAGGCAAATGTAAGGAGAGAAACAAACAATTCTCTTAGTAATTTTCTAAGTTTCTAAACAATAGATTACTATTTTTCCTGAAAAAAGAATACACAATTCTTATACTTAAAGACATATGTACTAAAAGCTGCAGTGTTCATACTTCTTGGAGATTTTATTATAGGTAATAAACGAAACGCGTCTGTTGTTTGCTGTTTTTCCTGTTCACGGAGAATTGCCTGGTATTTCGGGACTGGGTCACTCTTCTGAGTGAGACCAGACTGAAATACTAAAGGATATTTCTCCCTGTGAAGGACACAAGTGAGCTACAAGAGGCTGCTCTCTGAGTAGGTAACCAGACCTATAGAGCAAACCTATTAAGGTATTGCTTGTTCTCAGATGAGCACCTCTACTTTCTTGTTTAGATTTTCTCACCTTATGGGTGATAGGGGGAACCAGATGTGGACCCCTTGCTCAATGTGCCTTAGAAAATACAGCTGCACCTCACTGACAAGGCCCACAGAGGCCGAAACTGTCTGGGGTTTGCTGTTTCTCCTGTTCAGGAAAAATTGCCTGGTATTTCGGGGCTAGATCACTCATCTGAGTGAGACCAGACTGATATAATATAGGATATTTTTCCCTGTGAAGGGCACAAGTGAGCTAAAAGAGGCTGCTTTCAGAGTATTTAACCAGACCTATAGAGCAAACCTATTAAGGTATTGCTCATTCTCAGAGGAGTTCCTCTACTTTTTTATTTTGTTTTTATTATAGGTAATAACAAGTAATTTATCATCAATATAAAATGAATGTTATAAAAAGAAATTGCATTGTTTACGGTAAATCTGACAAACTAACCTCTGTAGGCTTGTTCTATGGGCACAGAAACCCACTCAGAAAGCAGCATCTTTTAGCTCACTTGAGGCCTTCTCACAGAAAATAAATGTCTTATAGCATATGAGTCAGATCTCAGAAGAGTGATCCTGCCTGGAAATACCAGGCTATGTTTCCTTGAACAGGAATAACGCCAAACCCCAGACAAAGGTTTCAGCCTTTATTGGGCCTCATCAGTGAGGTTTAGCTGTATTCCATCAGTTACAAGGAGCAAAATGTCCAACATCTGGAGCCCCTTGTTATCCTTAGGAAGACCAAACTTTACAGTAAACCTACAAACGATTACATTTTCTACCTGTCAATCAGACTTTCTGACCCACCAACAAGCATAATCTGTTACTTCATTCTTATGGATGATTATTCTTAATAATAGCTAACATGCACTCAAGTATCGCTCTATTGTTTTCAGTCTAAAGCCCATGCGTTAATGACCCGGCTTGTCGGGTTTCACTATCAAGAAAATAAATTATTTAATCAAAAAGTATTATTAACTTTGTATTACGAAGAGCTTAATACATAGAGTGACAAGCAGACGCTTTTCTCTATGACGTAGAGGAAAATGTGCATCAGGGTACGTACAAATGTTAATTTTTCATTGTAATAATCTGGTGCAAGAAAAGCGTAAATACATTTGTCTCTTTCAGTGCTGTTCAATATTATATTAAAACAACCGGTCAATTATGTTCTTCATATTGCATATATACTATGTCACGTTACAGATTTATGTGTTGTTGATAAAGGTTATCATGAGCAGATTTCATTTTGTGGTCAGACTATTATATCTCTCTTGTGACACTTTAATTATATGTCAATTTAATATCACTTTGCTGTAAATTCTGAAATAAGTAATATGGTTAATATAAATAAAGCCCATCTGTCTTAAATTAAATGTAGGATTTTCATATTGCTTTAAATTTAGTCCATAGCCAGATAGGCATTAAAAAATATACATTTTTATCATTCACAAATTCGTCATCATTCAAACCCTTTGGTCAAGTTGAACACAATCTTAGGTAAATTCTCCAATCATATGTTATCCCTTGGGACATGCTGCTTGTAGTCAGATTTCACATCTCCACGACTTCTCCAAAACTTCATCCTTTAATATAAATCAGTGAACTCTGCGGTCATGAGAAAATTACCCAAAAAGTAATATCATTACATCTGGAGCCCAAAATGAGTTCAGTGACTATATTAGTTCAAGAAGCGCTGACCTAACTATATCCTAGAATTGATCTCATATGTTCTGCTTGCTACTGTATAAATAACAGATGAATAAAATACATTGCACTTCATTATTTTGTCACTGCAAGTTATTTAACACTAGCACAAGTAAAGCAGAGAACCCACAGAAACTCATGAATAGATAAATATATAAAAAAATAAGAGATGGGAACATAATATACAAATAGAACTGAATTGAGCTAATGGTTTATTTCCACTAACATTGAACATGTAATGATTTGTATTCTATGGATTCCTAAATCTCAGACTATGGCAGCTCTTCACATTGGCCTCCTCCGTAGGTCATAGGTATGTAACAAAATAATAGAATAAAAAAACATTTTAAGATAACATTTTAGTTGTCCACCGGGGTCTGCCAGTTGGCACACAATGAAACGGAGAGCTATCCGATTATGAGTTGCACTAATGCCCCCATTGCTAAGTGCCACCACAATGAAGCAGACTTTCAGTAAAATTGAATAGAGATCTTATCAGCATCCAACATTCCTCCCAAATGAACACTTATGTTAGAACGAAAATGAAGCGTTTTTCCCATTCAAGCAATGCTGAATATACTATTTAAAGATTAAAACCTGTATTTAACTTTCTAAAAACATGCTATCTATTATCAAGTCAATTCTTCATAACTGCATATTATGAATATTACATCTTAGTGGGCCCTTAGTTTATTCAAATGACTTGCACAATGATTGCACTAAACACCCACTCACTATTTTACTCCTAGTCTCTATCAGTAATGCAACTGCGCATACACCATGATCAGCGTTAAAGAGTAATCACTAATATGCAGGTTCAATTCAAATATATTCCATTGATAAATAGAAATGTAATTCCTCCCCAAGATATGAGTAAAATGTTGTGATTTTCATTATTACAATTTTATATTATGCATTTGCCACCTGATTCCTGTTTTAATACAATCTGGTAAGTTGTAAATATTCATCTTTGCAGTTTCATTTAATGTAGACTAGTGAATACTGTGATGGCAGCAAAGTGACCTTGATGTCTGTTTGTAATGCATCACGGCCCTTCACAACCCCAAGATGGTTTAGTGCCAAGAGGTTTTCAACTGACAAGAAGGCATCCTTTGGGGTTAGAAGTAAAAAGATTCAACCTTAAAAAAATAAAAGGGTTCTTCACAGTAAGGATAGTTAATCTGTGTGATAGCGGATTAGATCATTAACTTCAAAAAGGGACTGGATATATTTTTAAATAAAAAGGGTATTCAGGGTTATCCTGGTTAATTAGAGAGGGAGTATTGATTCAGGGAGGAATCCGATCGCCAGTATCTGGGGTCAGGAAGTTTCAATGTTTTTTTTTTCTGTTTGCCTTCTTTTGGATCAATTAACAACTAATTAGCATATTAAAGATCAGAGAAGATCTAAAAAGGCTGAACTTAATGGGCTAAAAGTATTTTTCCAACCTTAATTACAATGTAACTATGTAACTATGTAGTGAATCTACTCATATATGTTAAAAAAAGACTATTTGTTTCATACAATTTTTCATGATTGAATCTGTGCCACTTCTTACATTAGGGAGAGGTGATAAAGGTTTGCAAAAAGGTTTAGCAAAAGTATTATTGCTAACAAAAAAATTGCAACAAAATAATATAAAAAAAAAACCTAAAAATCCTTTTAATTATAATATGTTTAATTTATAGCTGTTCCTTCTGATAGCATTTGTAAATACATACTTTTAAATTATACAGTTGGCTAAATTAAGCAAGACAGTATTGTCATCTAAATAAACGTGTGATTTTTTAGTATTTCCGTCATATTATGTTTTCAGGTAGAGATTTTTTTCAATATGAACTAAGTTTCCATGTGTTTAATGATATTGCTAATTAATATTTATATCAAAACCTGGTTAGATTACTTTGAAGCTTGTGCAATGATATCAAAGATTACTCTCTTGGGCATAACTGGTTTGAGATGTTAGAACAAATTAACCTTTATAAAACTTCCTCATAACTATTCATCCATAGTAACACAAATTTAACATAAATAACATCATATGTATAGAATACTAATTAAACAGAATAAAAAAAGATATCCCTTCACAAAATGGCAGTATGTACCACCTTTTATGTGTTTATTCACTAATTAGTGATTCATTAGTAGCCCTCGTTTAGTATTCAGTCTAAATATGTTAATATCAAAAATTATTTTAGGGATCATGCCCATTGTAATTTTGTTTTAATTTTAATTTGCGTCATTAGATGACATGCATTTGACTCTTCACAGCAATGTTTCCTTTTATAATTAAAATCACTATGCAACTGCTAATACCCATCCTTAGTCATTAGAGCATATTTTTATGAGTACTGTTATTAGCATTAAGAGGTTCAAGACAGTAGACACACCCCGGATCAACATCTGAGCACCTCTGTTTATATCAATTAATACTCAAATACATGACTTCCATGTAGGGATTTAATTAACTGCATTTCACTTTAGATGATAAATTAAAATTTAAATAATTTGACTTAGACTAAGAATCTATCTATCTATCTATCTATCTATCTATATGTCTAGCTGTCTGTCTAACTATCTATATCTAGCTGTCTGTCTAACTATCTATATCTAGCTGTCTGTCTGTCTATCTATCTATCTATCTATACAAGTATCTGTCTATCTATCCATCTATCTATCTATCTATCTATCTATCTATACAAGTATCTGTCTATCTATCCATCTATCTATCTATCTATCTATCTATCTATCTATCTATCTATCTATCTATCTATCTATCTATCTATATGTCTAGCTGTCTGTCTAACTATCTATATCTAGCTGTCTGTCTAACTATCTATCTATCTATATATATCTATATGTCTAGCTGTCTGTCTAACTATCTATCTATCAATACAAGTATCTATCTATCTATCTATCTATCTATATGTCTAGCTGTCTGTCTAACTATCTATATCTAGCTGTCTGTCTATCTATCCATCTATCTATCTATCTATCTATCTATCTATCTATCTATCTATATGTCTAGCTGTCTGTCTAACTATCTATATCTAGCTGTCTGTCTAACTATCTATATCTAGCTGTCTGTCTAACTATCTATATCTAGCTGTCTGTCTATCTATCTATCTATATATATCTATATGTCTAGCTGTCTGTCTAACTATCTATCTATCAATACAAGTATCTATCTATCTATCTATCTATCTATATGTCTAGCTGTCTGTCTAACTATCTATATCTAGCTGTCTGTCTAACTATCTATATCTAGCTGTCTGTCTATCTATCTATCTATCTATCTATATCTATATGTCTAGCTGTCTGTCTAACTATCTATCTATCAATACAAGTATCTATCTATCTATCTATCTATCTATATGTCTAGCTGTCTGTCTAACTATCTATATCTAGCTGTCTGTCTATCTATCTATCTATATATATCTATATGTCTAGCTGTCTGTCTATCTATCTATCTATACAAGTATCTATCTATCTATCTATCTATCAATCAATCTATCTATCTATTTATATATACATATATATATGTCTAGCTATCTGTCTAACTATCTATCTATCTATACAAGTATCTATCTATCTATCTACATGTCTAGCTGTCTGTCTGTCTATCTATCTGTCTATCTATCTATCTATCTCTATCTATTGATATGTTTATCTGTCTGTCTATCTATGTATCTATCTATCTATCTGTCTGACTGTCTGTCTGTCTGTCTATCTATCTATCTATCTATCTCTATCTATTGATATGTTTATCTGTCTGTCTATCTATGTATCTATCTATCTGTCTGACTGTCTGTCTGTCTGTCTGTCTGTCTGTCTATCTATCTATCTATCTATCTATCTATCTATCTGTCTGTCTATCTATCTGTCTATCTATCTATCTATCTATCTATCTGTCTGTCTATCTATCTGTCTATCTATCTATCTATCTATCTCTCTCTATCTATCTATCTATCTATCTATCTATCTATCTATCTATCTATCTATCTGTCTGTCTGTCTGTCTATCTATCTATCTCTATCTATTGATATGTTTATCTGTCTGTCTATCTATGTATATATCTATCTAGCTGTCTGTCTATCTATCTATCTATCTATCTATCTATCTATCTATCTATCTATCTATCTATCTATCTATCTATCTATCTATCTATGTCTGTCTGTCTATCTATCTCTATCTATCTATCTATCTAGCTGTCTATCTATCTATCTCTATCTATTGATATGTTTATCTGTCTGTCCATCTATGTATATATCTATCTAGCTGTCTGTCTATCTATCTATCTATCTATCTATCTATCTATGTCTGTCTGTCTATCTATCTCTATCTATCTATCTATCTAGCTGTCTATCTATCTATCTATCTATTGATATGTTTATCTGTGTGTCTATCTATTTATATATCTATGTATATATCTATCACTCTATTAATCAATCCTATTTTATTTAATCACAGTAATTTCATTTTCAGCTTGCTGTTGAAACTGCCATTTATAATAATACTTCAGCAAGACTACACTTAATATTGTTTGCAGTTTCCTTCTTTTATCTATAATATAATCAAAAATACCAATGGTAAATTACAATATCACTATTTGTATATAAACTCTCTCTAAATGTATTTTTTATTCATGTGTGTGTATGAAGAGCGAGATAGAAAGAGAGTAATATATAGGTATATATTCATGCCACATGTCATATAAGCTTAACTTCAGAGTACAGTTCATTTGCTCACTAATATATATATTTATATATATATATATATATATATATATAGTAGAAATATTCTGTAGTAAATATATATCGCATAAAAAAAACAGTTAATTGTCACTGATGTACATTACTGCATATTTTGGTAAAAAAGTTTTTAATAGTAATGTTATGCTGGGTTATATGAAGAACAACCATGGGGAGGAGAAAGTGTGAAGCTTGGAGAAAGATCAGGGAGGGTAGAGAAATGGGGGAAACAGTGGTTGGGTTTGTTGCTTATTAATAGTTGTATAGCCTTGAGATACATAGCCATGATGACTCTCTGTATAAGAGGTGATACTTATCCAACTAGTGAAACCAAAATAGTAGGGTGGAAGGATGTGTCCAATCACAAATGTAATACCAAACAGAAATATCAGATTACTACAGCACAGAATGGTTGAAGAAGAAATGCACCTTGAGATGCATCCTACAGTTGATGTTAATCATCAGAAATGCAAACATGCTTCTAGTTAATTTAAGGTAAATGTTCTGGAATGCTAAACAATACAAATATTCATGTAAATATGTATGTAATCCGGTGTATGGACACTTAATCCTGCGACACTTAATCCTGTGACACTTAATCCCGCGACACTTAATCCCGCGACACTTAATCCCGCGACACTTAATCCCGCGACATTTAATCCCGCGACATTTAATCCCATTGACACTTAATCCCCCGATACTTCATCCCGCTGACACATTATGTACTCGCAGATAGGCTAATATCGCAAACAATTTCACCAACAGTAATCCATCAAATAAATAATAAGCTTATACAATAGTATGATCGCATGAATAATTCTGATCGTTGATCGCATGAATAATTCTGATCGTTGAAGAAATAAAACGGATCAGATTGGCTGAAATTAAGAAAACCACCATAACTCCCCCACTATGTAAGTCAGAGAGTTTCTTGCCTAACTCACTTGGAATAGTATTTATCTTCTCCGCTTAAGTGTCAATGGGATTATCTGTCGTGGGATTAAGTGTCGCGGGATTAAGTGTCACCAAACCTGTAATCAAACATCAAATTAGAGTTGCAAGAGATCCTACTTGGTATTGTAACAAATCTGTCCGTAGTTTTCTACAGTTTCACCGATATTTGTGTGCGAATGTATAAGCAACAAAAATAACATCTAATTAAAATCTTAGACGTGGGAGCTGGTCTACTACAGAACTTGTGCAACTTCTCGACAGAATCGTATACTATGTAGAGTCCAATCTAATATTTGAAATCCTCTCCCAATTCGTTACATTTCCCGGCACAAACTCTAATTTTGGAATTTATGAGGATGAAAGGATTTCACGAGATTAGAGAATAGTTTGGGTTTTCAATTTGCAGTAATAAAGATGTAGTTTTGAACATGGCAGTCCTTGGTATCTACATTAGGAACCACAATTGATGCCTCAATTAGTAGAGGGGGTAAAATGGGTGGTTTCTAAATGTCCGTTCTGTCTGTAATTACCATTGCAATTTCAACTACTTCCCTGCTAACATCACACATATAGGCTGAGCTAATAGCACTGCCCAACCAAGAACAAAGCTTATAGATCTGCTTATATCAATGTTGCCTCTAATTCCCAAAAGCATCAAGAGCCCAGAAATAGTACGGTGCTAGTAGCTTGACGGACCATTATATGGGCACCATAGCACTACATTGCACGTAAAATCTACTTTATGTTAAAAAATTGAGCTGTCTACAATTCAAGATATCAATAAAACTGAAAACCAGATAATGTACTTGATGTATAAAATTCAGTGTTGATACAATCACTGCTTGTAATACAGACTTTAATTATATTAAAATTCCCTAAACACATTATGACTTCTGTTTTCCTATTCTCGTATCTTTTGTTACCTGTGCCAAATTATTAAATAAATGGGTCTTACATATGAATGGTTTCTTTTATATAATAAGACTAAAAGGAAAATTATGTGGTAATTGGTTTAAATGTTGTTTAATGGAAAATTAGTCAGTTATTACCACTTTGATGGATTTCTTCAGGCTTTTTATTACCATAGAAATACCATGTAATTCAATGAGAGTGCATAATTTACAAAGCTCATTTAATTGTACACAAGCAATTTTATTTTAATATTCAATTTATCATCCTATATCAACACTTATAGTTTAGAGAGAAAAATCTCTGAAAAAGTAGCAAAAAAATGTATAACTGAAATATTTAATTTTGTGGCAATGCATGAATGTTTTCTGATTTTATACAATAGACCAGCTGGATATGAGGATTAGCAGAGCTAAATCTCAACTGTCTCAAAGATCAAAGTAATATATTTGTTCAGGGATTCTGATATATGTTGTTTAGCAGGAAAATAACAATTATGAGGCATGACTTATCTACATTAAAGGGAAACAGAATTACTATTTTTTTCTAAAGTTTATTAAAGAGAGTTTTGAACAAGATAAATCGATTTTGTTGCATAACAATTAACTAATTAGTCATGGGATGTACTAAAGTATAACAAGTGCGTACAAGCTTTAAAAAGGAGCCTAACACGGGTCATTGCGAGTTATCATGAACAGGTTTAAGATTTTTGTTGTTGCGTCCTATGGGTGTCATATGGTGAAAACCCAATTTCTCCAAATGTTACATTTATCTACTTGTAATGCTGATATTTAACCATAGAATGGCTGTATATTTTATAATTACATAACATTATATTACCAATAATTAGTCATTATCACAGAACATACACAGCTAAATATAAATGGAATAAGTCAGCACAACTCACACTAAAAGTAGAATAGATTAATAATTATCAGTCTCCCAGTTTTTTGGAAATAATAAAAGTTAATACAAACTATGAATTATAATTTTTTATGTCTCCTTAAGTGTATTAATTTGTATTTAATAAAATATGCATGCACTACTCTGTGAAGTAAAACGGAGTAGGTATGGAGTACAGTGGTTGAGCTACTTCTGGTGCAGCAGGTGTAAAGAACTGGGGCCCACAACAGGGTAGGGGCCCTCTGCTGTGGGTAGTAAATGAAGAATCTTAATTTGTTGATGTGAATGGCAGATAACCACTTTATAGAAAGGTGATCTGATAATCAGAGGAGTTATCTGGTCATTTACATATATTGTTAGCTTTTTTATTGACCCCCAAGGGGCGGATGGAGAAGTTGCAAGGGGGTGGGGGGGGGGGGGGTCATTTTGTCCTGGGGTCCTTTATTCATCAGCTCTGGAACTGATGGAGTAAATAAATCAGATAGGAATACAGAATTAATAGAGTCCCCATGATTCCTTGTTTAGGATCAAACATACTGCACTTTTTTATCTGGTTAAGAGAATTTCCCCCAATTAATGTAATATATATTCCACAGGAAAAAAAGCTTTTGCAATGTATAAAGCATACTATTTTAAATGCATGACAAAACATTTTGGTCTACAGTGGGCCTTTATGGATTTAGTGAATACAGTGAGACTTGAAATTCTCTGAACCATGAAGACCAGACAAGTGTCAAAGTGCTTATAATTGTAATCACCTACCGTGGGCAATTTTGAAAATACATTACCGGTAACCTCACAAAAATAATGTGAAATGTTTATCTGTCAATAATTTCCTAAAAGAGGCAACATAAGTACAATCATTATAGCCAAGAATACACAGAGTAAAATTACATATACTGGCAAACCGTTTATTGAACGTCAAACCAACAATTTAGATTCAATCTTAAAGGAAGAAAATGAAGGGTTTTTATAACTGTCTAAATTATATTCCTTTTTCACATTTAGGAAATTATATTGAAAAAAAAGATCAAGCATGTTTCTATAATTTCTAACAACACTCTTCTTTAAAGGTTACTATCCTAATAAAGTGTAATGAAAAAAAGTCAAAAGAAATTGCTGCAAGTGCACATTGAACATAGTTTATAATTACATACTATTTTGCAACTATATCATTGGTTTTGAAAACTCTTCTCAAGAAACTCCAGATAGATCTGGGTTTAGGTTTAACAGAGTATGATTACAGGTGAACCAACTGGAGGCTCCATGGTGTGTTGAAAACAAATTACCTCTATTCATACACTGTTAAACCTAATCCTGTCTCGGGGTCCTTAAAGAAAGGTTTATGTTTTCAAGAAGTCTAGCAAATTGCATCATCAAATTATCAAAAATCTAACCTTTACACACAAGTATTGTATTTAAAACATAAAAATCTTTTTAAGCGAAACAACTTTATATTGAAAACTGACTTGGATTGGGAAACCAAACCTGCTAGGAGGAGCTCCAAATTGAGCAATATTCACCCAAAACTGATTCAGTCTCCTCATAGAAAAATAAGGGGTGGCCAACCAACTTTCCCAACATGCTTAAATTCAGGGTAAACTTTTGCCCTAAAGCAAAACATCTTTGGCATGAGAAGATAGTTTGAGTCACAATTTTACCTTCAAAGTTAAGCAGGTGTCAACTTCCATTGAAAACTGTGGTGGGGTATAAGGGCAGGGTTTGGAAATTCCAAAGTTTCCATTATGTACCCAAAAGATATATTTTAATCTCTACTTTCTTTCTTTGCATGGAAAATCACTTAACGGTGGTCTAAAAAACTGAATTTTAGAACCTGAGCAGAAGCAACCTAGGAACCGTGGCTCTGCCTAAAAAATGAAGATTCAACTTTCTACCTCTCCAACTAATCATAAGTTGTACACCCAATGTGGTACCAAATAGTCATACTCTGAGCTATCTGAACTGAACACTGTACCAGTGATTTAACCAATTAGACCTCAGTCTGAAGACTTGAAGAGACAACCTCAGAACCGTGGATCTGCCTAAAAAATGAAGATTCAACTTTCTACCTCTCCAACTAATCATAATAATAAGTTGTACACCCAGTGTGGTACTAAAAAATAATACTCTGAGTTATCAGAACTGAACACATTATCAGTGATTTAACCAATTAGACCTCAGTATGAAGACTTGACTGACTTGAAAATTGGTTAAAACCTGGATCAGGCACACAGAACTCTTAGACTATGTCTTAAAGGATTGTAAACAGAATAGTATACTTCTATACCTTTGCATGTTTCAAATCCCAATAAGTATATATATCTATATATAATAAACATATATAAAACCAAAAAAAGGTTCCAAAATTGTTTCATACTCATGTGTCAGGAATGACCATTCTCTCTAACTATATTGTACCCACAGATTTGCAAATGCTTTTTCATCGTAATGTGTGTACGGTAGTTTTCTCCATCATGGTATCTCAGTGTGATAACAATTTCCATGGACATGAATGGAGAGGAAGTATGAATGTGTTCACTTAACATAGTAATATACTGCAGAATAATGGTTTATAATCTCTTTTTCATTGGAAATTCATGTATACTTGTATTATAACATTCTGAAACTTGTTTGACTTTCCTTGCATAAATGATTTTTTTTCTGTAAATATGTGACAATTTTCAAAAAAAGATAAAAAAAAGTAATATACTACAGAAAGATGGAGAATGAGGTTTAGCACATGTGTAAATTATGCTTTGATGCCAACACATACAAAATGGTTTCATGTCACAATTGTATATTATTGTAAAATAATGCCTTACATATGAAGGAGCAATACACAGTGATTTTCTATTTACTCAGAAAATGACTGTATTTGTCTCAATATCATTTACTGTTGATGTTGTATTGAGGATTTGTTATCTGTTTGATAGGGAAGTGCTTTTGAATAAAAGATGCAATATTAAATGGAACGATGACTGATCAGAATAACAGACAAGGACATGAATCACATTCATTAGATGTGTATCTGTTCGCAGCTAAGTGCAAAATTAAATTTTATAAACAACCTTTATAAACGGATTCAGATTGGAGTTTGCTTACTGTTATAATTCATTTGTTATGTCTTCCCTACCTGGTAATTGAAAGTAAAAGCTCTTGACTAGGAATCTTCTGATGATATGTTGCCTTGCATGAACTGAGCCTATAATACCTTTAATGTCCCGCCTACACCCACAGCAGCAGTGTCAATAGCAAAGTGTTCTTATCTTGCCTATCATGCAAATTGGTTTACAAGACACTTTCTTTACAAGAGTTTCACTTTTTACATTTATATTGATAAAATATGTTTCATGTGTGTAATTTTATAGTGAAAGCTGTATCTGACAATCATCCTCTCAGCTCCACCAATTATTTTCATATTTGTTTATATTACTGTATGGCTGCACCAGCTGAGTTAATGAGATATATGTGTTCATGCACAAAACATTCAGTCAGAGGCAACTCACTGAAATAGCCTGACTTCAATTGATTATAACTCCATCAATTCAGAATCAATCTTCCAAACCGTTTCACTATGCTTTTCACCCTCTATTTAATGGTGCATTCACGGCTGGATTACCCATTAGGCCAAATAGGCAGCCGCCCATCAAAAAAAAATGGTTCCTGGTTTTAAAAAAATGATATGTTGCAGTTCATAGACTGACTACTAGGGGGTAATCACCTAGAACAAGACAGTTACAAGAGGAACAGAAAAAGCAAAAATGGGTCAGTGCATAACTTGCGTACTCACTCGCAGGGGCTCCTCCACGTCACTGCCTAGGGGCTCGAAAAAAGGTAGATAAAGCCCTGGATGCAGAGCACAAATAGGGAACTTTTGTAGTCCTTTAACTGCTTGGGGGTGGCTTACATACTACAGTATGCTCTCTGCACTACTTGTGAGTTTCAATAAAGTTTACTTTATATTTTTGTCATGCAACTCTTGTAATAGTCAGAAAACATGCTTTTTGAGATTCATTAAAATAATCGTGTTCCATGTCCCTCGAAGTCAAACATTTTCCATAACATAATGAGGACATTACATTTTATGGATGCTTTGAGAATGCAACTATAAACTGCAGAATTATTTTTTTAATTAAGAAAATAGTTTTAGCTTTATTTAATACTTTATTACATTTGTGAATTATGTATACAATAAGAGACTTAATTGTCTAGAATGAACAAGAAACCTTATATTCAATGCAACTTAAATATTCCTAATATTGTATCCTAGAGTAATATAAAAAAATATCAAAGAAATGAGTCATACATGCATTAGAATGGAATTGCTTGAACCATTATTTTGACTTACAAGTCGTCAAAAAGACATTTGATTGGCAATAGCTTGAAAGGCGCAATCAGTTTCAATGTACTGACAAAAAAAAAATCACACTAAGTACAATTTATATTTTCTTTTATACATTGGAGTTGATAAGTATTTTAAAAATAACACATTATTGTAACAATTTTGACAGTCTTTATAAATCTAGAGCCTGAAATGGACGATCGCCCTTCATGCAGATGGGTCTTTTGATGTTGTGTACAAAGATAAAACTGTTACAAAACTCTCAAATCCATAACTCAGAATTGATTAATGGAAACAGTGATTCATATAACGCATAACTGAAATATATATATTATTCTACACATAAAAATGTATATATACTTAGGATTCCATATACTGTATTAGATTCACACACATACATGTTAAATATCAAAAAAGGGGAAAGCAGAATTCTCCTGTTTTATGTATTACTATATCTATTTCCTATCTATCTATCTATATATATAGTATATAAAAAAAAAACATAGTGTGTGAAACACTACCACAATGATTGCTACTATTGTGTGTCCTTAGCAACACTGTCGTTAAAATCATTGCAACGCAACCTCATTTGGAAGCACAGCTGGAACCAAAAGCTGCAGCTACCACCTACCAACCAGATGGACTAAAGTCTTAACTAAGAAGTGCTGTAACATTACTTTGCACAAAATATTGCTTTAATGTCATTCGAGAAGCTACAAAACATATTGCACCCTCAATACATACACACACGTATGTGTGTATTTGTGTATGTGTTGTCATAAAATAGGTTCACAATGGTTAGGGTGATCAAAGGGTTACAGTGCCTTGCAAAAGTATTCACCCCCTTGACTTTTTACCTATTTTGTTACATTACAGCCGTAAAATCAATATTTTGTTAATCTGAATTTTATGTGAGGGATCAGAACACAATAGTCTAAGTTGATGAAGTGAAATGAGAAAAACATATAAATAAATCTATTTTTTAGAAATAGAAAACAGAAACTTGGCATGTGCGTATGTATTCACCCCCTTTGTTATAAAGCCCATAAAAAGCTCTGGTGCAACCAATTACCTTCAGAAGTCACATAATTTGTCAAATGATGTGCACCTGTGTGCAATCTAAGTGTAACATGATCTGTCGTTACATACACCTTTTTTGAAAGGCCCCAGAGGCTGCAAAACCTAAGCAAGAGGCACCACTAACCAAACACTGCCATGAAGACCAAGGAACTCTCCAAACAAGTAAGGGACAATGTTGTTGAGAAGTACAAGTCAGGGTTAGGTTATAAAAAAATATCCAAATCTTTGATGATCCCCCAGGAGCACCGTCAAATCTATCCCAACCAAATGGAAAGAACATTGCACAACAGCAAACCTGCCAAGAGACGGACGCCCACAAAAACTCACGGACCGGGCAAGGAGGGCATTAATCAGAGAGGCAGCACAGAGACCTAAGGCAACCCTGGAGGAGCTGCAGAGTTCCACAGCAGAGACTGGAGTATCTGTACATAGGATGACAATAAGCCGTAAGCTCCATAGAGTTGGGCTTTATGGCAAAGTGGCAAGAAAAAAGCAATTACTTTCAGCAAAAAAACAAAATGGCACATTTTGAGTTTGCAAAAAGGCATGTGTGAGACTCCCAAAAGGAAGGTGCTCTGGTCTGATGAGACTAATATTGAACTTTTCGGCCATCAAAGAAAACACTATATCTGGTGCAAACTCACCACATCACATCACCCAAAGAACACCATCACCATAGTGAAACATGGTGGTGGCAGCATCATGCTGTGGGGATGTTTTTCAGCAGCCGGTACTGGGAAACTGGTCAGAGCTGAGGAAAAGATGGATGGTGCTAAATACAGGGATATTCTTGAGCAAAACCTGTACCACTCTGTGTGTGATTTGAGGCTAGGATGGAGGTTCATCTTCCAGCACAACAAAGACCCCAAACACACTGCTAAAGCTACTCTTGAGTGGTTTAAGGGGAAACATGTAAATGTGTTGGAATGGCCTAGTCAAAGCCCAGACCTCAATCCAATAGAAAATCTGTTGTCAGACTTAAAGATTGCTGTTCACAAGGTCAAAACATCCAACTTGAAGCAGCTGGAGCAGTTTTGCAAGGAGGAATTGGCAAAAATCCAAGTGGTAAGATGTGGCAAGCTCATAGAAACTTATCCTAAGTGACTTGGAGCTGTGATTGCCGCAAAAAGTGGGTCTACAAAGTATTGACTTTAGGGGGGTGAATAGTTATGCACATTTACTTTTTCTGTTATTTTGTCCTATTTGTTGTTTGCTTCACAATAAAAACAAAATGTTGAGGGCATGTTCTGCAAATTAAATGATGCAAATCCTCAAACAATCCATGTTAATTGCAGGTTGTGAGGCAAAAAAACAAGGGGGGTGGGATACTTTTGCAAGGCACTGTATGTACATGTTATCTAGAATTTCTATTCTAAAAATATTGGTTACTCTTTTTATGCCATTTTTTTGTACATATCACTCAGTAGCAAACATGGAAACATGTCTTTGCTTCTCTGTTAAGTGAATCCAGAGTAATTTTTGGACATAATGGTGAAATAAATTCTATTAAAGATAGTGTTGTAGAGGGAAAATTGCTTTAGAAACCAATCAAGTGGCTGTATAGGTACCAAATTTGAAACTCCGTCATTTTTTCCTCACTTGAAGAAGCTGACAGGTTTTGACAGCTGAAACCCCAAGGCTTAGACCAGAATATCTCCAGCTCCCATCACTCTTTAAAGACATTCTTGTTTTTCCTGAAACATGGTCATTGCACGCATGGGTCCTCAGATATCTCAAATGTCGAAAGAAATGAATGAATTCTACACAGATAAGCACTCAACATGATATATGTTGTATATATGTGATCAGCACCTTAATGTTTCTTCCATAAAACTGAGAATCTACATCTTGGAATAGAATGATAATATGACAAATGGTCCAATGAAGACCAAAGAATAATATATAATTCATCAAGATATCATATGACTAGTTCTATTCGATTTATTAAAGTACCAATGTGGTCAAGATTTTCTTGAATCTGGTCTTTTAATAACTTAACGTTCTGTAAAAATGCTCCTAGAAAGTAAAACAAATACATTAACAGAACCTTCATATATATAAAATGTGGCAGAGCGCCCCCTTCTGGCGGGATCAGCGCTCTGTTTATGCAACTTTTTATGCTCTTTATGGAGGACTCTGGAGCCTTTGTATGCTTTTTACAGGCTTTAATAAGTGGTTGGCATAATATAAATAAACATAGCTTGTGGTCAGCATAAAATAAACATCTACTCAAACAGGCTTACTTACTTGCAGGAACGCCACTGACTAGCCCTGGGACCGCTAATCGGCCTGCAGGTAAAAACAGTACCTTTTGTATCACAGAGGGGTGGTACCTTTGAGTCCAGTCACTTAGCTGCAATGGATCCTCTTCTGCTTGCAGCGAATGTTCTCCTTTAAATCAGATGTAGTTACACAGCCTGATCCCACAATGGCAGCTTCACTTGCTGCTGTGGCACACTTGCTTCCCAGTCTCTGGTGCTCTCTTTTTCTCTGGAGCTCACTGGTGCTCGCTCTCTCGCTCTCTGGAGCTCTCTGGTGCTCGCTCGCTCTCTGGAGCTCTCTGGGTCCACACCCAGCCTGAAAACCCCCTGCTGGTTGCTTCAGGAGGCCTTTTAAAGAAACTTCCAGCTGGGCCTGATTACACCTCAAGCTTAACTCCGTAGCTCCTGGTGTAAATAATAATGTCTCAGGGATTAGTCCTCTTCCTAGCGCTGCGTCCACACTGGCCTCTGGGGGCAAACCATCACATCTCCTCCCCCTCAGCTCGACACCATATGGTTGAGCGACAATGCCGAGAGGCCGTGTATGCCACCATCCTACCGTCCGGCCATTCTTGCGCCAGTAAGACCTTCCCAATAGTGCTGAAGCTTCTGCTTTATCAGCTTTCTCATCTTGAAGCGCTCTCTTCTTCGCACCGCCCGGGACATTGCCCACACATCGTGGGTAGGACACCGGCCCGCTCGTCACTCCGAGTGCCCTCCTCCAGGGACCCTTCAAGAGTACTCGTCGTACTACTGTATGAGAACTCACTTCTCCATACCGTCTCTTCCCTGGGGTATCAAGCAGATCACTCAGTCGCTCCCTCCTTACAACCGGATGGGGTTTAGTGTAGGGCTCAAATATCAGAGAGTCAGCTGCCGTCGCCGAGTACAATTCTTGGCCAAATTTTGTGACCTCTTGAGATTGTCGTGCTTCCTTTCTCAGTCCATTCTGTAGGGTTTCCAATTCTCCCCCTGTAGGCTCATCAGTAGCATCCCTTTCAACTTCATTATACAACAGCAACTTCCTGTGCTGTCTTTCTTCCCTCTGTTCCTGGCTCCCTCTATTCCAGGTGCTCCTATTGTCTGGCTGACAATTCTCACCAGAACGTATGAGCTTCATACAAGCACCTTGCTTCTGTTCTGGTCCAGGATCCGCTATAGACTCCAAAGCTAGGCCCCGTCTCACGGCTGCATCTTGCTCTTGGGTCTGTACTTTATCTTTCTCTCTGTGCAGAGTAGGCATATTCTCTGTCTTTGCTAGAAAGAAGCTCTCAGACTCTTGTTTTTCCTGGAATATCTCCAGCTGTTTGGCAACGTCCGGCTGACGACCAACAGATAGGCTAGTATACTTCTTAGTAGCGTCTTGTATCCTGAATTCCTGTACAACATTTTTATTTTCTGCATCCTCTGCCTTCACCCATTTTATTTCTTCTTTTAGTGACTTCTCTAATAGCTTTGCCTCCAAGGCATCCAGCTTTTCATGACCATTTTCTAAATTTTCTTCTTTAATAGAGTGGTCATTATGGATTACTTGTTGGTCATTGGTTTGTGGCTCAGAGGACTCATTTTCTAATTCTTCAGCCGCGGTTTCATGGTTTGGCACTTGTTCTTCAGAAATGCTTTGGGCAGATGGGTCATGCACTTTTGTTGCCGAGTCACTATTCACAACCTCAGGGTTAGAAGAAGATTCATTTTCTTTCTGGAATGTCTCTACCCCCTGACCATCTTGTCCTGATTCATGTTTATCTCTTTGTTTACCTAAATCTATATCTGGTGTCTTCTGCTCTGTTAATTGCACCTTTGCCAATTTTTCTTCATGAGTCTCTTTCTCTCCTGTGCATACAGTCTCAGATAACTGTTCTGATGATACAGTTTCAGCTGATATGGTCTGTGACTTATGAGTGTCCATAACCTGTTCCCCACTATCAGAAGACTCTTTATTTATGGCATGCTCATTAACATGAGCAGACATCTCAGGCACTTGGGTTGATTTTGGTGGTTCTGCGATTGACTCATGTATTGCGGACTCTTCTGGCTCGGAAGTCGGTATAGATTCTCCTACCGGTTCATGAGCTTCCTGCGAACATCGTTCTGCATTTAATGTAGCGTCTTGAGCACACAGGTTCTGCAGGTCAGTGTTAGTCTCTTCTGGAGATGCATCACACTGAACCAACTGTCTCTTCATATTAGATGAATTGGCCATCCTCGGTATTTGTGGAGCATGAAATAGCAGCTCCCTCTGTATTACAGTTGCTTTCCTCTGTTTACGGAATTCCTCTATCTCTTGTGGCTGAGAGCTGGAAACTGTGATTTCTCCTTCTCTCTGAGATGCACAATTAGGGAGGAGATCTTGCCTCTCCTGTTTATCCTTGTGCTGCAGCTCCCACACAACGGATTCTTTCAGCTTATACCTGGGAGGACTCCTCCTCTGGTTCCATCTAGGCATCTGTACCTTACTCCTGTAGGACACTCTGTAGTCTTCCAATGAAGTCTTCCTTCTCCATTCAGGAATATCATTAGGCATCTTCCGGATACCCTTCCTTTTAGTAGTAACTTGCCCGTCTGTCTTCTCTTTAGAAAGGCTTCCAGTTACTTCTTTTGTAAAAACACTGGCTTTATTCATTTGTTTGATCTCTTCTTTCTCTAAATCAGAGATCTTTATCAGGCACTTTCTTTGTCTAGACACCTCAGGAGTATTCACCCCGGGCAGGTGACTGTGTCTGTCCCTTTGTCCTTGTTCTTGGCTCACAACTTTAGTTGCTTTTAAATCATCATTAGCTTGCTTCAGGGACAAAAGTTCTTTTTCATACACCTCTGTCTCTTTTGCCGTCTCTTTTTCAGCGGTTACTGTTATTTTCCCAGCAATCGTGTACGCCGTTTCATCGGTCTCTTTCACTGTGTCAGCTGTTCCTGCAGTCTTTTCCACTTTCTCTGCAGTCTCATCAGCGGCTCCTGCCGTCTCTGCGCCGGCTCCTGCCGTCTCTGCGCCGGCTCCTGCCGTCTCTGCGCCGGCTCCTGCCGTCTCTGCGCCGGCTCCTGCCGTCTCTGCGCCGGCTCCTCTGTCAGCCCGCCAGTTCCTTGCTTGTCTATCTTTGACAATATCATAAAAGGACTTCTCAACGCCAAGCTCCAATGGGGTGTCCATAATATTTGGATGGAAATCTCTCCTTGTCATGCCAGTCACACCTTTCTCGTGTGCTTGAAGTATAGGAGTACTTCTCCGGCTAGCTTGTTGCACCTCCAGCGCCTTTATGCTGGCTGTAAAGTACGCCTTCTGTTCATTCTGGGAGTCGTTCCTCATCCTCTCATCAGGGAACCCGTACACTGGTTTGTGGTAGGGATGGGCATGCTCTTCTTCGGTATTCCATCTTCTATTATCAGATTTTTCCCACAGAGAGGTAGGGGCCTGTCCAAATTGTGAGACTTCCCCTCTGTACTGTAACTTCTCCTTATTACAACTCAGGTTCTCTTTGTTCTTATATTTCTGGGTACTGATTCTCTGTGCTCTGACATCCCGGGTAACTCTAACTCTGGCAAGGATCTCAGCTTTGAGGTCATCATAATTTTCTATCTTTTCTTCATTCAAGCTCAGATAAGCTTTCTGAGCTTCGCCCGTCAAATACGGGGCAATGAGGCTGACCCAGTACCGTTTGTGCCACGCCTCCCTAATGGCTGTTCTCTCAAAAATGGTGAGGTATATGATCACATCATCATCCTCTGTCAGCTCCAAAAGAAGTTCATCGGCTCTAACTCTGGCCGCATCTTTTCTATATTTTTCCAGTATAGCTTCATTCTGGGCTAACTGGATGGCCCACTTTCTATTGTACTCTTGCTGAGCAGCTGTGGCCTCTCTCATGCCGATTATTCTCTCCTCTGCTTGTCGTTGCCACTTCTCTGTGGCCTCTCTCATGCATGCAGCAGCACCTCTTAGTTTACCCTCTTTTGCAGCATGGGCTCCGTCCGCTGCAATTACTTTTTGCCATTCCTGCTGACAAGCTCCGCCCACTTTCTGGCGTGTAGTGGCATCTACCAGGGCTTTCACTAGTTCCTCCATGGACATCTTGTAAGGTGGGCTGTCTTCTTAATACAGACAATTTAGCATCCCACTTCTGACACCAACTGTGGCAGAGCGCCCCCTTCTGGCGGGATCAGCGCTCTGTTTATGCAACTTTTTATGCTCTTTATGGAGGACTCTGGAGCCTTTGTATGCTTTTTACAGGCTTTAATAAGTGGTTGGCATAATATAAATAAACATAGCTTGTGGTCAGCATGAAATAAACATCTACTCAAACAGGCTTACTTACTTGCAGGAACGCCACTGACTAGCCCTGGGACCGCTAATCGGCCTGCAGGTAAAAACAGTACCTTTTGTATCACAGAGGGGTGGTACCTTTGAGTCCAGTCACTTAGCTGCAATGGATCCTCTTCTGCTTGCAGCGAATGTTCTCCTTTAAATCAGATGTAGTTACACAGCCTGATCCCACAATGGCAGCTTCACTTGCTGCTCTGGCACACTTGCTTCCCAGTCTCTGGTGCTCTCTTTTTCTCTGGAGCTCACTGGTGCTCGCTCTCTCGCTCTCTGGAGCTCTCTGGAGCTCTCTGGTGCTCGCTCGCTCTCTGGAGCTCTCTGGGTCCACACCCAGCCTGAAAACCCCCTGCTGGTTGCTTCAGGAGGCCTTTTAAAGAAACTTCCAGCTGGGCCTGATTACACCTCAAGCTTAACTCCGTAGCTCCTGGTGTAAATAATAATGTCTCAGGGATTAGTCCTCTTCCTAGCGCTGCGTCCACACTGGCCTCTGGGGGCAAACCATCACAAAAAGTAATAAAGGAATGCGGCACACATATATATTTATTTGTGTGTGGCCCTTTAACATTGACATATTTCTTTTTACATCACTGATAACTTGCCTTTGTTTGTGCCTAGAAATATAAAATATGAGACAACTACTTCAAGCTATCAGAGGAGAGAAAGTGTTTTCTAAAGTCCTTGATGAATTCTATTGCTTACTTTTATGATTGCTTGGAAAACCCTTGAGGGTTATCATTTTGAATTCTCTCTCATGCAACCAATAACTTACAGCAAAACCAAAATAGAAGAGAGAAATGGAAAGTCTCAGAAAAGAATATTGATACAGAAAACATATTCTGCCTTTCTAACATGTCTAGTGCAAAAAGAATAGATAATAAGCAATGTTTTAAATGTTAAGACATTTCTTAATATGAATTGAAACTCTAATATGTAATAGAATATTTTTCTCTAATAACTTTACTAAAACTTCTATTGCTTTTATTTCAACATCCAATGTAACTCTAGCGCCAAATTGTGTAATTTTCTTTGACGTACCCAAAAAAGTAAATTTATAAGTAATTTTCTATGTCATGAAGGGGCCAAAAAAACTCTAGAAACAAGATATACAAACCAACAAAGGGAAACATACTTACACAAACCATGGGAGGATAAATCAGGCAAGTGGAAACATTACAGAAAATTGCTCTTGGCTAAAAGACTTACCCATTTGTGAGACTCTCAAACCAATGTACATATTGTGAGCACGTCCTGCTTAATGTATTGCAATGAGCAATTTTGTTTTGCATATTAACATTTTCCATTGTTACAGTGGTGCCCTAGGATTGCCACTGGCACTATTTTCCTTCCAGCTTTCCAGCCATAAAGTCGGAGGACCTGTTTAAATTTTATATGGCCAATCGGGAACTGTACAGCGATATTGAGTAAATGGCTGGCAGTTTTGTGATGAAGTAATTTAACAACAAAAAATTAAAACGAGAAATATATAGATGAATAAATGGGTTTTTCCAACTTTTTCAAGAATTTCTTTCCTCTTAAATTTGCCTCTGTCGTTTGAAGCGTAAATACATTTGATAAAATAGCTTAGTTCCTAAAACTTTGTTGTACAATCTTTCAAAATAAATGGGAACGTGCCTTTTAAAAGACTTTTGCGTGAGGATTATTGTATCTCTGCATATTCTTACTCATTAAATACATCTGTTTTTGTATATTATATGATTTATTATCTGCATATTTGCACACAGTAAGTACACAATAGAAATATTTAATTTTTGTAAATATAAATTAATAATATTTTACCAAAATTATCTGGTAAAGTACAATACATAAAAACACATACTCCTGACAAAAATATGCATGACCTTTAAAAGTATTCCAAATGTTACTTCTTCTATATATCATCACATTGCCCTTTCATTTTAAAAAAATAATTAAATACCCTGCTATGATAAAAATAATTACGTGTAAATGGAGATTTTGAAATACTTAGAAAATTAATTTTGAACACGTTTCACTTGTAGGTTCTTTTGATACAATTCTGACTTTTTCTTTTATTGCCTTATTAAAACCAAACAATTATGTCTTCCATGGAATTGGGTTATTGTCAATGTCATTATTATGTTACAGTAGCCCATAAACGTTTATTAGACGTTTAAATAGAAAAGTAATTTAAGCTTGTCGTTTATGATCCTCTTAAAAGATACACCACAATAAGATGGATGACTCATGACAGGAGATATATGTGCAATAGGCTTCTTAAAATTCTTAATTAAAAAATAAAACACTCATATATAAAATGATCTTGCATTAAAGGAACATTTCAAGAAAAATAAGTGAAAGCATTTTGTTTGATATCTTAGTAAAAGATATCCCATGGGCAAAAGGGCGAAATATAGATATGCCATAATCTATTCTGAATAATATCTGGAAACCTTCATGGTCTGACCATATGCAATACATTTGCCTTATCTGAATAGAGTGCTTCTTCAAGAGTTTTTCAACACATCATCCATCCAGCCTAGGAAACGCCAAAGGATAGGTAACTAAATCTTGAGAATTTGACAGTACATATACACAATCACCCCTATTAATTTCTAACTGAACTTAGCCAGAAAGCACTATACAAACTGCAGCAAGGTCTATTAATAGTTTATAAATTACAGGCAATATAGACTGCTTATACTTTTTTATGATTACCTTTATTTGTAACCTGCCAACATATTTCGTAACCCTATACAGGGGTTAAATACATGGAAAAAACAAAATTAGCACATTGTAAAGACTGGAGGGCCCTAAAAATCAATCATATGTAGTGCTTGTATCCAAAGTACCAACACAAGATTGAAAACTTGAAAACTTACAATCTAAAGGCTGTGGGTGTGATACAGAAGGGCGATTGATGCAAGATGGTAATGTGAAGGCAACAGGTCCAAGCAAGTAGAGGTCTCTGTGTGATTGTAGGTGTAAGTGATACTAAGCTGTAGAGTGTGCAGTTGTGCATATTAAGGCTGACAGATGTGTTTTTAGTGATTTTTCAAAGGTTATGTATGAGGCAGGTAGATAGTCTAGTGGAGCGAGGCAAAGAGTTCCAGAGAATAGGGGCAGAACGAGAAAAGTCTTCAAGGTGGGAGTGACATTTATGTCACCAGATATAAGGAAAATTATTTTTTTTAGAAAGTTCCAAACAGGTATGGTAGATTACCTAGTATAGGATACTAAAATATTGTTAAGACTAACTATAATTAGATTGCAAGCTTTCAGGACTCAAAATATACCCTCCCACTCCCTTATTTTGCCTGGGTAATGGACCGTTTTGTGTTCTGAGCTTGCAATCTATGTGTACTCAGAAATACATTCCAAAGTTTCACATCTACTCATTAGGCCAACTAGGCAGCCGACCAGGGGCGCCACTTCTTAAAAAATGGTTCCTGGCTTTAAAAAAAAAGAAGTGTTGCAGTTCATAGACTGGCTACTAGCGGGTAACCACCTAGAACAAGACAGTTACAACAAGAAAGGGAACTTACATATACAGAAATGCAAAAATGGGTCTGTGCATACCTTGTGTACTCACTCACAGGGGCTCCTCCACTTCACTGCCAAGGGGCTCCAAAAAGGTAGATACGGCCCTGCATCTACTCAACCTGTTTAATATTTTTCCTTGGTTAGAACAGCAGTAATCTATATTTATTAGAATATTGTTAAGTGGTTTATGAGTTTATATCTACTTCTATGGATGTCATTCAAAATAAAGATGAAAAAAAATCTCATAGAACAAACCCAGTAATGACTTTGTGAGTTATGCCACCATTTCTAAAGGTGAATGATTAAAACCTTTTTTATATTTGGTGTAAATTGTGCTAAAGACAAGATTTCTTCCTTTAGAGGAAGCACTTGGGCATGTTTTTGGGTTTCAGAGCACAGCTCTTTTGCTGCCACAGCAGAGTTTTGAAAAGATAATTAAGTCACTTTTCATATCAGTTCTTTGTTAGCACCTGGTGTTTTGTGTTAGAAAAAGTCAGTATTACATCAACCCAAACATAAACGAACTAGCGATGTACAAGACGAAAATCTCTATTTAAAGGGTCTATTTAGGTAATTGTTTTTGTTTTATATAAATTATTTACTTATGTTAAATAATTGATTTTACCATTTTCAATGTATTTGTGATATAAAATTTTCACTTACCTAAATTCTAATAGGCCCCCAGAGCTGCAGATTCTTACCCTTGTTTTGGTCTCCTTCATGAAAGGCGCCATTTAGCACAGCTGTGACCTAAAGCCACACCGAGAGTGAGTGCTTCACACTAACAGATTAATGTTACTCAAACACGAATCATGACACTGTCTGCTAGTTTGCAGCATGCAGGTCCCTTCCCTTGTGGGCTTGACTTTAGGTCACAGCCGTGTTAGATGTCAGCTATCATGAGAGAAAAACGGAAGACAAAAGGTAATAAAAAGAAAGTTGCAATGTCAAACAAATTATTATATATAAGCAATGCTATTTGAAAACATGTCTGCTCTATGACAGTCTTTCCTTACTAATATTTCACCATGTGGAGAAGTTATATAAGTCTACTGTAAAGGCCCTGTGAAAAACATGAAAGCCATGGAGGATTTTTTTTTTTTTACGCAGCTCTGATTTAGTTCCTTTTGCCCCACTTCCATACACCCCCCTTAGACCTTATACACAATATATGTGTGAAATACGTTGTACTAGCGACTTGCCCGTCAAAAAATGACGGCAATAAGATTGTAAAGCAGGTAATGTTGTTTGTGTGCAACATTAATTTTGTTGGTGTTCCAAGATCCTTCGGCGCTCATTGCGAGCCTTGTGCTGAGCGCCTTTGGCGCTCATCGCGTGGCTTGCAATGAGCGCCTTTGGCGCTCATTGAGAGGCTCTTGGTTGTTTGTGTGCTATGAGCTGCGTTGTGTTTTTTTTTTTGTATGCCAATGATGAATAATTCATAAAATAATAATTGAATATACTTTACCTATTGTGAAGTAATATATGCAGGAAGCATTGTGTTGAAGAGCTGGCAATCTGTTTTGATGTTGAAGCATCAGTGCTGTGGAGCTGCTGTGTAAGTGTCATGAATGTGTGCAGTATGTAGTGTAATAGTGTGCGTGTGCGAGCCAAATCCGTTAGGGTAGCTGTGTACTTCCGGATTGTGTAAGTTATTGTTCTAAAATGGTGCCTAATGTGTGGTAAATGGCTGTGGCTGATTTTGCGTCCTTGTTTTCGGATGTCGTCCGTCTTTTTCAGAATATCCATAGCTGTTTGGTGGTGTTTTGCGTGTTAAGGGTCCTTTAGCCTCGTTTTCGTTTTGTTCGGCAGCCATTTTTTCTGTCGCTTAGGGGATTTTCGGGTCTCTAAACTCTGTAATTTGGGCTTAAATCAAGGTGTAACTTCATTTGCAGAGGTCCTGGATGTCTCTTCTTGCTGTGGGTAATCTTTGTATGTGTTTGTTGTGTGTATTTATTGTGTTTCTAATGTTTTGAGGGTTGCACGGGTTGCGGTCCTTGTTTTCGGATCTCGTACGTCTTTTTCAGTAAATCCGTAGGTGTTTGGTGGTGTTTTGCGTCTTTAGAGTGCTGTAGCCTCGTTTTCGTTTTTTCCGGCGGACATTTTTCTCGCTTAGGGGATTTTCGGGTGTCTAAACTCTTTTATTTCGAGTGAAATTGAGGTGTAACTTCAGTTTTCGAGGTCCTGGGTGCCTTCCCTTGCTGTAGGTAAGCTTTTTATGTATTTGTTGTGTGTATTTATTCTGTTTTTATGTGCGCGAGTTTCAGACGGTAAGGTCGTATTTTTGCAAGGTCGTAATGTTTTTTTTCTAAGACCTGCGTCTCGTAATCGTTTGTCGTAAGTCCGTAAATTTAGCGCGGTCTGCTCGTATTTGTTTGTCGTAAGTCCATAAGTTTTGCGAGGTCCGCAGTTGCTGGCAAGGTGCGCCTTCGAGCCAACGACCCGCCTGCTCACAACTATATATGTGATTGAAACACATCAGTATATAATAGGTTATCCTTCAATAATGCAGGGGCCTCTGATACTGGTAATAAATTAATGATCTTAATTCATTAGATGGGGATGACAGATAACTACTTTATAGAAAGGGGATCTGATCACCATAGGGGTGATCTGATCATCTACATATATTTGTGTCTGTTTATTGACCCCAAGGAGTGGATAAAGAAGTTGCAAGATAGGCCCCAAATTATTTTGCAGAGATTGCCTTCATTCACTACCTCTGGGTCTAAGTACATTGATGGGTATCTAGATAAATGAAGAGATGTCTTCCTAACTCATCTGACACTCAATTCTCCTCTTACACCCTCTGTTATAAAATATGTGTGTTAGTGTTTGTGAGTTTATATGTTCATTTGTGTTTGTGTTTCAATTGGAAGCCTATGAGATACAAACAATAAGTTCTGGACAGATACTGAATAAGATGATTCAATATTCTTGGCATCAAGCATATTCTCTTTTAAATGAGCTAGTTCCTAAATATAATATAACATATAAGTGCAAAAGACAAACATGGTATTCCAAAAATCTCAGATAATGTCATTTTTGCTTGTAAATATTTACTTTTTCTTTTGCATTTTTTGAAAGGTCTAAATAGCATGTTCTTAGCATTCATAAAATTACTGTATTTTACTTTTGTAAAGCAAAAGGCATTTTATTGATTTTCTTCTGGATAGCACCCCTGGGATAGGTTAAATGTTTTATGTTTTTATGTCCACTAACAGCATGTGCTTCTAAAGTACAGAATAAATCCTCTGGAGTTTTAAAAGACCTAAGTGTAGCATTTTGATGAAACCATCCTTTGTCTATAATACCATTTTATTCTTTTTTTTTATCTGGCACAAAGTATAATAAACAGAAGTACAGATGAAATTATTGGCTATTTTTTCCCAAATCAATATTACGGGGGTAATCTGTAGTTTAGTTAAATGACAAGTGGAATGGATTTAGAAGTACACATCTGTAAAAAGGAATCATTAAAATGTAAATACACAGTTGGTAATGTGTTAACATGTACAAATAGTGTATACATATTACAAATGCTTAGATAATGTAAATATTCAGCATGAAGAACTCCCTATCACAGTGGTGGAGCTAGAGAATGGAGGGCTCTGGTGCAAAAAATAAACATTTGGGGCCCCATACTTCAATGAGGGGTTGTACCAAATATTTTGTGTTGAGACCGCCTGTTACCAACTCACTCAATGGTCCCCCTTAAGACCACTTTCCACAACAGCACCCTTTCCCATTACCCTTTCCCATAGCTACTCCCCCCAAGACCCCTTTCCATAGCTGCGGCCCTTCCCTTACCACCTGAGTGTGTAAAATGCATATACTATCTCTACATAGCAGCCAGTCCCTCTCCGTAGCCATCTTCACATAGCACCTAGTCTCTCTCAACATCCACCTCCACACAGCATCCAACCCTTCTCAGCACCACCTCACAGAACCCATCCCCCTTGTGCTCTGCTGTCATCCAGCCCTTGCTCTCTCTCACCTCTTCCCTGATACATATCCCTAGCATGCAGGACTGCTCCACACTGACACCACCTTGAGCTTCAGTAAAAATGCTCTACTGAAAAAGAAAAAGAAAATGAAAAATTACCCAGCACTGGCACCCCTAGAGGGGGGCTATGGTGCATTGTACCACCTGATCCACTGCTAGCTCCACCCCTGCTCTATCATCTTCTCCTGGCCTGAGGCCTTTGTAATCTGTGGTGTGATATCACTGTGTTAGCTGTTAAGTTTGAATATTGTATCTACCCAAAAGGTACGGGGTGATTTCCGAAATAATTAGTATTTGACACCTACACCCTTCACTCCTACACAATACAAACGAGGTAGCTCATTACAATAACGTCAAGCTTTGCTCCTGCAGAAATGTGAACCCCTTCCTTACAAACAACCTTCACCAAAGTATCATGGAGCCTCCAAAATCATCACAATGTAATTTTTTTCTTAATTAAAAAAACGACTTTCTTTTGTTCTCCCTAATTTTATTCTTAGACACAACATTACATATGTCATGCAGATATATTTCTTAATCATACTGTTGTCTTGAAATCAATGTTAGATTATTTGGAACCTATAACAATATCTTAATATAATACATAGAAACAGAATGTGTCTCATATTTTTATCAGCTTATTGTAAGAAAAATAATTATTTGTTTGCTGGAAGTGCTGAATATTACCACTCATGGGTTTAGCGCAATCCACAGTACACAACAAATGATTATTTGCCGAGAACCCTTCATGTATTCAGTGCAGGCCCAGCTGGGCAACTTGTTTATTTACTACAGTTGCATCAACACAAAATTAACAGATTTGTTAGAAATGATTATCCATGTTGCGTGCCAAGGAAAATTAAACCAATTTACCCTGTGTATAAAGTGGGTGCTGTACATTTCTTCCATTTTTAAACACTTAAAATGAAAATACTCATAATCATGATTTTTCATTGTGTTTCTCTTCATGCATAATGCAGTGTGTCTCTGCACGAAATTTAATAGAAAAGTTTGCGGAGAAATAACTTTAGAAAAATATAATTTTAAATCAAATTGAAATATTAAATTTTTTGCATGAAAAGCGTTTAAAGTTACATAATTGTTTTAAACTATATTACAAGAATTGTTTTGCAGACATAGTTCCCCACCCTCTCCAACATTAGAAGGGGGTAGTTGGCTTCAGCACATGATCTGATTTAATGGATTGGACTTGGATACTTCCTGATTGTCTGGAAGATGGATTAAATTGCTGATTAAATCCTAATGCTTTGGATTTTCGATCACTCATATTTCATGCAAAAATATATATAATAATATAATAGTTGTGAGCATGCGGGTTGTTGCTAATGCTGTGGGCTCGCAAAGCGTGGGCCGCAGTGGCTGGAATGCAACAGCGGACCGTGCAACATTTACGGATTTACTACAAACAAATACGAGACGCGGGACTTAGAAAAAAAAACACTACGGCGTTGCAAAGATACGACTTTAACGGCCGACCCGCGCAAACCTGAAAACATAAATACACACAAAAACCCCATAAAAAACATACCCACACAAAGGGGGAGCACCCAGGACCTCTGCAAGTGAAGTTACACTTCCATTTAAGTCAAAATTCCAGAGTTTAGAGACACGAAAATTCCCAAAGCGAGAGAAAAAATGGCCGCCGAAAAAAACAAAAATGAGGCTACAAGACCCTAAACATGCATAACACCACCAAGCACAGACGCATTTTCTCAAAACTGTGACGAGCTACAAGATACACCATTAGGAAGGACGCTACATCATACACAGCCGCGTACCACACACATTCGCCGCCATTTTACAACACTAACTCACACAATGTGGAAGTACACATCTAGCCTAACGGCTTCCCCTCGCGCACGCAGCCTATTTACACTACGCACTGCACACATTGCTAACACTTACACCTCAGCTCCACAACAGTGCAAACCTACATTATATGCTGCAGCAACATCAAAACAGATTGTCAGCTCTTCAGCATAATGCTTAAAGCATATATTACTTCCAAATAGGTAAAGTATATTCCTTTATTATTTATTTGATTACCATACACCAAACAGCATTAGCTCACTTACAATTTCGTTGCCGTCATTTTTTGACAGGCAATATTCTAGTATTATTCTAATAAATATAATAATGAATGATGATGTTTTAAATATTTTGGGAAAAAAATGTACAAAGTCCATGTTCCTTTAACTTTCAGTTTAACATAATAGTCTTGTAAGCAGGGGTGTGTTTCTGCCTAGGTCCACAAGGCCCATGCCTAGGGCAGCATACTTGCAAGAGGCTTCAGTGCAGTACATTGAATTACAGTGTGTTTGTGTCCAACTCTCCATGACCTCATGGACCACAACACACCATGCTGATCCGCTTGGTATTTATGGAAAAGATAATGGAGTGGGTTGCCATTTCCTTTTCCAGTGGTCTACAGTATACAGCTCCTGGTGTTCCTAGGTGGTCTCCCACACAAGTACTGACTAGGCCCAACTCTGTTTGGCTTCAGGGTGGTGTGACCTCTTGGTTCCCTGGCTGGAATCAAACCCAGGTTGTAGCAGTGGAAGTACTGAATCCTAACCACTGCGCAGGAATGTCTATAAGCAGTGATATTCTGTCTGTCCTTGACATTTTTTGACATACCATATATATATATATATATATATATATATAAATAAACTTATAATTTGATACATAGAAAGGGGAAAGGAGGAGCTGAAAGTAGAGCATGGATACACAAATTAGAAAAGTTTAGGGTGGCATAAAACCTACATACGCCCCCGCTTGCAAGACTAACTATGGATATTTGTTTTATAATTTCAGTGATTTAATTTATTAATCCTATATATTATTTGAAAACTTCAGTGCTGGACTATGGCAAGTTATGATTAATGAAGTAGTTATTGCAGTTAATTGTTCATTTCTCTTGTGCGTTTATATCATACAGTCATGTCCAACTCTCCATGACCTCATGGATTGTAACACACCATGCTGATCCACTTGGTATCCTTGTCAGAGATACTGGAGTGGGTTGCCAGTTCCTTCTCCAGTGGGCCACAGCATACAGCTCCTGACATTCCGAGGTGGTCTCCTATCCAACTGACCAAGCCCAACCCTCCATGGCTTGAGGGTGATGTGACCTTGGTTCCCTGACTGGAATCGAACTAAGATCACAGCAGAAAGCACCAAATCCTAACCACTGGACCACCAGGGAACCCTCATTTCCCTTACTATGCTCTTATAGAAAGACAGTTTACTGTAATGTTCTCCATTGGAATGATTTACTAAGCTGGAATATAAATCAAAGTAAAAATGCCCCATTGGTAAAGAGTGACCTGATATCTACCTATGAGTTCAAATTTCTTGCCAGTCAGAGACACTAAGACGAATGACTCCATGCCTAGCTCCTAAAATTATAGATGGCACCTAAATTATTGTATCTGGCACTTTCGAAAACCATTTATATATCTAAAGTGGGTAGTTGCAGAAGATGATATAGTGAAATGTCTTGCTCATACATATGATTTTTGCCAGAGGAGTTTATGACTTTGGAAACACGGGAAGAAGTAATTGCTTTGTTGTACAATTCAGAGACAACCTATACACAGGCATCTCTACCCTCATGGCAAACCAGCGGCACCGGACAAGCGCTGGAGACTTGATTTATTCACCTAATTTATAACAAAATGTGAAAGCAGGGCGTGCATACAAAACTGCAAGGCCACAAATAAGGAAATCTGTTTCCAGACTACAGAAAATAATTTCCTGGTAAAGTTTTATACTAGTGGACATAAAGCATCATCTTATTTCTTAAAATTATTAAGACGTTGCATTGTTCCCCATGGAACGCAGAACAGAAGGCACATCTATTGTTATGTCTCCGGTTGTGCTAATCCATTAGGCCTTCTTGGCAATGTTACTGGAGTGGGCTGCCAGTACCTGGGCTGCCAGTACCTTTTCCAGTAGACCGTGATTTATCGAACCTCTCTGCTAAGACCTGCCTATCTTAGGTGACCCTACATGGTATAGCTCACAGCTTCATTGAGATACACAAGCTCCTTCACCATGACAAGATAGCGATCCAAAAGGGGATTTATTAATATACGGGATGTTTAAAATTAGTGTGTAAATAAATAAGAGCAATGTATCACATGTAAACTAAAGGGTGATTGATTATCCCAAGAGACTTGCGGACACACGTGAAGGGAATAGGAAGAGAGAATGTAACTTGCACAGTTGCACACACTTTGCACACAACACTAACAGCCCTATTAAATTCCCCCAACGTGAACGGAGCCCGCTAGACTTATGGCTATTAAATTGGCCTATTAAAGCTACCCGCAAACGATCTGCGGGTTACAGACGGAAAAGCCCTACTGGATGTCGAAATCAGAACTCTGTTGCCCAAAAGCCTTTGATCTGTCGAGCCCGTAAAGGATACGTTCACAAATCACTATTAAATTGCTACAAATCCATTGACGTTCAAATCCGTAATCTTCAAATGGAGCCAAAAAAGCCTACAGGTACTAGAGAGGACCCGCAAGGGGCTTAAAGTCCTATCGGTAGCACTGTAAATGCAAATATACACAAACTACTGTATTTTAAAATAAAGGGAAAGTGATGTTAGGTATTACAATTAATCGATCGCGGCAATCAATGTGTTAATACATATAATGAAACTTGCATGCACTTGAATATCATATTTACGGTTTATTAATAATGCATTATTTCTGGAATGCGGGTACGATCGTAACTCGTAATGCAAACTTTTAAGGCTTCGAAATCTAACCTCCATTTTTCAGTGACGTAATGATGACGACCTCTTTTACCATTGGCTTAGTCTAAACCCGTAACTACGGGTTTGACAATTTGATCATGTTCATGGCTGTACATGCAACTTGGGCAAGAATGGTTTACGGGTTTGCGTCTCCGGCCGTTGGTTGCGACATGGTTGATTGCAATAGCTCTGTAACTCATTTCAAACCTGGTACGGACTTCAAATTGAATATGGTGCTAGGTGTGTCATTCCAAGGCTTTAGAGGAAACATGTGGAAATGATGCCTCTAGGTCACTTCCTTGTTATGTCCTGAAGAACAGAAATGCAGGCCCTTCTTCTAAAGCATTCATTACATTTCTATCCCCATAATATTAATACAAGTTATAGGCAGGAAAGTAAAATCCAGCTTTGCACACCCACAGGGAGCTTACATAATCAAGTACACACAGGAAAGCAGCCAGATACAGAGTTTGACTATTCAGGAAGATACCAAAGGAAGTAATGCTGCAGGGTGGAATCACATGGTTGGGTGGGGTCTGAGCTCACAGCTGAATCAGAGCACAATGAGAGAGAGAGAGAGACAGACTACATTTCCCAGGCTGCTTTGCCACACAGGAACTCTAGAGTATGATACAAATGTATCCGCTTCTTTCTCCTTATTGGCCAAAACGAATTATGAATCTTATGCTAAACTTAGCAGGGATCTTGAGGGGTGTCAACTAACAAAAGCTGCAGCATGCAAACTGAAGGGATTTAGCAAACATCAGGGTGAGTTTGTACATGTTTATTTTGGCATTTTTTCATGCACAAAAATGTTGGCATACACAAACGATTCTCTAGAAGATGCATTCATAATCCAGGAAACTTAGATATGCCTTTAAAATATACAACACTTTTGAGGAATCTGGAAACGCACATTTGGTTATTAACGTGAACAAAAAAAATTATAAAGTGTTAAAGGTAATTTTAATAACACATGCTGCCTAAAAACGTACAAGTACTTTCTTACTAAAATAATAATAATAATAAAAAAAACTAATTATATCAACTGATAATTTCTATTATTTGATCTCTAAGTCTGAAAGCCAATATAAAAAATATAAAAGTATTTTTCCCACCCCCTTCCTCTGTATCTATCTATCTATCTATCTATCTATCTATCTATCTATATTTATGAAGAGTGAGGTAGCTGTGAGTGCCCAGTAATCCAGATGAATAATATGAGTATTGCAGTATATAGTGATACCTTTTCTATTGGACAAACATATTCATAAATATTATGACTAGCTTTCAAGAGTTACCTCTCTTTGCCAAGTCAGTTTAGTATTGCTCCTGACTTGACAAAGAGAGGTAACTCTCAAAATCTAGTCATAATATTTATGATTATGATTGTCCAATAAAAAAGGTATCACTATATACTACAAAGCACTGATTATTATTCTATATATATATATATATATATATGTGTGTGTGTGTGTGTGTGGGTAGATAGATAAACAGATAGACAGAGATAAAGATAGATAGATGTAATATATATATATATATATATATATATATATATATATATATATATAAATAAATTATAAAAAAATAAATAAATATATATATATATGTGGGTAGAAAGATAGACAAACAGGTAGATACAGATAGATAGATGGATGGATGATGGATATATATATATATATATATATATATATATATATATATATATATGTATAGATAGATAGTTAGACAGACAGGTAGATAGATAGTTAGACAGACAAGTAGATAGATAGATAGATAGATAGATAGATTCACAGACAGACAGACAGACAGATAGATAGATAGATAGATAGATAGATAGATAGACAGACAGATAGATAGATAGATAGATAGATAGATAGACAGACAGACAGACAGACAGATAGATAGATAGATAGATAGATAGATAGATAGATAGATAGATAGATAGATAGATAGATAGACAGATAGATAGATAGATAGATAGATAGATAGATAGATAGATAGATAGATAGATAGATAGAGGGATAGATAGATAGACAGACAGACAGACAGACAGACAGACAGACAGATAGATAGATAGATAGATAGATAGATAGATAGATAGATAGATAGATAGATAGATAGATAGATAGATAGATAGATAGATGTGGTGGACTGACACAAATATCTAACACTTAAGAGCCATAAAAGCTGTTTTTCTTTATAAATAAAAGAGAGAGATAATACATAGCATGCATGACCCAAGGATGCTATCTGGTGATATTTATAAAACAGAAATGGTCAAACACCAATGGGGAAATAAGTAACTTCAGGATGTATTTTACTTTGTTCTGAAAATGTCCGTCTACAGCAGATATATTTAAACTGCCGGCAAAACCCACGTGCATTGATTTTAATATGAATAACTTTCCAATGCCAAGGCCACAGAATGTGAGAAATAACTGACTGTGCTTAGTTTACATAGAAGGAAATGATATTTTATGAACTCCCAAGCGTAGGTAAGATTAACACACTATAAGGTTTCCAATCAAACCTATGCACTTCTTACAATTCTCAGCTAAATTGCTTGAGGGATTTCTTTTATTTTTTGGAGTGCAGTAGTTACATGTGGCAGGGAATTGCTGCAACACCACGGAAAGCTTTCATTAATCCAAGCACACAGTGGGAAGCACTTTCTGCTGGGCCAATTAGATGCTCCTGCACCAGTCTACTGAGTCAGGTATATCTAGCTAGACATTTACCAACATTCAAACCTAGTGAATTTAAATTAGATACAGGAAAAAACAGAATAAAGATTACTGTAGGTAACTACATTTTTTATCATAAAAGTATTTACACTGATATATATGCACTTTTAGGTTAAAATACAAGTCTTTTTGTTCTTTTTTTCTGGTTTAATACAAACTTCTATTGAATTTGAATAAGTCATTCTCAGCTGCGTCTCATGTTTCTCAAAACTGTAGGTTTTGTGCAGTCTGTTACCTGAAGGTCTAAAATATTTTTTTAATTTAAATATATGTATAGACATTGATAAGTCATTAATATGGATATAACACGGCTGTTTGGCCTAAAGAGCTCCATGTCTATCCTACCACTAGAATAGTTTATTATCAGGCCCATCCAGCCTGCCCATCTTATATCCCTAAAGTAATTAAATGTCAGTGACATCACATATTTGCTATCATGCATTTAAAAGAGCAGATTTCAAATATTTTAATTGTTGTTGTTTTGGAGAAAAATCGGGAACTCCTCCTGAATAATTCTAATAAGATGTGCTGAAGAAATGGCACCAGTTGAGTTATGAAACTCTATGGAAAAATCAGCTCCCTCTAGTGGCTGAACATGATACAGCTAAAAAATATTTTTGAGAGCAGTTTGTGCAGGAAGGAATCATGGGATATGTAGTCCCCCTGTATAAGAAAACAGAGAGACACTGATATGTAGATATCTGCTGCGGGCTTGAAGCTTAGCAAAGAGTTAAAATCTGTATGTGAAAGCAGTGTTTCTATTGGTAGGTATCAGGTGCCTATGTATGCAGCTCTTGGGGTGTGGAAACAAGTTTTATTTTTAAATAAAATAAATATGTGTGTGTACAGAATGACTCCATGTAATGTGTGTGTCTGATATTAGAGAAACAGAAAAGCAGGGAAACTTAGATATACCGCACCATGACCCTTGTTGCGTACAAACAGACCAACTACTTATATTACCATGTCATTTTAAATGCTTTACTGCAAAGTGCTGATTTCAGGATCCCTTTAAGCTTCATGTAAATTCCAGATATGCAGTTATAACACTGCCCCCTTTTATGTAAATGAGATATAGGCTTTAGAGGCCATTTTCCATCTCAAAGAGCCATGTTTCATCTAAACTTTGTAGTACAATGTATATACAATTAAATAATATATAGCAGGGGTGGGCAAGTTCAGTCCTGGAGAGACCCACCCAGGCCAGGATTTGAGGATATCATACGGGTTGACAAGGTAGAGAGTCTATTGAACAACATACAATTAAACAATTTCCTAACAATGGTGAGCCATTCTCTATCCTAAAGCCTCTTCACTTCAGTGAGCCTTAACGTGCCTTCGTCTTAATATACTACAGGCTGCACTCAAGTTATTCCTTGCTTTGTGAATTAATTAATGTTGACATGAAAACAATGCCTATATTGTATTTTGTGCAATGTTACAAATGTAAGCTTATTAAAATTGTACCTCTGGCATTTGCATTCATTTTGGAGTGGTGCCTGTTGCCTGTCTGACAACAGATTTAATTTATTTAATACAATGTAAAAATAAAAGAATTCAGATATAAAAAGCAAAAGACAAAAGGCCTCCCATGTTTGGAAAATGCAAGAATGGATATTATTGTGGTTGCAAAAATATTCTAGCATTAAATGACACTCAAGTAAATCCAAATAAAGAAAGAGGCTTTGAGGCTTGTATGCCCCTGTAATTATGTGGATTCAACCAACTGGACCCAAATAGACCCTACCATCTAGGAGGATTTGAAAAGTAATCTTTAAAACAGAACACTTACCACTACACCACCACACACTGCGCTCACACATAATGTATACCTATAGTTACAGACTTCAGCCTCCTTATTTATGCAGCTTCTTGTGGGAGGACTTCAATGGCTAAACTAAAATGATAACATCTAAGTCAATTCTTGGTCAATTTTAAAAATGTAAACACATTTTCCACGTGATTTTTACCCTCTAACTGATGGTGCCGAGTACATGCTGTGACTTTTGTGATCGATTAAACTCAAATAGTTTACCACCCATAGCCCGGCATTAGCATTAAAAAAATGGGATGCTCCAAAATCAATAGAACTTAATAAAAACTGATAGCAAAAAACTGCCTCCCAGAGCAAGTATTTTATCTGTATTGTTTAGTATTGTTTATATTGTATAAGCATGGGTTTGTTAGAACTGAAGTTTATCTTTGCTAAGTCTCAGTGCAATGACAACCAAGCACGAGGGATCTTGGTAGTGTATTAACCTATCTTTCAGAGTTTCAAAGCCTTGAAGCTCTGACTTTCACAGACTTTTATCATTTATTAAAAAACACTGGTTTATTCTTTTCAAAGCATTTTTACAATTCTTGGGGGAATACATGACAATGTACAATGCTGTCTGATCATTTGTAATAATATAAACTATTAAAAATATATTATTGCAAGAGCAACAGTAGACAAATAATTATTTTTATACAAATATTTTACTGTGTTAAAAATACTTTCTTAATATATATTATATCACTACAATATATGACTATTTTTTTTATCTAGCATGTGCAATACTGGAAAATCAGTGTAAGAAATAACATTACTTTTATGGTAAAATATCCCATTCTGTTTCTTCTTGGATACATCCGTAGAAATATTTCTGTGTATAGTGATGAAAAAGTAAATAACAGTTGGGTACAAAATTGGAAAAGTAACCAAGGTGCATTCATACATCACAAGATTTTATTTTTTTTAGATTGGTTTATTTCATATGTCAGAGTTATAGAGATGACCTTGTTGAACAGCTCTCTTATTTACTTGTTATCCACACTCTAAAAAGTTATTTTAACCAAAGTTATTTATCCAAAAGATTCTATTGCTAATGATCAACATAGTACAAGCAGCATAAAGTATTACAAAATATATATTTTACCTTGAGCTGTACATGGTTGTATAACATTGTATAACATCATGTACTTTAAAGGGATATGTAAGTTCTTGTGTTATGTACTTACATATTTATATTGAGATACTGATATGTGGATGAGCACACCCCTAGGAAGCTTACATAAAGTGTACCCTGCACAGTGTGTGACCTCTAAAGGAAATTATGGTTTCCGGGGTCACAGCTTAAATTGCCCATAAGGAGACAGGCAGAAAGAAAAAGAAAAAAAGACAGCAACTGCCAGATTGTGATACTAATGTTTCAGTCTTTACTTCCTCCTGATTGTTCAAAACAATTTTTCAAATTGTATACCAGTTTAGCCTGGGTTTGGAGGATGTTAACCTTAAGTTAGAAAAATATTTCGCTAACTTTAAGGTACGTGTTTATGCTTATTTTGGTATTTTTTTCATGCAAAACATGTTTTCATACACTACTAATTCTCCTCTATCAGATGCACTCAGAATCCAGCTCACTTACATATCCCTTTAAAGGAACAACAAAGTCCCAGCTATTGCAGAAATACAAAAGTGCACATATAAATATAATTGCAACTCACTCTTTTTTATTTTTCAATGGAAGCCATGCGCGCTGGGGTCAAGATGGAAGGAGCAGAGGCCGGAGATGAAGCAGGTAAGTGAGGGGAAAGGTATATGGGGATGTATTTAGGGGGGTTTAGGATGAGGAGGGGGGCTGAGGAGGGGGGTTAAGGATGGGGGGGTTGAGGTGGGGGTTGATGAGGAGGGAGGTTGAGGAGGGAGGTTGAGAATTAGGAGGGGGGTTGAGGAGGGTGATAAGGGAGGGGGGAAGAGACACAGGGAAGGGAGTGGGGAGAAGAGACACAGGAGAGAGAGGGGGGACACAGGGGGCAGCACATTTCCCACCCTCGGCTTATACTCGAGTCACTCATTTTACCCAGTATTTTGTGGTAAAATAGGTGCCTCGGCTTATACTCGGGTCGGCTTCTACTCAAGTATATACGGTAACTCTCACATTTAAAAGTGATAAGAAGAACCAGAGTGCCCAGTTGTTCTAAAGAAAAATAATGGCATAAGACAACTGTAAAAACCACTGTAGTATAACTTGTTGAATCATACTGGGCATGCTCTTTCTGCAACCAGTTGTAACTATATTTATTAATACATACACTATTAGTTTCTGCAAGAATTTGGACCTTTAAGGTGTTAGTTTAAGGAAACAGAAAGAAAGTTTGTGTATGTTGTCCATCAACAATTCCACTTAGAATTGTTCTGTGATGGATGACCAGAACTTGCAAGGTAACTCCCCACTATGATGTAAAATTAATGTATTGATATATCCTATTAATTATTTTATTTTTTCTTCTTTCATTCACTGAATTTGATCACAGATGGAATAGGTTACTGTACTAATGACCAACCATTTTTATAGACAGATTATGAGGTTATTGAAAGTGCTCAAAAACTGTGACGGCTGATATTAGCCATATCAGTAATGATTAGTAATATTTAATTATCTTTCCTTCCTTAGGATCTATGAAATGAATACATTAAGATAGTACTTATCTATCTCCATTCTTCCGCTTCCAATAGGCTGTATACATTGTTATGTAAACCTGACATTTCCCTGAAGTGTTTGTATGTATCTGGTGTTGGAAGCCAGATAAGTAGAATCTATTATTATGTGTGAATCAATCTCTATAAATACTCAAAACATCTCTGAATTGGCAGCTTTCATTTATTTGTCAGTTTCAGAGTATTCCACTGGAACAATTTGTTGTAGGTGCTGTTCCACTAATATATTATTTGTAAAGCTGAAATACTTCTCAATATCCCAATATCACTAAACCCCTGAGACTGTAATAGCAATTTTAAAATACATTCCAAAATGTTCCTATTTTCTGCTGAGATCCTTTATTTCCAATTTGCATAGTATGTACCAGTAACATTTGCACATTGTTCCATGCCGACCTTGTATTCCTCACCAACTCTCCATGTCCCATATACCACTTCCTCTCTCATCCTCTTCCTCATACTCTCTTTAGCTTCTTCTAGCTTCATCTCCTCCCATTTTGCCTCTCTCTCTCCTCTTGTTTTCTTTCTCCCTTCTGTCCCCTACACATTACTCTTTTAATACCTACTGCCAACTTTTGATGGTAAAATGTCCTTACCACCCAGTAACTCAACTTTCCCTCTCTCATTTCTGGTTACATAAATCATATGACCCTAGTTATGTATCGCCCTGTACTTACTAGAAAGTGATCCAGTCCGGACTGCTGTCCCTAGCTATGTAACGCCCTGTACTTACTAGATAGTGATCCGGTCCTGACTGCTGTCCCTAGTTATGTATCACCCTGTACTTACTAGATAGTGATCTAGTTCTGACTGCTGTCCCTAGTTATGTATCGCCGTGTACTTACTAGATAGTGATCTGGTCCTGACTGCTGTCCCTAGCTATGTATTGTCCTGTACTTACTAGATAGTGATCTGGTCCTGACGGCTGTCCCTAGCTATGTATCGCCCTGTACTTACTAGATAGTGATCCGGTCCTGACTGCTGCCTCTAGCTATGTATCGCCCTGTACTTACTAGATAGTGATCCGGTCCTGACTGCTGTCCCTAGTTATGTATCGCCCTGTACTTACTAGATAATGATCCGGTCCTGACTGCTGTCCCTAGCTATGTATCGCCCTGTACTTACTAGATAGTGATCCGGTCCTGACTGCTGTCCCTAGCTATGTATAGTCCTGTACATACTAGATAGTGATCCGGTCCTGACTGCAGTCCCTAGCTATGTATCGTCCTGTACTTACTAGATAGTGATCCGGTCCTGACTGCTGTCCCTAGTTATGTATCTCCCTGAACTTACTAGATAATGATCTGGTCCTGACTGCTGTCCCTAGCTATGTATCTCCCTGAACTTACTAGATAGTGATCCGGTCCTGACTGCTGTCCCAAGCTATGTATCGCCCTGTACTTACTAGATAGTGATCCGGTCCTGACTGCTGTCCCTAGCTATCTATCTCCCTGAACTTACTAGATAGTGATCCAGTCCTGACTCCTGACTGCTGTCCCTAGTTATGTATCTCCCTGAACTTACTAGATAGTGATCCGGTCCTGACTGCTGTCCCTAGTTATGTATCGCCCTGTACTTACAAGATAGTGATCCGGTCCTGACTGCTGTCCCTAGCTATGTATCGCCCTGTACTTACTAGATAGTGATCCAGTCCTGACTGCTGTCCCTAGCTATGTATCGCCCTGTACTTACTAGATAGTGATCCGGTCCTGACTGCTGTCCCTAGCTATGTATCGCCCTGTACTTACTAGATAGTGATCCGGTCCTGACTGCTGTCCCTAGCTATGTATCTCCCTGAACTTACTAGATAGTGATACGGTCCTGACTGCTGTCCCTAGCTATGTATCGCCCTGTACTTACTACATAGTGATCCGGTCCTGACTGCTGTCCCTAGCTAGGTATCTCCCTGAACTTACTAGATAATGATCTGGTCCTGACTGCTGTCCCTAGCTATGTATCTCCCTGAACTTACTAGATAGTGATCCGGTCCTGACTGCTGTCCCAAGCTATGTATCGCCCTGTACTTACTAGATAGTGATCCGGTCCTGACTGCTGTCCCTAGCTATGTATCTCCCTGAACTTACTAGATAGTGATCCAGTCCTGACTCCTGACTGCTGTCCCTAGTTATGTATCTCCCTGAACTTACTAGATAGTGATCCAGTCCTGACTGCTGTCCCTAGTTATGTATCGCCCTGTACTTACAAGATAGTGATCCGGTCCTGACTGCTGTCCCTAGCTATGTATCGCCCTGTACTTACTAGATAGTGATCCGGTCCTGACTGCTGTCCCTAGCTATGTATCGCCCTGTACTTACTAGATAGTGATCCGGTCCTGACTGCTGTCCCTAGCTATGTATCGCCCTGTACTTACTAGATAGTGATCCGGTCCTGACTGCTGTCCCTAGCTATGTATCTCCCTGAACTTACTAGATAGTGATACGGTCCTGACTGCTGTCCCTAGCTATGTATCGCCCTGTACTTACTACATAGTGATCCGGTCCTGACTGCTGTCCCTAGCTAGGTATCTCCCTGAACTTACTAGATAATGATCTGGTCCTGACTGCTGTCCCTAGCTATGTATCTCCCTGAACTTACTAGATAGTGATCCGGTCCTGACTGCTGTCCCAAGCTATGTATCGCCCTGTACTTACTAGATAGTGATCCGGTCCTGACTGCTGTCCCTAGCTATGTATCTCCCTGAACTTACTAGATAGTGATCCAGTCCTGACTCCTGACTGCTGTCCCTAGTTATGTATCTCCCTGAACTTACTAGATAGTGATCCAGTCCTGACTGCTGTCCCTAGTTATGTATCGCCCTGTACTTACAAGATAGTGATCCGGTCCTGACTGCTGTCCCTAGCTATGTATCGCCCTGTACTTACTAGATAGTGATCCAGTCCTGACTGCTGTCCCTAGCTATGTATCGCCCTGTACTTACTAGATAGTGATCCGGTCCTGACTGCTGTCCCTAGCTATGTATCGCCCTGTACTTACTAGATAGTGATCCGGTCCTGACTGCTGTCCCTAGCTATGTATCGCCCTGTACTTACTAGATAGTGATCCGGTCCTGACTGCTGTCCCTAGTTATGTATCGCCCTGTACTTACTAGATAGTGATCCGGTCCTGACTGCTGTCCCTAGTTATGTATCGCCCTGTACTTACTAGATAGTGATCCGGTCCTGACTGCTGTCCCTAGCTATGTATCGCCCTGTACTTACTAGATAGTGATCCGGTCCTGACTGCTGTCCCTAGTTATGTATCGCCCTGTACTTACTAGATAGTGACCCGGTCCTGACTGCTGTCCCTAGCTATGTATCGCCCTGTACTTACTAGATAGTGATCCGGTCCTGACTGCTGTCCCTAGTTATGTATCCCCCTGTACTTACTAGATAGTGATCCGGTCCTGACTGCTGTCCCTAGTTATGTATCGCCCTGTACTTACTAGATAGTGATCCGGTCCTGACTGCTGTCCCTAGTTATGTATCGCCCTGTACTTACTAGATAGTGATCCGGTCCTGACTGCTGTCCCTAGTTATGTATCCCCCTGTACTTACTAGATAGTGATCCGGTCCTGACTGCTGTCCCTGGGCTGTCTCACCAGCTCTCTAACCAGCCAAGCGTGTGGCAGCAGGTCTCCGGCATGTGATGTCCCTGTCAGCGACGCCACCTAGTGATTACCCCACTGCCCACCATAAAAGATTGATTCCCCCATGAGTGGGTAGTAGGGACCAAGTTGACTACCACTGCTCTAGAGCTCCTGAAAATTGTCAGAGAACTTAAATCCTGAATACAACCTATTGAGCTGAAGGACCACTGCACTGGTCATACAACACTTTCCTTTGTTTATTTAGCAACTAATAAACCATACAATCATTTCTTGAAAAATATAATTGCAATGTAGTTTTTAAAATCACATTTGAACTTTAGTGTTTCAGGAGCTATCAGAGATTTTATTCTCCATTCCTATTAGGCAGAGGAACCAACCAGGAGAATGTCCTACACGTTTTCTAGTTTGTTCTAGGTTCACCTGCAGTGGACCACCAGGCAGATAAAGACTTCTCCAAACTGAGATCTGCTGAAACTTGAAACGCTAAAGTTTAAATGTTACAGCTAAATTTATTTTTTTCATCAAAGTTTGATTATACTGCTAGCCAGTTAATAAAAAAACTAAATAATCCATGATTTATAAGCTCTTTAGTTTTCAGCATGTAAACTGTTGAAATATAGAGACATGTAGGATTCCCTGTTTTAAATATTAAAATAAAATGTTTATTTGCATGTTTAAACATAATTTTATTAACAAGTGCTTAAATACTAAATGAAACCTCCCAAACAGTCCCTGCAATGGTCCACCCCCTGTAGCTCATGCATACAATGTGCATATAATACTAGATGTACTGTTTCTCAGCGGTTAACAATTTCACTTGCTCCACAAGTAGATAACATCTATCATCATCTGATCACCCTGCAGAGAGATATTCTATTATTATTTGAAGACATGGAAGTTAAATAATCGCAAACAGATTTGTTTATTGGGAACCCAAACCTAACATTACAGAACCAGCATCGAGCACAAATTACTGGGCCTATAAAAAAAAGCCATGAAATAATAGCTTATCTTCCCGACAATACAGAACTAGCTTATTAAAAATAATATATTTGCTGTTTCTTGAGAACTGTGACCATGAATTGCCATGGTGATAAGAAGTTGTAGGATGCTATTATCAGAAGAAGGCTTTCTGAAAAGACGCAAAATAATTATATATTGTTAAGTATGTTTCATAATCACATTTTAAACCGTTCTTCTTAAGAAGAACGGAAACCAACTGGAGAACAGAAATGTTTTATATAAGATATTTTAAGTGAAAACCGTGAAAATGAGAAAAATGAGAAAAATATATAAAAAAATGAGAAAAATATATAAAATATATAAAAAATACTCTATCTTTATGTTTTATATTTCAAGTATAATTGGAATGTAGTAATGTGAAGTAAAAAAAAGTCATGTATGACCCTGCTTTATAATTCACATCCTCATGCTCCCTAATCTTGACTAATTCCATGCATGTGCATGTTGTTGTTGTTTAGTCGTTCAGTCGTGTCCGACTCTCCATGACCCTATGGACTGCAGCACGCCAAGCACACCTGGTTGTGGTTGTGCTAACAAATGCCCGTCTTGTACATACCATATATATAATAATAGATATTAAATCACATGTTTTTTTACACAAAAATGAAACATGCTCTTTTTAACATACAAGAAAATGTGAAGCATGCGTATCACCTGCAGATGGATTTCTAAATAGAAGGAATTTTTTTTTTACTGGATTTCACAATTCATAAATTGTACAATGCTGTGGATTATAATTTAGAGATAAAGAAATCTGCGTTTAAAATGATGCGGCTTGGTCATATAAAGTATTACTGTCCTGAGCAGAGTCAGATGTGTCTGCTTCACACTGATAACGTGATACTATCTGGATGACCTCTGCTGTGCAAATGATTATGTACTTACCGCTTATCATAGGCTTAATAAACAATAGATCTTTTCCAATATATGCCAAATATCATGAACATCCAACAATATATGGCTCAGGTGACAACGCAGTTTCTAAAAGTTTTTAGATAAGAAACATTTTTAGCAGAATGTTATGCAGAAAAGTATAATTAAAGTAAATATTACATAGAGTTCTGTTTGTTTTATTGAGTAGAGGTTGATAAATAATTGATGAGTGTATGCACATAGTAACCCAGTTATTTTATCTTTGGCTAAAACCAGTGGTTCCTAAACCTCTCCTCGGGGCTCCCCAGACATTGGGATCTCAGTTTAACAGTGTGTGCACGGGCGAGGAAATTAGAGGCTCCATGGCCGTTTGGGTACTAATTTCTTCATTGGTGTTTACACACTAAAATTAAAATCCCAACCTGTCTGGGGAGCCCCGAGGAGAGGTTTGGGAATCACTTGGCTAAACATTACAAGTTTAGGGTTAGGAAATGATAATGTATCAACATGAGGCATATATACACAGCCTGTAAACTAGGCTAGGCTGTGGGTTAATTGTAGATAGATAGCTAGATAAATAGCTGGATAGATAGATAGCTGGATAGATAGATAGATAGATAGATAGATAGATAGATAGATAGATAGGATAGACAGATAGATCGATAGCTAGATAGATAGCTAGATAGATAGATAGATAGATAGATAGATAGATAGATAGATAGATAGATAGATGGATAGATAGATAGATATATAGCTGGATAGATAGATAGATAGATAGATAGATAGATAGATAGATAGATAGATAGATAGATAGATAGATAGATAGATAGATAGATAGATAGATAGATAGATAGATGGATGGATAGATAAATAGATAGACAGATAAATAGAAAGAGAGATCTTTTTTGGTGTTGTTTTTTCATTAGCAACTCACACTGACACACCCGTTGTGTTATTTAACACATATTATTGTTTATTGTATCTCTACAAAGTTGTTGCTGGCACCATTGTCCACATGATGAGGTTTATGTTACAATATGAAGCGTTCTTACATGTATTACATATACAATTTAGTTGACCTAAACTACATATGTATCAGTCAAACATGTTTATTTTACGGTTTAGATATGTCTACTTAATGTAGTTTCTGGTTGTTTGAGAGTCACATATAAAAGAGGCCTAGATTAGCTGCACATTGGATGCTCTGCTAAGTATATTTGTCAGCGACGGCTGTTCTAGCAGCAGCAGCTTTCACTCCTCACTTACGCACAGGTACATTCGGATGGAGGGTGCGATGCTGAACCTGGGGAATGTAACACCAACACTGCCCTGGCTCAGTCACTCATGCCTCTCTGCTTCCAGGTGACATTGAATTGCAGAGACATCCAGTGGATAAAATCTAGGTGCCTATAAGCATTTTATGGCATGACAACCTGGCTCCTGGCATTTGTTGAGCCCTGTAAAAATACATTTTTATTTAAAGTACAGTATTCAATTTTTTGGGTTGCTTGAGAGTTCTGGGTGCTTGAGTTCTTTTTAACGGAGAGTTTACAGTACTAGAGGCTCATACTACCAGTTGGGCAACAAGACATCAAAACAAACATACCACCGTATAATTATACTGTTTCTGAAACCATATGCCCCAAATAAGTAGATGATCCTTCAAAACTAAATAACCAAGACATAAATCTTTGCAGAATAGTAGCCACTTTAATTGTTATCACAAATGTACCCAAATCCAATTTACTCAAAATTGTGTAATTAGTTTTAAAAAACACAGCTAACAAGTATAAAATCAGGCTACTCTCTGAATATGTAGTCATTAATTATTTTTCCATCCCTCATTATTGCGACTCATTTACTTCAATCAAAGAAGATAATTTTAGATACTGGCTCTTCCAAGTTGAATGATTCTGAGTATGTATAGCCCACTATGCTGACATCATACCCTGAAGCCACTGGCTAAAGGAGGCAGACAGACTGCGCCCATAACCCCTGGGCATACTCACTGTGATCCACAGATAAAAGAAGACAGACTATATCCTATAAACAATTCAGAAGGAGTAGTGCTCCCGTCCAATAACATCCTGGCAACAAGGAATACATTTCAGCTATGGGTGTTAAATGGTTCCATGTTGGAAGGCAAGATTCCCCACCAGCCTTTTCTGCAGCCTATTGTCTCTACAAGAGATATGTGGGGCGAGACAAGGAGGCCAAGGTGAGATTTATTAATCTCACTGCTCAAAGTGAATCTAGTTAAATTGCTTTTACCAATCTAAGTTAATTCAGCTCATGTACTCTTTCTTGAAGTCAGCTTCTGCAATCAGCAGGAACTTAGACAGATCCTTGCAAGGAACCAAATTGCTGCATAAAATGAGACAGCAAAGGTGCTTAGTTATTACAAAAATTATAAACATACATATAAATAAATATAATTGCAATTAGTGGCTATTTAAATAGAAGAAGATGGAAAAGCATGCCCAACTGGTTAATTTAAAATTGTCACAGAGACTTTTAAAGGGATTCTGTCATCACAAAATCAAGTTGTTTTTTTAGGTTATTCTTAAAGAGCATGTAACACTGGCTATATATTGTGTTGTTTATTTTATTCTAAAGTGAATCAATCCTGGGAAATGAAATGTTATTGTTTGTGCATTTATATGTAAATAAGCAATGCACACATATTAATTAGCTGCTTTGATGTGCTAATTAGAATTACAGTCTCTGAAGGGGACCAAATAAAAAACTGCAATGTTATCTCTCCCACCTTTACCAAGCACTCTAAGACGCACATTAGCATATTGAGTGGCACATTAGCATGCTGAGCCGCACATTAGCATATTGAGCGGCACATTAGCATATTGAGCGGCACATTAGCATATTGAGTGGCACATTAGCATGGTGAGCTACACATTAGCATACTGAGCCACACATTAGCATACTGAGCCACATATTAGCATGCTGAGCCACACATTAGCATGCTGAGCCCCACATTAGCATACTGAGCCCCACATTAGCATACTGAGCCACAACTTAGCATGCTGAGCCGCACATTAGAATGCTGAGCCACATATTAGCATACTGAGCCGCACATTAGCATATTGAAGATGCAACAAATTCTACACATTTCAGAAATGGTTTAATGTAGAGAAAAACAGCTATTACAATGAATAACCAGCTTTTAATGCTCTTTAAAATTAAATCAGCATACTGTTGAGTGGCAGAGTCCCTTTAAGTTTTAAAGTCTAATCATTATTGTTATTTATACCAACTGGGCATGCTCTTTACTTTAAACAGCAGTCTAAGTATTGATAAAGGTTATCTATCTATCTATCTATCTATCTATCTATCTATCTATCTATGTTGGTAATGTGCCCATGAGGGGAGTCAGCCAAATCAATCCCCAAAAGTGTTGAGTATATATCTAGGTGAACCTAGGGTAAAAATAATCAATATGTCGCTACTTTGCATATTAGTAATGTCATAAATGTATTTAGATGTATATGAATGGGTAGTTTTTCTGGTTTAGAAACTACAAGTTTTTATATTTAGCAATTTTCATGGAAAAAAAATCACACCAGCATCTTCAGAGCAGGAAAGGTTTGTAATGTACCCAAAATAATTCAAGGTGTAAAGTAGTTACATATCATGGAATTTGTTAACAAATGATAGGCACATTGGTTTATTGGCAAGGTCATAATCCACTGGTTCAATCTAAATGTGCCATTTTTCTTGCGGCTCAGCTGTCGGGTTGTAATGGGAACCTGTCATCACATTAGTTTCCAGTTGCCTCTAATAAAATATCCAAATCCAATAAATGTAAGTTGAACAGATTCACAGTTTCATAAAACAGAGAGACAGGAAAGCTTTCACATATTTTACTGGTGTGTAATACAAAATGGGGTTAAGCAAATAGCAGTGTTTACTGTGTGATGCAGAAAGGCAGCTTCTATTTTCCATGTTGCTTTCTCTGTAAAACGTTATGAAACCCACTGACTGTGTCCATGTTTTACGTGCACTCACAATTTCAATGTTTAAGTTCAAGTAAAAGTCAAACTGTGTGTGTGAAAGTACGATAGAGAGAGACTTGTATCCAACTCAGGGTGGGATCCTATAAAAGTAAAAATATACACAGAAATATTCATTTTATGCAAGAAAAATATGCAACTGCTAGCTAGGCCTCGGCCCACCCTCATAGCTTCAAGCAGTGCCTGATGTAAGTTTGTAACTGGTCATTTGCCAGTAAAAATGGCGGCATGGGGCACTGGGGGGTTATATATATACTTTGTGTGCGTTTAAACTTCAGTTCTAATACTAATTTATATAATGTATGTATGCGTGCGGCATATAAAGATAAAATCATGCAACATTTCGATTAGGAGTTAAACATAGAGTGAAAGTAAAACCTTTACACAGCATTCTGGGATGAATAAATACTATAGTAGGGGAACAGTTGCAGTTTCCCAGAATCCTTTGCAAAGAGGAAAAACATAATAATCCATAAGAAATGACAGTTTGCCACTCTGAAAGTGTAGCTATATTTCCTAAAAATCTACGAGAGTTCCCAAGCATCAGTATTACATATTATTTCACATAATCTTGCTGCACATTAAAAACAAATATTCTGCACTAGCCACGACCATTGCACCTCTATTACGCTTTACTGTTTAAAGGGCCATTTACCTCACTGTAAGTACTCTTCATGGTGTGAAAGAGCACAAGATTGTTTAATTATCTATTTTTTAATTACACCAAAAGCATGTTTAAATATGTAAAGTTTTAAGTCTGTTTACAAATGCAGTCTATCCTGCCTACTGGCAGTTTCATGATTAATAACAGACAGCCATGGCGTGCGGTAAGGACAGTGATTGATAGCAGTTTTCCCTTAAGTCAGGAATACAGTCAAAAGTTAACCAACAACTGACCTTTTTAAGTGATTTCAACATGCCATGATTGATTTGATGAGGGTTAACTCTATTTGTCTTTTGCTCACAATACAGAGCTGTTAGTCTGGAAGGCGGCAGTCAATGACTTATGTAAACACAGACATTATTGGACTTTCAGTGAAAAATGCACGCATTTCAAAAATTCAATACATATTTCAACATGCTTTTAGGAGATAGTTACTGTGATGTGGCCCGAATTGTGCTGAATTAAGTGGCCCTTTAATAACCAAAAATACGCTTTCACATAAAAAAAAAGAAAACAAAAAAAAATGGAATATCACAATACAATGTGCACTGCAGATGAACCAATATCATTGTATACTATTGCTTATATAGATCACTTATAATGCTTTGTATAATATAATACATATTTTTATGCATAGGATAAAGAAGGTAGTGCTTATAAATCGATTACTAATTAAAATAATAAAGGTGTGATTTGCTGTACTGCTGCTCTCTCTTTTCCATACTTTTCACCGCAGTGTTGCTAGGTAACAAGTGTTACTATACCGGCCCACCATACAAACATCTTGACATGGCTAATGATTCAGAGACAAGATCTCATAATGGTATCTTGTTTAAAGATTGTACCTCATCAAACTATTGGCTTACATATTGTAGGTCCATTATTTAATAGATCTCTTGCCAACATGTCCCATTAATATGCCATAATATTGCATTAATAGACTGTGTTAATGGACAGAATTCAGCAATCATTTCTATAATGTGGGATTCAACTAGGCTTTTGTTAACATTTAAAGGACCACTGCAGTTCTAGTAAAATGACACTTGTATGTCAAGTATGTACCAAACTAACAATATTAGCAGTTATGCAAGCCATGGACATTAAACTATTTTTGATGACATGTGAATGTTTGAAGGCTCTGATTATGAGTATAGGAATCCATTTTGTGTTTCTTACTTCTCATCCTGAGAGCTGGATGATGGGGGTGTCTTTGTAGCTATCAGTGGAAGTAGAGTGGGAAAGAAAGTAACAGGCAAAATGACAGACCCATTGTTGTATCACTGGATAAGACTGAAATTGAGACCACTCTCCATCTTATTGGCCCAGACACCTTGAATCATTCAACTCTCACACACAAAAATCCAACCAATGGATCATGGATCCATTCAGAGTCCTGCATAGATATAAACATGTCTATTCTTTTCTCACTAGCGACTTGCCCGTCAAAAAATGACGGCAATGAAATTGTAAGTGAGCTAATGCTGTTTGGTGTGTAATAATGAAATATATAATACATTAATAAATGAATATACTTTACCTATTTTGAAGCATTGTGTTGAAGAGCTGTCAATGTGTTCTGATGTTGCTGCAGCATTAGTGGTGTGGAGCTGCTGTGTAAGCGTGATGAATGTGTGCAGTGTAATACTGTGCGTGCGCGAGACGAAACCGTTAGCGTAGTCGTGAACTTCCGCATTGGCGTAAAATGGCGGGTAATGTGTGGTATGCGTCTTAGTGGAATATCCGTAGGTCTTTTGTGGTGTTTTGTGAGTTTCTTGTGGTGTTTTGTGAGTGTGTTGTGGTGTTTTCCATGTTTAGAGTGCTGTAGCCTCGTTTTCGTTTTGTTCGGCGGCCATTTTTTCTCTCGCTTAGCGATTTTATTAGTGTCTAAACTCTTTTATTTTTATTTAAATGAAGGTGTAACTTGCTTTTTTGAGGTCCTGGATGGTTCCTCTTGCTGTAGGTAAGCTTTTTCTGTTTGTGTTTTGTGTATTTATTGTGTTTTAAATGTTTTTATGTTCGCGTGTTGCGTCCGATTTTTATGAGGTAGTAATGTGTGCTAACGTGTCGCGTATGGTGTTTGCGTGTGTAGCCTCGTTTTCGTTTTGTTCGGCAACCATTTTTTCTGTTGCTTAGCAAATTTTTTAGTGTGTAAACTCTTTTATTTTGAGTGAAATGAAGGTGTAAGTTGTTTTTTTGAGGTCCTGGATGTTACCTCTTGCTGTAGGTAAGCTTTTTATGTATGTGCTGTGTGTATGTATTGTGTTTTGAATTTTGTAATGTTCGCGAGTTGCGTCCAAGTGTTGCGAGGTCGTAATGTGTGTTAACGTGTGTCGTATGTTGTTTGCGAGTGTCGTAATGGGTGTTAACGTGTGTCGTATGTTGTTTGCGTTGCGATGTAAAGTTTGCGAGGGTCGCAGTTGCTGGCATGGAGCGCCTTGACCCTCGGTGACATCATAACCTCTCCTACCCTACACACTCCCACATTAACCTCTTACATCCAATTTTTACCATCCTATTCCTAGCTTGGTCAAATCCCACTAATCTTAACTTAGTTCGGCCATGGGTTACTTGATCATGGCATCTGATCAAGGACCTCTGATCCTTTCAGTTACAAATGCTTGTGTACATTTTTTATTTTATTTAAGGGGATAGTCACCTCTGTCAATTGAATGTATAATATAGTTTTATTTTATTTTGGATATTTAAGATGAGCGCTTGCTCAATTGTCTGCCAGTTCTCCTTTATAGTGAGCATTCCATATTACAAGGTCTCGGGTTGAGTTATGAGACAGTTGTCTTTGCATCATGGAGACTAAACATCCATTGTAATGTGTCTAAATTGATGCTCTGGGATTTTCACTGTAAGTAAAACTGGTAAGCGATGGAGCAAGCATTTGTATCCAGCTTTCTTCTGTGGACATATTAGGGTGCATTTACAAAATCTTAAACATGTTGGTATTCCTTTAATAGGCTGTTGCCTTTATATTTTTGGCATTTTTTTGGGGGGGGGAGATAAAAAATAGTAAGAGTCTATTTAATTGAAACAAGCACTTCACCACAAAAAAAAGCAAATAGATTGACCCATTCCGCTTTCTGATTAAACAACCTAAAATTAAAACTTCAATTTCAGTCTATTAGCTCAATAGGGTACTTCACCTTGAAGATAATGCCTGCTGCTTCTATTAGAGGATAGGTTCGGAATTGAAATTGGAGGTGATATCATCCCTGTTGCAATATCACAAATAATAATAGATGCCTTGTAATAAAATTCAGGCATTCAAGTTGAGGCATTAATACTCTCAGAATGCCACTTTTTGTATAGAAACATTAGTAGTTTTTGAAATTGTATAAACTTTTCAGTATGGATTAAGGTAAGTAATTACTGTCAGGATGTGCAATGAGGCAAAAGTTAGCGCTATGTAAGCAATCGGCCATGAGCTAATATTCAGAATACTTTTCTTATTTCAGCAAATCTTTTCTGCCTGAAATTCATGTTTAAAACTAATTAGGTTTGACGAGATAGGGAAAACGTCTTACGAGCTTTAAATCTTATATCTTCAAAATGTATTAGTATCCTGTTTAAATCTTCAAGTAAATGCTTTTTGCAGAAGAATTTCAGCAGCTATAAAAAAGGAACAAAGCAATCATTTAAGTCTATATCATTAGAGAGTACTCATCTTCAGATTCCAGATGCTCATCTTCAAGTCACTCCATGGCCTTGCAACGCCCTGGGCCGCATGTACTAAAGGGCAAAGTGCTGGAGAACTCTTACGGTATATAACATCTTAGTATGTATAGCACAAAGAATCACATATATAGTTGTGAGCGTACGAGTCGTTGCTCACGCTTGCGGGCTCGCGTAGCGAGCCCGCGGCCCTCGCGAAGCGAGCCGCGGCCCTCGCGTAGCGAGCCGCGGGCCTCGCGAAGCGAGGGCCGCGGCTCGTCACTGGGCAAGGGCCTCAGTTGCTGGCATGGAGCGCCGAAGGCGCTCCATGCCAGCAACTGAGGCCCCTCGCGAAGCGAGGGCCTCAGTTGCTGGCGAGGTCACTGGGCACGGGTCTCAGTTGCTGGCATGGAGCGCCGAAGGCGCTCCATGTCAGCAACTGAGGCCCCTCGCGAAGCGAGGGCCTCAGTTGCTGGCGAGGTCACTGGGCAAGGGCCTCAGTTGCTGGCATGGAGCGCCGAAGGAGCTCCATGCCAGCAACTGAGGCCCCTCGCGAAGCGAGGGACTCAGTTGCTGGCGAGGTCACTGGGCAAGGGCCTCAAACCCTCGCAAAATTCACGTCGCTACTCAAAAAACACGACACACAAATTACGACACTCGCTAAATTTTACGAGGCACGCAAACAACGTACGAAACACGTTACCACACATTACGACCTCGCAAACATCGGACGCAACACGCCGACATACAAACATTTAAAACACAATACATACACACAGCACATACATAAAAAACTTACCTACACCAAGAGGGAGCACCCAGGACCTCAAAAATGCAACTTACACCTCGATTTTACTCGAAATAAAAAAGTTTAGAGACTAAAAAAAAATCTAAGCGACAGAAAAAATGGCCGCCGAACAAAACGAAAACGAGGCTACAGCACTCTAAACTCGCAAAACACCACAAAACACCTACGGATATTCCGATACAGACCTATACCACACATTACTCGCCATTTTACACCAATGCGGAAGTACACGACTACGCTAACGGTTTGGTCTCGCGCACGCACAGTGTTACACTGCACACATTCAGCATGCTTATACAGCAGCTCCACACCACTAATGCTGCAGCAACATCAAACAAGGTTCACACATCTTCAACACAATGCATACAAATAGGTCAAGTATATTCATTTATTCATTTGGATTATATATTTTAGTAGTACACACAAAACAACATTACCTACCTTACAATTCAATATGTATATTAATAACTAAACAACTTCACAAACATACACATCTCATTGCCGTCATTTTTTGACGGGCAAGTCGCTAGTCACATATATAGTTGTCAACAGTGCGGGTTGACAAAAGTTAAATGCTGGCAAGGAGCGCCAAAGGCGCTCCTTGCCAGCAACCGCGGACTGTACACTTGCGGAGGTGGAGGCTCCCACCGCGGCCGCAACATTTACGGACTTAGCATCCGCAAATACGAGCCACGCCACTTACAAACAAAAATATTACGAGCTCGCAAAAATACGACATTAGCGGCCAAAACCCGCGCACACGAAAACAATAAAAACACAAAAAATACACACAACAAACACATAAAAAGCTTACCCACAGCAAGAGGGGGCACTCAGCACCTCTAAAAGTGAAGTTACAAGTCAATTTAGGTAGAAATTAAAGAGTTTAAATACCCGAAAATCCCCTAAGCGAGAGAAAAAATGTCCGCCAAACAAAACTAAAACGAGGCTAAAGGACCCTAAACACGCAATACACCACGAAACACATACAGATTTTTTTTAAAAAGCCGTACGAGGTACAAGAACAAGGACGCAAAATCAGCCACAGCCGCGTAATACACACATTAGGCGCCATTTTACAACACTAACTTACACAATGCGGAAGTACACAGGTACTCTAACGCATTTTTCTTGCGCACGCACATTATTTACACTACACACTGCACACATTGCTGACACTTACACAGCAGCTCCACAGCACTGAAAACACATATTGTATGCTGCAGCAACATGAAAACAGATTGTCAGCTCTTCAACACAATGCTTTCTGCATATATTACTTCAAAATAGGTAAAGTATATTCATTTTGTAATGTATTATTTATTTCATTACCATACACCAAACAGCATTAGCTCACTTACAATTTCATTGCTGAAATTTTTTGACGGGCAATATTCTAGTAACATAATAATAGAAAGGTTCTTCAATACATCTCAAGAGGGATTCCAGCACTTCACCCTGGTCTATATCTTATATCTTATGTATTAAAGCTTACTCACTCTCAGGGGTAGTTGTTTTAATTTTTCATTAATCATTATTAAAAATCCTATTTGATTATCTATAAAAGCAATACTCCGTATTATAATTATTTGCAAAGATTAGAGTTTTAGCATTTGGCTGTGTTGTTTGTCTCCACCCTTATAGGGTCAAGAGGGATGGTCTGGTTAGAAGGCTGATCTAAATGGCTTTCAGAACAATATGATTTGCTAGAGTAAAATTTGAGTACAGAAAATAATTTTGGTTCGACTCCCGTGTAGAGTTCATTGCTAAGGGAAGGCTCTCTAAAACAGCACGTCTACAGTTAACGAATTAAAACAAACTTGTGTCTATAAATTTAGCATTACCTGCTAGCCAAGGTTCCCACCATCATTAGCAGAATCTGATCTTTGAAATTAAATGTAATATCCAATTATGGTGTTACAGTGATCCTTGTGTTTTATACCACTGATATTCTGTGATTCTTAGAGCTTAGCAGTACCTATGTGGTAGCAACTCAAGGACTACAACATTACAGGCACCACTGATATCGGGAGAGTAAAGCCATTAGGTCTGATCATGTTTTAATCTTAAGCAGTACCACTTCCCTTGAGAGAATATTCCAAGTATCCACCATCTTTCAACATTTATCTCACATTACTTGTATGTGTTTCACCTAACTTTGGAGCATGACCTCTTGTTCTAGATTGTCACTTTGTTTGAAACACAATTTCATGCTCTACTCTGCTAAATTCTTTAGTAATGTACATTATCTTTCAATAGCTATAAACTTACCATGGTATGGCAGCATCTCTATTGAGAACATCACAAATCATGATAAATTAAAACTACTTACTGTTAGATATATCATTAGTAAAAATATTTTATTGTTTCATTTCTATTATTTTCCACCTAAAGAAAGTAGCGCGTGTGACATCACGTCATCAGCATATACCGGGTGCCGGCAAGACTCGGAAGGAGCGGAGGCCGGAGCAGGTAAGAGAGGTGGGTGGGGTGGGGGTTAGAATGAGGAGGGAGGTTGAGGAGGGGGTTGAGGATGGGGGGGGGGGGGTTGAGGTTGAGAAGGGAGGTCAAGGAGGGGGTTAAGGATGAGGAGGGGGGCCGAGGATGAGAAGGGAGGTTGAGGATGAGGAGGGGGGTTGAGGAGGGAGGTTGAGGAGGGAGGTTGAGGATGAGGAGGGATGTTGAGGAGGGAGGTTGAGGATGAGGATGGGGGGGTTGAGGTTGAGGAGGGAGGTTGAGGATGAGGAGGGATGATGAGGAGGGAGGTTGAGGATGAGGAGGGGGGTTGAGGATGAGGAGGGAGGTTGAGAAGGGAGGTTGAGGAGGGTGGTTGAGGAGGGAGGTTGAGGATGAGGAGGGAGGATGAGAAGGGAGGATGAGGAGGGGGGTTGAGGTTGAGGAGGGGGTTGAGGATGAGGAGGGGGTTGAGGATGAGGAGGGGGTTGAGGATGAGGAGGGGGTTGAGGATGAGGAGGGGGGCTGATGATGAGGAGGGAGTTTGAGGATGAGGGAGTTTGAGGATGAGGAGGGGGGTTGAGGATGAGGAGGGGGTTGAGGATGAGGAGGGAGGTTGAGGAGGGAGGATGAGGAGGGGGTTAAGGATGAGGAGGAAGGTTGAGGTTGAGAAGTAAGGTTGAGGTTGAGGAGGGGGTTGAGGATGGGGGGTTGAGGAGGAGGGGGTTGAGGAGGGAGGTTGAGGATGAGGAGGGATGATGAGGAGGGAGGTTAAGGATGAGCAGTGGGGTTGAGGAGGGAGGTTGAGAATGAGGAGGGAGGGAAGAGACACAGGGAAGGGAGAGGGGGGGAAGAGACACAGGGAAGGGAGAGGGGGGACGAGACACAGGGAAGGGAGAGGGGGTAAGAGACACAGGGAAGGGAGAGGGGAGAAGAGACACGGGAGAGAGAGGGGGACACAGAGGGCACAAGAGGGACACAGGGGGCAGCACATTTCCCACCCTCGGCTTATACTCGAGTCACTCATTTTACCCAGTATTTTGTGGTAAAATAGGTGCCTTGGCTTATACTCGGGTTGGCTTATACTCGAGTATATACAGTAGTATATTTTGCTACATGAATTGCTTTTCACAGTTTTGGAAAAAAACACGAATTCTTAACACTGTGTATGTCTCAAGTGGTTTCAACACGATATGACTGATGTTATACTTTACAAGTACATTAAACATGGTACGCGCGATAAATAACAGCTGACACTCAGCATTGTGAAAAATGTTGCCCTGTATGGCATGGGAAAAATTTCATTTTTGAGTTTAGATTTAGCACATTTAGTTAACGTTTAGGATTTGTTGCTTGTATGCATCAATACATAACATCGAAACATTAAATTAATTTAAAATTAAACATTTTCTTTCCTTTTAACACACAATCTTTTAACTGTATGCCTATTGGAACTTGTAGCATAAAAAGCAAGATAATATGAGGAATCATTTAAATTCTTCTAATAACCATATTATGTTCCTGGAAACCAAAGTACACAGACTGTAACCTTTTCCACAAATGAATTTGTCACATTACATGTACAGTAGGTACAGTCTGAAGTCTTTGACTATAATTCCAATGGATCCATGACGCAGAGTTTAGGAAACCCAATTAGTGAAAGTACTGTATATTGAGTTTAAAATAATATTACACTGATCTTTTTTCTTCTTTTTCTCCTTACTTTTAAATATGAAGTTTATGATGTGGTACAGGATTATTTATAAGCTTGTCCTTTTTTAATGTATTTAGAGGAATTTAGAAGTTCAGCATTTATATATTTTTTTTTTACAGAACAGTGGGGGGAGAAGAGAGAAGTAAGAGAAGAGGCAAAGAAAAATGGGAGAGAGAAATAGAAAAATGTGGAGAGAGAACAATGTTAAAAAGGGGGGGGGGGAAGAAACGAGAAGAAGAGAGGGGGGAGAGAAAAGAAGGGATACAGAATGAGAGTAGGGGAAAAGAATGAATAGAGTGAGAAAGGAGAGAGGGAGAGACAAGGAGGACAAAAGGGGCGAAGGGGACATAGAAAATGAAAGGGTAGAGAAAAAAGTGGTCAAGAGGATGGTAAGAGAGAGGAGATGGAGAGAGGTAGGAGGGAGGAGAAAGAAGAGAGGAGATAGGACAGGAGAGGGAGAGAAAAGAGGGGGATTGGAATAATGGTAAAGAAAAGGGGAAGACAGGAGAAAAGGAAAGAAATAAAAAAGGAGAGAGAGAAAGGGGAAGGGAGGGGAGGTGGCAGGGAGTCATAGAAGGCCCCGTGGGAACACCAGGAGGAGCCTCGGGCCATCGGAGGGCTGAAACAGCTATGGGCCAATCAAACAGTGGTTTTGAACACTGGATTCGCCAAAGAAGGTTCGAGTTTGAAAGGATCAATAAGGTGTGGCCAAGTCCTCCAAAATATCTCCCCTTAGTGGCTCTAGTGCAATGCAAACTATTCCTTGGCTGTCGGCAATAGGGTGGCAATATCAATACTATAAGGCTCTTTTTAGTCTCGCATGAAATGAGCATAACATCAGAATCCTTGGCCGGCATTGTTCATACTCACCCTCCTAAATACTCCAGGGCTAACTTCAGAATCTACAGTCTATCCACTCAGAACTGATTGGTGATAATTCACTCTATGTGAAATCCTATCGTAAAGCATTTGTCGGTTTATTTTGTCACTTTCCAAATAAAGAATGCTTGCTATAACAATTACAAAAAAGATGCATCTCCAGCCATTAGCTCACCCCTTGCTAACCTATTTAGAAAACACATTGACTTTTGCCAAATTATTCTGACAATGCTGCATTCACTGAGAAGCCAAAGGCTCAAAAACAGAATCCAATAAACCTGTACACATTGCACAGATGTAGTGTTGAATATGTAAATTCTCTCGCAGCAGTGGTTGTTTCTATGTGTGGATTTATTGACTCTGAATTGAGCTAATTAAGATGTTGCATGCTGCCTCATTACTGTATCTCCAGAACGAAAACACAAATGAAGATCACAGCAGTACTCTAGGCTTTAGATAAGATTGAGACACACATATATAATCAGATTTATGTTAGAATATATTTTGAGTGTATTTATATTTAACAGATTCAAAGTGGAACACTGACCTGAGGAATCTCAAGATCGACCTGGAGACTAAGGAATTCCATGGAACATTCCAGGCCAGGTAGCTAAATCCACAGGATTTGAACTCAATAACGTAATACTACTATTTTTTGATTGGAAGTTGATTCCTTGGCGAGTTCCACCCTACAAGGAATTCTGTAGTTATGTTAAAGCTTCATTACTGTAGTATTTACTTGTTTGAGAATCCCATATATATAAACCCCTATTTTAACTCCCCTTGTTCTACAGAACACAAAAAGATATATATTTAATATAAAACTACCCATCCACAACATTTTCAGAAAATGAGATTAGCCTGGAACAATGGTGGGAGAGTTCTTTCAATGCATCCAAGTATAAATTACATAGATCTCTAACTTGATGAACGGCTGCCGTGGTTTACTAGGAAACGTAATATATTCTATGTCCTGGTGACTGCTCTCTTGAACAGTCACTAGGGAAGGTGACAATATTCAATAAAACAGTTTATAGATCTAAAACAGATTTGTAAAGTTGAGTCCATATATCGAGTGGCGTTCATCAACATTTTAGTATTCAGTCCTCAATTCTCGTTCTCAGATTTCAGCAGCCATTTTACCAAGTACATATTGATACATGTGTAAACATTGTAGGGAGCAAAATATTGATGGAGACTACAAGATCTTGTATTATCAGTTCCTTTTCACAGTAGCATAGATGCTCATACAAACCCACTCATTTGATTATTATGCTCTTTCAATCTTGAATTAGAATTAAAAAAAACATTGACTCAACCAATGCTAGCTTGTTGCTAAGAGCAGCTGATGCCAATGAAACCAGTTTAACTCAGGGGTGTCCAAGTTCGTTCCTGCTGGGCCACACACACAGGCCTTGATTTGAGGATATCCCTGCTGCACCCAGGTGAGGGTATTGCTTCTTCAGTCATCCTGACTAATTCACGTGTGCACGGAAAGGAAATCCTCAAACCAGGTCTGTGTGCGGCCCAGCAGGACCGAACTTGGACACCCCTGGTTTAATTAAGCTGTTAAAAATCTGACTAAAATAGACAATATTTGTCTTTAACAAGACTCAGTGGTTTTGATCAGCTATTGACTATCAGAACGTGTATATATTATGTTTATTTATTTGCTTAAAAACTAGACTATTGAATAAGACATTATGAACACTATTTAAATCAGTAGAATGATCGCCACTTTAATTCAGTATATTTATGAGACATACATACTGTAGTGAAGTCAATATAGGTCTACAATGCACATCTTGCAATAAAGAAAATCTCTTAAAATGTGTGTGTTGGGTGGGTAAGAAATAGAATAGTTTCATCATTTTTTTATATGAAAGAAATTGTATTCTGGGCCAGGTTTAAATATCTTAAATGCTGTATGATAATTCTTGGAATCACCCTAGAGACAGTAACATAAAAAAGAGGGAGAGAAGAAGGTGAAGCGAAGGGGGAGAAATGGAAAAAGGAGTGTCAAGAGAGAGAAAATGCGGGTGGGGAGAGACAAGAGCGAATGAGTGGAACATAGGCATGGTAAAATGTGCATTGGAAGCAGAGAGAGATGGAAAGTTTGGCGAATGCAGTGTTCAAAGTGGGGAAGACAAAAAAGATATAGATGTGAAATAATGGAAAGGAGGGGAAAGAACTGAAAGGGAAAAAATAATAGATGTAGTGGTTGAGAGGAGGAAATAAGAGAGGAGACCAAACACAAAAAAAGGAAAAGCAAATGGAATTGGGAGGCATAGCGTAGATAGAGAATAAAGTTTAGTAGGGAGAATCCTCTTACCAACACCATTTACTACTGATGAAGTTACATAGTTCAAATCAAAGCTGCTCGGATGATCACACTTTTGCTCCTCCCCACTCTCCCAATACTACTAATAGAGTAATTTTATGATATAGTGAAAATAACAATAATAATATAAAAACATGTAGCTTTGGCTACATCTGTATTTCTAGTTAAACCAATAAAGTAGGGGTTCTCAAAAAATTTTTTGTCTGAGGATCATCTGGTCACCTTTCAATGCTTACATTGACCGGCTTGTTACAATCCAGTCCTCAAGAGCACAATCTGTAAGATTCAGAACATGTTAATAGGGTGATACTTAATTTTACTCTGCTCTAATTTGAATAGAGTACAGTTTAACTGCTTAAAAGTTCCTATATAATGTATCTCTAATTATAACTAATGGTGATGGTATATATATATATATATATATATATATATATATATATATATATATATATATATATATATATATATAAATAAATATATATATATATATATATATATATATATAAATAAATATATATATATATAAATAAATAAATATATATATAAATATATATATAAATATATATAAATATATATATATATATATATATATATATAAAAATATATATATATAAATATATATATATATATATATATATATATATATATATATATATATATATATATATATATATATATATATAAAGTGCTAGGCTCCCCTCATTCCTACGGTAGATAAAGTCTTACGGAGCGGCACCTGTCCTAAGAATGGAACTTGTACTTATTGGACTGCATTGCATACCGACAGCATGCCTGAGGAATATATGTCTAAGGACACCAGAAATGCAAATACACCATTAATTGTTGTTTCTATTATTAAAAAAATCTAATCACATATAAGTTTCCAAAGAAAATTCTTTAATTGCACCTCACCTGACTAATGAGCGTTAACAACCCATAATAAATTCTCTTAATTAAAACAGTCTCCTCAGAGTGATACATAGAGTTCTCCAGGATAATATAATAAACACTTTATCTCATACAAATCAATTGAACGAAGCCTTTGTCTTTCCAGCTGGGTGCTTCTAATACTCATTTTTAATATCCCCAAATCCCTTCTTGAAAAGACGACTACTTTCTCCTGAAGTGGAGATTCTGATAATCTCTTCATCTGTAGAACTGCATCTTTCTTTGTTAGATTTGCTCTAACTATGAAACCCATCTCTTTACTAAATCTAATGAGAATAAAAATCCAGCTGCAGCCTATATAACATTCCAGAGCCTATAGAATATAGGATTATTCTATAATTACTTTTAATTTGCACATATGCCTGATTTTGATTCCCTATTCAGGTTGCTGTCACAATTAACATATTATTCAGAGATGGGCTCTGGTGTTTAAATATTCCAACGGTGTATTTTTGCTCTATTTTAATATATTAATAAAATATACAGCATACTGGCGCTATATTATTCCAGTGATTACAGCAAAAGCAAAGCAAAACACTCGACTTTCTGTGGAACATTTCTCTTTTTATGCATGGTGTTTGCTGAAAAAATATTTGCCTTATCCCTTGGGTTTCTTCAACCATCCAATTGCTCTAATTTATGCTGCATATCTTTGCAACTCACACACATTAAAGACATAAAATAATTTGATATTTGTATCCCTACTTTTAAGCATGGCATATGGATAATCATAACCTTAAAGTGTAAACACAAAGTCAGCTTATTAAATGTAGTAGCATGTCAAATAAAGCCGACAGGCAGGAAGGAGATGTTTTATAGACAGAAACCTTTTTGTTTTAGCAGAAAAAATAAATTCCTAGCCTCGATTTTTTTCCTTAAAGTAAAATATTATTAAAACTCTAGCAGAGAAGCTGGCTGCTTTTATAACACATTTAAAAGAACATGAAGTTTCAACGCTGCTCAAATATCATCAAACAGAGCACAGACGCAGAAAGTGATTATTTTAAATGTATTCATATTTTACCGTTTTATAAAATATTTTTTTAAATAACATAGATAAACACCAAATGTCCTCTAAAAAGACTAAAAATCACAAGTTTCTTCAGACATATGAACTCCAATTAAAGCCAACATTTATTATTAAATATATAAGCAGGACCTGAGAATTTGTCCCCATAAACTCAACATATTGGTATTGATTATCAGATATACAAAATCACTTCCATTAAATAAAAGAAAATCTTTATTAAAATACAATGTTAAGTCCTACAAAAATGAAGGTATTTGTGGTTGTTTATGTATCTCTGTCCTTGGGCATATACAATAAATGGTGAAGCTCTTGATGATATCAAATTATAGTAAATATGACATAAGAAGAAGTTCTCCAACGCTTTACCATTTAGTGCACTTGACCTCTCTGTGTAGTTCTACATTTTAAACATATTTATAAGTTTGCATATTTTCTGCTCTGTTTTACAACCTGGCAGCGGCCATTTTGTCTCAGTAAAGACAGCAGATCCAGTTGCCTTGCAATGACAACCTGGCTTGAGGATTGAAATGATTGACTTATTTTCCAAAGTAAAGTAAAATACCCTATTTCATATTAGTAATACACAGAGTAATTACCTGTAGAAATATTGGCCACAATTTACTAAGCATTGCAGGGCTGAAAATTGGTTCGATGAGACTGTAATGGCTGATTTATCAAGCCATTGTCAAGATATTATAAAGTCTATTTGAGCTTTGCAGTTTGCTTGTAAATTTATAGCTCTGTTCTGGTGACATTGGATATGAATCAACTGCCTGAGACAGCTCCACAAAAGAGGAGACAGAAAGCCCTTGGCCTTCCATGAGTCACAAAGATATATTCACCATGTTAGGTTATGACTGGAAACTGTATATTTCAATCATGAGTGTCTCAGCAGATTAAAAAGAGTAAAATGGGCTGGTATTATATATGAGCTTTAATTAGACATGTCCTGTTGAAGAGAGACATGTCCCTTATATTTATACTGTGTATACAGTGCCTCTATTGCTAGAATGTTATATATTTCAGGAATCCTATTAAAGTCTTCTAGTAGTGAGAAGAACATATCAGTCATGGTGGCTTACTCTTCATTAAAATATATATTAACCTCAATCATATGTAACAAAGAGTGAAATGTCGGAGATCTCTTGGAGATGTCAAATCTGAGTAAATATGTCCCACAGAATAATAGACAGGTTTTCCAAGAGGTTTCCAACACTTAGAACATCCTGCCCAGTGTGTTTATCGGGGGATATATACATGACAAATAGCTCATATTGTTGGGCTTTAGTTTGATACAAGGATCTACCCTGTTCTTCTGAATGTTGCAATGACTATTTTACATGAGGACATTGCCATTGCTACTATTCCCAAGATACTTGAACAGCTATGTGTAAGTCTTCTTCTCTTTTAAACAAGGGTCCTAGAGCAGAATAAACCACTCTGAATGTTTAACTGCCCATGGAGACTTGTCCCTGTCAATGGATAATATACAGTGGATATAAAAAGTTTACATACCCCTGTTAATATGTCAGGTTTCTGTGCTGTAAAAAAATGAGATAAAGATAAATCATTTCAGAACGTTTTCCACCTTTAATGTGACCTATAAACTGTACAACTCAATTGAAAAACAAATTGAAATCTATTAGCTGGAGGGAAGAAAAAAAGAAAGAAAAATAATGTGGTTGCATAAGTCTTGGTTGCACACCCTCTTATAACTGGGGATGAAGCTGTGTTCAGAATTAAGCAATAACATTCTAAATCATGTTAAATAGAAGTCAGCATACACCTGCCATCATTTAAAGTGCCTCTGATTAACCCCAAATAAAGTTCAGCTGTTCTAGTTGGTCTTTCCTGACATTTTCTTAGTCAAATCCCATAGCAAAAGCCATGGTCCACGGAGAGCTTCCAAAGCATCCGAGGGATCTCATTGTTAAAAGGTATCAGTCAGGAGAAGGGTACAAAATAATTTCCAAGGCATTAGATATACCATGGAACACAGTGAAGACAGTCATCATCAAGTGGAGAAAATATGGCATAGTGACATTACCAAGAACTGGAGCTCCCTCCAAAACTGGTCTGGGAGGCTACCAAGAGGCCTACAGCAACATTAAAGGAGTTGCAGGAATATCTGGCAAGTACTGGCTGTGTGGTACATGTGACAACAATCTCCCGTATTCTTCATATGTCTGTACTATGAGGTAGAGTGGCAAGACGAAAGCCTTTTCTTACGAAGAAAAACATCCAAGCCAGGCTACATTTTGCAAAAACACATCTGAAGACTCCCAAAAGCGTGTAGGAAAAGGTGTTATGGTCTGATGAAACCAAGGTTGAACTTTTTTGGCCATAATAACAAAAGATATGTTTGGCGCAAAAACAACACTGCACATCACCAGAAGAACACCATACCCACAGTGAAGCATGGTGGTGGCAGCATCATGCTTTGGGGCTGTTTTTCTTCAGCTGGAACTGGGGCCTTAGTTAAGATAGAGGGAATTATGAACAGTTCCAAATACCAGTCAATATTGGCACAAAACCTCCAGGCTTCTGCTAGAAAGCTGAACATGAAGAGGAACTTCATCTTTCAGCATGACAACGACCCAAAGCATAGATCCAAATCAACAAAGGAATGGCTTCACCAGAAGAAGATTAAAGTTTTGGAATGGCCCAGCCAGAGCCCAGACCTGAATCCGATAGAAAATCTGTGGGGTGATCTGAAGAGGGCTATGCACAGGAGATTCCCTCGCAATCTGACAGATTTGGAGTGTTTTTGCAAAGAATAATGGGCAAATCTTGCCAAGTCAAAATGTGCCATGCTGATAGACTCACACCCAAAAAGACTGAGTGCTGTAATAAAATCAAAAGGTGCTTCAACAAAGTATTAGTTTAAGGGTGTGCATACTTATGCAACCATATTATTTTATTTTTATATTTTTTCTTGACTCTACCTAAAAGATTTCAGTTTGTTTTTAAATTGAGTTGTACAGTTTATAGGTCACATTAAAGGTGGAAAAAGTTCTGAAATGATTTATCTTTGTCTCATTTTTTTACAATCAAATCCAGGTTGCTGCGGTGAAAGCACCAAATCCAAACCATTGGACCACTAGGGAACCCAGTTCACCACTTACTAGTTCAAAAAATGTGTGTTTATAAAGTGAACAATACAGTCATCACTAAATAAAATGTTTTAAAATTAATGCTAACCTAACTGAGGTACTGTGTTTGTCTCTACCTCCCTCTTGTCAAATGACTCACACTGTTTATCTGGGAGCCACTGACGATATGTGTCAGCTGTTTAATTATTCTAGAGTTACTACTTAGGCATTCTTGCATGTGGTTAACCAATCACTGTGTGTAAAATGATGCAAAACAAATACCATTGATATCATGAATGACAGTGGGAGAACGGTCACTTTTGCACACAGCACAGGGATAGAGAGAGAGATGAGTCACAAAATCTAAATAATTAAACGTGCTTCCAGATAATTTGAATGGCTTCCAGGCAAACTATATGAGTCGTGTGACAATAAGCAAATAGAGACAAACCCAGCACGTCAGGCGGGTAGCACTCATTTTAAACACACATTTCTTGAACTAACAAGAGCCGAACTCTATATAACAGCCCTAACAGACACTAACACTGGCCCTTTAATATCATTGCATGCATAAAATAACGGCATTCTCATTTAAACACGTAACAGAAAAAACGCTTGCAATCCATGTACCTTTAAGAGCAATGGACCAAGGAAAATACTCTTATCAATACACAGACTCTAAGAGTTGAGTTGAGGCATAAACCTGACTAACAGTGTTTAATTACAGCAGCATTTATTTGCTAGAGGCTGATAACAGCAGCTTTGTTTTAAAAGCAAACATTTAATTCAGAGTAATATGACAAATTAGAGTTGATTCTGTGGAAAGCATAATAATCGTCAGCTTAAAGGAAGCCTTTTGAGCCAATAAATTGTTCTGCTGGTGAAGTGACACCGGGCGCATTTGTTTGTAAATGGACTCACAATTAGCCTGATTGCACCCGCACATCCTAATAGCTCATTACATTTTGCATTTATCCATCTGCTTACACAGAAGTCTTGTTTAATTTTGTTTATATAGATTTTAAACGCTCAGAGGGACTTGCCCCTGTCAGCCAATGAGCAGGGGTGCATACGTACGAGCCATGTTTGTCTGTCTGCTTTGTGCATTTCTTGTTACATTCAATTAAGATTTAAATGGTTTTATATAATATTTTTCATGCAAAAAGCTACTTTGTAATATCTAAATCATGCTCTTTGAAATGCATGAACGAAAACTGTATTCTAAATCCCCTAAAAGATTTAGACACAAAAATGTTTTTACATAAAAATATTGCAGTGTTGCAATATAATAAAATACTATATTATATACAATAGGCAATGTCTTGATTACTAAGACAAAATGCTTTGTGAAGTAAAAAACATGAATTTGGAGCAATTTTATTACTGTATATAAATAATGGATTTATATAGTTTTGGGAAACTAAGCACACGTGATCGGTTCTTCATATGAGGAACAATATAAGAGTGACAGCTGTGTACATATAAAAACAAAGGTGAATAATATAACTAATAGCAGTAATAAACTCTGCTTGAGTATAAAAGAACTTGTCTTCACAATTGACAGTGTGCCAAAGAATGTGAACTAAGCATATTATTTTAAAAAAAATGTATTTGTATTCCTTGTGACTCCATTTGCAGCTCTGATCAAGCACTCCTTTGCTCCTTTGCTGTAGAGTCTCTTTAGGAAGCTTCTATCTAAATTGTGTGTGTGTGTGCGGGGGGGGGGTGGTGCACATGGCTTTGTGGGGAGCTGATTCTGGGTTCACTCATGTAGGCCCCTATATATTTACAAGACCGTAATTACATGTAACCCGACCTTTTGGCTGCGGGTTACTATTTTTTTTTACATATACAGATGTATTAAATTGACTCAAGCCCGCAATTACATGCTCACAACCCCAACACGCAAACCATGAACCCGTCCGTACCATTTCAGAGAATGATCATGATCAATTAAGCAAGACCGTAAGTTACAATTTAGACAGAACCAATAGTAAATAAGACCGTCATCATGACGTCAGTAAAACATGGAGTTTAAACTACAATCAATTAGTGTTTAGAAGTCCGATTTGGAATCGGACTCACAATTCAGAAATGTAGAAATCAATAAAAATCAATAAATCAACTGTTCTAGTCCATGCAGCTTCCCATGATATGTATTAACTCCTTGATTCCCAATATTGATATAACATTTAAATAAAACATAAAAAAAATATGTTTTATTGCAGATTTGCGAGCTTGAGACTGTTGTGTTATTAATTCTAATTGCTTTCATTTCTTTCCCAGTATTTTTAAGTACAGTATTGTGTGTTTATTTGCTGCTGCAGCTATACGAACAGTTGTTTAACCTACTTGCGAGTCCTATCTAGTGCTCGTATCATTTTTTGATACATTTGCCATTTACGGGTTTGAAGGTAATTGCGGGCTTTTTGAGTTGTTGTAATTGAATATGGATTTTGCGTCTTTAGCACTTGTAACATTTACAGGCTTGAAACACCAAAGCAGGACATAGGACGAAGTTACGTTTTTGACAACCGCAACTGGAATGCGAGTCGCTAAATTACAATTGAATATCAGTAACATTTACGGGCTCCATTACGGGCTCTTGTAATTGTGATTTGGACAATTAAGAGAAGCATAGAAGCATACATGTCCTAAAAAGATACTATCTCTCTCCGACTATATCCTATCCCTCTCTTCTCAACTCTTGATCTAAGGTGGTTAATTAACTCTAACAGTGGATGGAGGGGTGACAGGAAGAACATGCCCAATTGAAGAACAGTGAACAGTGGCTTTAAAGTTTATATAAATCTCTCTGATTACACTGACATTTTTCAAATATTTTTGGAGAATAATGTCAGTTGTCAACTGTTTAGTTTTGTGTTTGATGTTCATATTATATTATTGCTTTCCAAATTACATTTTATATGGTTACTATCTTGTATGAATAGCATACATATATTAATGAAATATAGTTTCTTCTAAAATTACTTCTTTATCCAGACATTTTCTGATTTTTTTTCTCTTTTTCTTGTTATACCTAATTTAATCTAATTCATGAAAATGGAAGGCCAGCTCTTCCAAAATAATGTTCTTATGTTCTGTTGATGCCTCTAGTAATCTAAGGGCATCAATTATTTAGTAAGCAATCTTCTAAAAGGAATTGAAAACCATCCGAGGTCTGCTAATTAGTTGTCTAACTAGTGTTTCTCAAACAGGCAAATGTAATATGTTGCTTCCTTTCTTGAAATATATAAACAAATTAATATTAATGAAATGCAGCATCTAAATTTTATACCACAGGACATAAAACTTCTTCCCTCTTACTCGGCTTATTACCAATTTTCCTGACTCAGTATTTAGGCAGCTAGATTAAACAATGCATACAAAATATATTTATTGTTCATACAGAGATTTTGACTCCCCTTCATTGTCATCTATTCAAATATAATACTAATCTATATTTTTTTGGAAATTATAACAATGGCAGCTTTCCTCAGGTAAAATAATCATTGCAACATTCAGAGGAAAAAGAGCTATTTGTCATGCAAATATCCCTTGATAAATATGATCTATCCCGTTGTGTAAGCGCAAAGAAATCGACAGCACCGACAGTTGCTGTGCCAGCAAGTAGCTGCTAGATGGCGCCGTTCGGTTTCAGGAAAGGCCCTAATTATTCCCTCCTTCGACGTGGCACAATTCAATGGCGCTGAATCGACAGCGAGGCCATTGCTATGGTTGGCGAGGGCACTCAGCCCTCAAGAGCCTCGGGCGCACCTCTCATAGCTCAAGGCCTCTTCTGTCGGCGCGCCTTATATACATTGTGCAGCACCAGTCTGAAGTTTGGCGGCGGCACTGCTGCTGCCAATCTTTTGCGTAGGAGAAAAGGCAAAGGACAGATAAATATATCCCTGAATAAGGCACACTTCTCCTTACTCATAATTATTGCCCTCTCCACTGTCTTTGACACTTTAGACCACCTGCTCTATACTCACTAGACTTCCAACCATTCCCTTGGTGTCTCCTACTGTGGCACGTCCTCTCCTCCATTTCCACTGGCTGCTGGATAACAAAAAACTCTGACCTGAATTCCTGGTTTATCTCTACACTCCCTCTCTAGGCAAACCAATCATCTTGTTTGGGGTTTCAGTACTATGCTTATGCTGATGATACCCAAATCTATCTTTCCTCTCCAGGCATATTCCCCTCCCCACTAACCCCATCTTGACTTTTTAACATCTAGGATGATCTCCCAGCATCTAAATAGTAAAAACTCCAAAACAGAGTTACTAGTTATTCCCCCATCCCCCTCCAACCTTACACCTCAAATACCACTTTCAACCCCACAATCACCCAAATATCACATGTCCATTGTCTAAGTGTCACACTTGATTCTAACCTCTCCTTCATCTTTCATGTATCATCACTCACCAAATCCTGCAGTCTTGGCAGGATGCAAAACCCTACAAATCTCCTAATTCATGGTCCCATCATGTTCCAACCTGACTACTGCAACTCCAATCTAACTAACCTTCCACTAAACCGCCTGTCCCCACTACAAAATATCCTGATCCCTTCTGCCAGGCTCATCCACCTCACTCAGGGCTCATCAACTGATTCCTTTCTTCCATTGCCTACACTTGCTCCTTATCATATCGAGGATAAAATGTCAAATTCTAACCATAACATTTAAAGCCCTGAACGGCACTAAACATTCCTTTATCTCAACTCTTGACCCCAAATACACCCCAACTTCACAATCATAATATGTGCCTCCCATGCCTGCCTACAGGAATTATCATAAGTACCTCCATTCTTTGGAATTTCTAACCTCCCCTCATTAGTATCTACCTTAGTTTTCAATGAAAACCTACAACGTTTTTCAGTAATATGACTAACCCCCCTTATTCCACTATTTATTTCAAACAAGGCCATCTGTGCTGGTTCTCTTACACCTTTTTTCTTCCTATAAAATCTATCCACCAAGCAGCCCCTCACCTCATGTCTCTATTACCTCTTAGATTCTACACTCTCACAAGAGCCGAGCTTTCATCTCCACATGTTAAAATATGTATATACATATGTGCTGTCTTGTCTAACTGTTACTGTATTTAAATGTATGTTAAATGATGATATGAATGCTTATTGAAACTATGAAATCTGCTCTACAAATAAAATATAATACTACAGTTAATGTATAATGTTTGTCCTCCGTATGATGGTGAATAAATGTCATAAGTAAAACAAAAAATAGTGGCACTGCAAATTGAAAATATTTCACCAATTTTCAATCATATGCAAATGAAAAATATGCAATATGCAATTCTTTTTGAATAGTCTATTTACTCAATATCTCTTCTCCAAGCCCCCCACCACCGCACTACTAATTCTTGTACGAAACGCAACTTAACTCATAACACAAGTTGCCCCAATGCAGTAACTCAACATCTTTTCTCCTTAATATCACTACACTAATTCAACATCTATTCTTTTATCTCTCTACACACTTCTAACTCAGCACCTACGAATTCAGAAAGTGTTATTTTAGCTCCCTACGAAATAGTCTTTCAGCACTCTAGTCATCTATTTGCTCACAATTCTTCAAGTAGCCATAAATCTACAAGAACCCCTAGTTTTGCACAATAATAACCTGGTCTTTGGGATGGTAACGATTCAGAACATCACATATATGTTTTATTTGACTTGTACCATAAAATCATTATATTATCCATTATTTGAGATTTCACCAGGTAGATACCATCCCATAGGGAATTGCATCAATAATATTCAGGTATACAATGATATTTAACATGTCATGATGATCTGACATCAACATCATATTTAAATTTGAATGTATTTTTACCGACATTTATTGATTTGAGAAAATGGACTTTAGCATCACATTACTATGCACGAGGGTATGCTGTTCCTCCAGCAGAATCATCTTCAGTCATTACCTACGCAAAAATGCAACTCGTGCTGTCCTTTAAATGGCTTATCTAGAATACATGCTACAGAAACATGACAACTGTGTAATCCCCTTTCATAAAACATCACAGTTGAAGAAAATGCTCTATTCCCTTACCATTAACATGTCAATTCTTTTCAATGATTTGTGCTCTGAGTGTTGTATCAAATGCCTTTGTTTCCAGCTTTGATCAAGCCATTTATTTTCTCCTGGGTGTCTTAAATTGACTCTGTATTGGAAATATCAAAGTTTATCGTGACCTTCAAGTATACTTTTCAATTTAGACATTCCGGTAAAGGAAAATCCTTCCTGTACTCTGCTGGTATCTTTTCATATCACAGTAAGATGGAAAGTGAGTCCTATAGATATTAAAGATAGGAAAAGACAATGAAACGAAATGATGGACAACGTCCCTGAGTATAAGTCCAAGAGCTACTGGCTACTGTCAGAAGTCGGCACACAGACTATCTCTGATGGCTTCTCAACTGATAGCAATAGCTCCGGTTTAATGTCACAGAAACATATAAAGGCTTTTTGTCAGATGAAAGCTTCCTCGACAACTTCTGATCTATTTCTTAGTGTAAATACGCACATACAATTTAGAGTTAAATGTAATTAGTCTACATCAGAGCTTCATTATACTTGGTACCTTATAGGAATAACAAGGCATATCGTTAAGGGTCAAGATGATGAGGCAATGTATGTATTGGGAACTATACTAATAATAAAAAGTATAACCAGCAGGCATAGTATTGGTAAATTAACCTTTGTTTGGTCATTAGTCTTTTAAAGATTAAAAATAAACATATAATGCACTTTGAAAACTATTGCCACACGTTGTAATGTGTTTTTTTATTATAATTGTTATTATTTAAGTTTAGTTTTAAGTTATTTTAAGTTTATAACAAGGGTCACTGGCTACCGTGCATCTGTTATCCTCCTGTTGTACACTCTCAGTCACCACTTTAAATTCATAGCTCTTTAGAATAGTGGCCTCACCTTCTTTACAAAAAATGTGTTTGTTGTTCTATTGCAAAGGTGGGCAAGTTCGGCCACACACAGGCCAGCATTTGAGTACTTCCTTTCAATCATGATGATTAAAGAAAGATGTACTTTTCACCTCAAATTCAGGAATGTGTGCGGCCCTCCAGGGCAGAACTTGCCCACCCCTGTTCTATTGTATTATCTTACTTTGATATTTAAGGGAGTACACTGCCATTTTGTACCCTTTTGCTACAGAAAATGTTGGTGTTTTATATTTAAAAAATAACAATAATGGGATGGGGAGGGTGTCACACTTGGTTGGGAAACACTTGTCCAACGGCAGTAGCCTGTTATAAAAGGAATAATAAAGAGAGAAATAAGAAAATAGGAGAGAAGGAAAGTAGTCAAGACATTGCAATATACAAACAGATAAACATTTCCAAATATAGCCACAGTTTCCCTCCTTTGGGAAGAAAGCTCCAGCAATCGCCTGTCTGCAGCATTGTCACTCTGGCTGTTGCCACTGATCAAGATTCCCCATAGAGAGACATGCGGAAGGTTTGATCAGACCTGGCAGCAAGTGCTAAAGTGCGGATCACTGCGGCCTGTGAGCCAACTGGGGCTTCCCCACAGTGCCTCAGCATGGCAGCTCTCCTGTAATGAAATCAACACTGTACAGGGGACAAACAGATTTCAAAACTGTGAAATGTTCATACTAGAAATCTACAGAAGCAAGGCGAGAAAGTACCACCTCACACAGATACAGCCTAGTCTCAGAGAAAGGTGCTTAGTCAATATACTACAAATATCAATACAAAAGTATTCAAACATACTTGGTATGTATATATTGTGATGGTGTGTCACCAGAGGGCAGTAGAGAGCCCTTCAAGACTTCTCCCCAGGAGTGAGATGGTTAAGAAGATCCTTAAAAAGCTTGGCTGTGGCTACAATCAAGACCGGCTGCTGTCTCCAGGTGGAGAGCTGTTTGACAGAGCTGGAGTGTTGTGGAAGTGTGCAGGGCCGAAGTCAGAGGCCACACTGAAAACTAATGGACCAAGGTCAGAAGCTTAGAAGAGCGAGCATGCAGAAAAGAGGAAGAGAAAGTCCCTGAAGGTGATGACTGAGGGAGGGATCTGCTTTGTAAAGAGAGGCCGGAGATACAGAGCCTAAGAGAGAGGTGAGAGGGAAAGACACCTCTACTACCTATGTTTGGACTGTATGTTTGCACTTCTATGTAAGATAGTAAGGGAACTACAGTTTAGTTATGCAGGGCTTCAAGGAGTAGCTAGGGTTTTATTTTCTGTTTGGTTTATTTTCTGTTGTATGCTGACAATTAAACAGCACAAATCTGCTAAACATTTAAAGGGCTCCTGCTTTCTCCATTTTGGTGCTGGATATTAGGGCACGGATCCTGAGAGTGACAGTGAATCTGTCACAATATATATATATATATATATATATATATATATATATATATATATATATATATGTATATATATATACATATATATATATATATATATATATATATATATATGAATAATTAGAGTATTGCAGTATATAGTGATACATTTTTTTATTGGACAGACATAGTATTGCTTTTGGCTTCATAAAGAGAGGATCATCTCTCGAAAGTTCGTCGTGATAACTATGAATATGTCTGTCCAATAATCTAGCTTACTGGACATTCACGGCTCCCTCACTCTTTATATATATACATACACAGAAAATGAATAATACATTAGTCTTCCCATTTGAATGTCTAAAATGAAGTTAAAGACTTTCTTCTTGTTCAGGTCTCCCAGAAATACAGAAATTCCACTGCATTCTGAGAAAACTGGGCAGGGACATCCAAATAATCCCACAAATGGATTTTCGCTTTAAATCCAAAAACAACTTAATACACTTTTTGGCATATAGGTGCACTTTGTACGGTGGAGGGCTTCTATCACTCTTTTGCCCACCATAAGTTAAATTATATATATATATATATATATATATATATATATATATATATATATATATATATATATATAAGCGAGAAAGGCAGCTTCATGGAGCTTGGTTGAAAGTCCTTCAAAGAGATACATTATATTTCAGAAAAATATTTAGAAGCCAGAAGTACCTATTTTATGAGCTCCAAATTTCCTGGGAAATTTCCAAGCCTGTATGTATGTTTAAAGTTAGCAAGTTTTTATAAATGTTCAAAGGTATTTTGAAAAATGTATTATAAATGACTTCACCATAATCGCATATAATGATTCTTTTTGCTATAACATCTAAACCAAACGCTTAACATGCTTCTGTATAATCTTCTATATTGCATATAAAGGTCTTCTAAGTCCAATTCCATTCACCATAACTGAAAGGTCAGTGATGAATTAATGTTCCTCTAGGGAACGATGCTTTATTGCCATCGTTTGAAAATGGAAAATAATACATAGTTTATCCACTATTCCAATAATGTCCTACAGCAGTTTGTACAGGTTTACAAGTCAATTATATCAAATTGTATTCTAGTTTCTACATGTGAAACATGCGCTGAATGAAGCTTCATTGTCCACCACTGAGTATAATTATAAATTACAATGTGTGAGAGTGGAATCACAAAATAGATTTCTACTTTAATTATTTTAGTGGCAAATAAATAATGGATAATTTACAAAGAGTTGTTCTTAGTCTTATTGAATTTTACTTTGCAAGACCTATGGTCTATCTACAGACATAACTCACTTTCAATGACATTTTATTGATCTATTTATTGGTTTCAAAAAACTTTAATAAGTTTATGAAACTTATTTTCAGTAAGTTTCAGGAAGTTCCAAATATGGTATATCTGAATATAGGTAAAAGCAAGTACGTTATTTAAAAAAATTAATCTTACATTGAAGTTTGCATTGTTTACCGGTCATTCAGTCATTCTGATCATCCCACCACAGACTGACCGCACAATCCATCTAATGGAGCCGTTGTGGCCAGTAATTACTCACTGGAGTTCTCAAACAATTGTATTCAGTGGGCAACTAGACTGATTAAATATCCCCCCCAGACATGAGCATGCCTATTGTTTATTTGCACGACTTACACTGAAAACTTAAAAATTATTAATTTTATAAATTCATATCTTTACAAATTACTAACATGTAAATATGTTGTACCACATATGACTTTCCAAAAGGGGTACAACAAATATACAAGAAAATAAATAATGGTATACAATGTTGTGATTAGTATAAAATCAGAACATTTTAGACACTAACCAACAGAGTACATAGGACTACACTGACATTTAAAGGGACATGGAAACAAGCAATTCAATTAGTAATCACTAAAATGGAGCACAACAGTTTCTTTCTCAAGCATTTAAAAGAGCATGTGACATATTCACCACCCTTTATCTGAAAGACCTGCATTTTTTCAAATTATCAAGCAATTTCAATGCTCTGCTTGCAAAGCGTGACCACTTGTCCCAGCATTTCTGTTGCATTATCCTTCCCTCCTGTACTATGGTGATTCCCTTAATGTATTTTAAAATGTCCATCACACCAGCACTCTCGTTTCCTCCTCCATAGATATCTATGGATAAATTCTATGTTTCTATTTTGATTTAATGCCAACTAAACAGCTAAATTTGATCTACTCCTAGATTTTCAATATATTCTCGCTCCATTGAACCAGTTCCATGGTCTGAAATAAAGGGTACACCAAGATCAAATTGTCAAACACATGCCAAAATGTCTAGAAATACATGTTATTATCATTATTATAACATTCCATATATCGAATGAATGTTGTGTCAGCCGGGGTGTATAGTACATGCGATACGGAGCCTTGCTAGGCCTGTAATTTGGTTTTCGATATAAAAGAGAAGCTTTGACAGTTGTGCAATTGGAAATCATCCTGGTGCCTTTCAAGTTGTTCAGAAATATGAAGCTGGACATCATGGAAAAGTGATCTGAAAATTAACGTTTTGCATCAAAAATATTATTTCACATCTATTACTGTATTCTTTAAAAAGGATTTAGATGGATGGGTCAATTATTTTTTTAAAGAAAAAAATATCCATATGTTCACTGGCCTCTAACACAATAAATGAAGCATTAGGAAAAATGGGCAAGAGTTCAATAATAACTACATTATTATATTAACATATCTTCAAAAAGTGTATTTAGCAATAGGGCATATTGATACCACTTAGTTCCTTTACCGTCCATCCGAAAAAAAGACACAAAAGTGTAAGATTTCCAACTGAGAACAAATAAGACTGAATACTAGATAGGGTGAATTATCCAGTTGCTAAGGTGATAGTGGGTTCCCTGGTGGTCCAGTGATTAGGATTCAGTGTTTTCACCACTGTGACCTGGGTTTGATTCCAGTCAGTGAATCAAGAGGTCATACCATCTTGAAGCAGAATTGGGCCTGGACAGTACTTGGATGAAAGACCACCTAGGAACACCAGGAGCTGTATGCTGTGGCCCACTGGGGAAGGAATGGGCAACCCACTCCAGTATCTCTGCCATGAATACCGAGTGGATCAGCGTGCTGTGTTACAGTCCATGAGGTTACAGAGAGTCAGGCACAACTGAACAACACATACACACAATGTAGCTGGCAGTGATATAGAACTGTACATGTTCTCTCTTATTTAAATAATACCTGATTATTCATAGTAATTACCCCCATAAACCCATTACACCCTAGACTTGCCAGTATACTATTATGCCAATATATTTTGATATGCAATAGTTTAAGTAGTAATGGCAACTTATTATTTGTGCCATGTTGAGCTAGAAATGCAATCTCCACCGCCTCAGTATAAAATGATTAATAGGAGTGTGTGCCGGCTTCAGTTGATATTTTCCTTGGCTAGTTCAGATGTTTTAATAAACACCATTTCACAATTTGTAATATCCCTCCCAAAAAATGCCTTCTTACTCAAGGTACATTTATATTCTTCTGTCTAGATCCGTTTCAAGTTGTGAATTTAACTGCAAAGTTGGAACCTTTTCCATGGTCCACAAAGCCATGGGAAAGATATGTTTAGGCCAATCTCAGAGTGGTGTAAGATCCAACATAATGACTGATCTATTTGGCTGTATTTTTCAGACAATAACATGATGCATGTTTTAGATCAAAAAACAGGTTTAAACTAAAAGTTACAAAACTTGCAAGAGACGATAATAATGATGAGGAGGTTTAATTTACAATTCACCAGCATAAAGTGTAAGTACAAGGGAGGATTTATGATACATAATTACTGTATACCCCAAGTAAAGATGAGCACATACCTTGGTGAACATTGCATTGATTTTTTTGGGTGTCGAGCTCAAGCGGGGATTTAAATGCTCGCAACACGATTTTGAGCGCTATCGCAAGATTTACCACTTTGCAGGGACTGGAAAGGTCGCTCTCATAAAATAGCTCTGAGTGGGGTAGCGCAAACCAGGTTATTACAATATATTTATATGCATTTGTTTGAAAGTGGTTGACTACATCTATCTATCTATCTATCTATCTATCTATCATCTATCTATCTATCTATCTATCTATCATCTATCTATCTATCTATCTATCTATCTATCTATTTAAATCCCTCCTTAATGGCAGGGGAGGAGTTAAATACTAATAAAACGATGCAGGCAGGTTATGAACCCTTTGCCTATGACACACTACCCCTATGAGCCCAGGTATCCCCTGGAATAACCCCATTCATACCCTCTACCCCCTATGAGCTAGGGAACCCCAGCATCCCACCTCAATACCCTCTACCTGCTATAAGACAGGGGATCCCTGGGACCTCCCTCAATACCTGCTACCTGTCTATATATCTATCTATAAATCTATGCATGGCTGGATTACCCATTAGGCCAACTAGGCAGCCGCCCAGGGGTGCTTCCTCTGAGGGGTGCCACTTAAAAAAAAAAAATAGTTCCTAGCTTTAAAAAAAATGAAATACTGCAGTTCATAAACTGGCTACTAGGTAGTGGCGGCCGTTGGCCACTAGGTGGCACAACTGAGTCTCTGAATTTCCTCCCAGTAACTCGAACAGCCTTAACCCTAACACCCCTAACCCTAACCCCCTCACTCTAACACCCCTCACCCTAACAGCTAACCCTAACACCCCTTACCCTAACACCCCTCAATCTAACACCTAACCATAACACCCCTCACCCTAACAGCTAACCCTAACACCCCTCACCCTAACAGCTAACCCTAACACCCCTCACCTGAACACCTAAGCATAACAACCCTAAAACCCCTCATCCTAACACCAAAGCATAACAAGTCTCATCCTAACACATCTCACCCTAACACTTAAGCCTAACAACCCTCACCCTAACACCGGTCACCCTAACACCCCTCACCCTAACACTATACCATAAGAAATTCACCGACTCTCGGCCGCGCCACCTAGTGGCCGATGGTCTGCACTGCGCACAGGCAGCAAACAGGAAAGGTCCCAGATGGCTTTGATGGCTGGATGCAAGGTATCACTTACTACATAGTGCATTTGAAAGTTTTTTTTTTTTTTTAACGCAAACCAACCACAGTTTAAAAACCCAATGTTCTGTAGGGGTAAGTAACCCAAATAATCTAATAAAAATAATAAAAAATAGTAAATTGGACTGTTACAGTGCCAGTATAACTTCTCATCACTACTCAGTTACATAATGAACAATATAATGGACACAGTTTAAAATATTATTTTACAATAGTAAAAATGAGAGAACATTGTATTTTTCTTATTTGTAGAATACTGCAGTAATTGGGCAGGTGTTTAGAGTTGGAACACACGCTTGGTGAGCAGAAGGGAACCCACAGGGGCTAAAATGACATACGGCCGTCTTCTTTTCAGTGCTATGTTGTCTCTGTGGTTTGCTGTCTGTAAGCCCAGCTGCAACTCTATGATGTTTTCCAAACCCAGTGGTGTGCCTGGCTCGAAATATATATTATTAATCCTAGACACTTTATAAGATATAGGAACCACTAGGAAGTGCATACAAACTTCAAAGGATCACCGTAGTCTTATATTTTAAACATACTTTTTTGACAAACTTTACAGTAAGCCCGTTTACACAATTTCAATTTATAGTCTCCCTGTTTTTCTAACCAAACACAAGCTGCTTATATCAGACATACACATTAGATGGACTCATTCTATACACATACAGATTTATTTTATTTAAAAACAAACATAATTTCCACACCCCCGGATGTGCCACCATAGCCACCTTGTACTAACCAATAGAAACACTGCATTCAGGTATGTTTTTTTAATCCTATACTAATCTTCAAGTAAGTAGCAGCATTATGCCGAAATCCTCACAGCAATGTCTGAGCTCCTTCTTCCTTCCTTGTGATAGTGAAAAAACACTACACATCCCATGACGCTTTGCTGCAGAGACTGAGTTCGCAGACATTGCAACAATGGTATAAATGCCTGTGATTGGCCAAAACGAATTATGATTTTTATGCCAATTTAGCTTGGATATTCCATTTCTTCTCGAATTCAACTATTGAAGACATTTGCTAATGTCAGGGAAAGTTTATTAATGTTTATTTGGGGATTTTCTTCATGCAAAAAAAAAATGTTTGAATACATTACAGATTCTTCTTTAAGATGCATTCATAACTCAGGAAACTTCTATATACCTTTAAGTAGGGGACTTACTATATTTATACATAGGCACATGGCCGGATTACCCATTAGGCCAACTAGGTAGGCGCCCAGGGGAGCTTCCCTGTGAGGGGCGCCACTACTTTAAAAAATGGTTCCTGGCTTAAACAAAAATGGAATGTTCTATTCGTCGACTGGCTACTAGGGGGTAACCACCTAAAACAAGACAGTTACAAGACGAAAGGGAACTTACAGAAAAGGCCAAAATGGATCCGTGCCTACCTTGCATACTAATTCGCAGGGGCTCCTCCACTTCACTGCCTAGGGATTCCAAAAAGGTAGCTAAGCCCTGCATAGGCAACGTGATTTAAAAAAATGAATACATCATAGAATTCATTATCTGTTACATATAATTATGCTGCAGAGGAATCACATTTTGTTTTTTGTTGATAAACTTCTTGAAGTGGGAAGAGACCTTGAAAACAAATCAAGTTTATACCTAGGCAATGGGAATGTGACAACTAAAACTATCAGTTCTAAATAGGGCTTATGAAAAGCCTTTTAGCTTACACAGACACAGCCTCCTGCAAAAGTTCAAGCCGGTGTTAGATCAGAAAAGAAAATGGAACTCAATAATAAATAATAATTGCATATCAATGTTAAAAATGTAAAGGCTATTTTTATTTATTTCACCCAGGTTTAGTTGCTCAAAAAACTATACAGAAAAATAGTGCTGGTCAAGAAAACAAGTAATTGTAACGACAAGGAAGATATTTCCTGTTGTTAATTATGTCTGAGCTAGTAACGGACAGGACTTATAGTTGAAAATACTAATTATAATTGGCTCATGGAGAGGAAACACTAAATTTGTGCCTAGAAATGACTAATATTAGTTACAATTATTAGATCCCCCCCACCCAACCAACCTGCAGGAACAGACCTGCGGATAACAAATCTCTTACTTGAGAGAATAATGCTTATATCTTGGGAGCCGGGAATGTCTTAGTGAGATTGTTGTTGTTTAGTCACATCCGATTCTCTGTGACCCTATTAGCAGCAGATAAAATTGATGATGATGCGCAGCCATAAGGTACATAAGGACTTCCCCTTCTGAACCGCTGCCTTGTGGTGAAGGGGCTTGTCATAAAGCTATGAGCTATACCATGTAGGGTCACCCAAGATGGGCAGGTCATGGCAGAGAGGTCAGATTGAAGAAGGAACAGGCAAACCACTCTAGTATCTATGCCAAGAAAACCATATGGATAAGCATACCCAAAAACACAGACATCTGTGCCGGGCATGCTACATCTATATGGTCACCGAGAGTCGAACACGACTGAAGAATTGAACAACATAAGAACTGGTATGAATGGTTTGCAGTCCTAGTGCTTGTGACATATATAACAAACAACATTAAAGAGACTATGTCACTCCAACAGGAAGATGATTTAATGGTAAATGACATTAAAAACTGGGTATACAATGTACTAGAAGTTTTTCTGTACAGTAAATACTTTCTGAAATACTTTTGATTTGATTTTGCAGCTCCTGTTTCCTAATATGCTATTTAGAGTGCTGGATAAAGGTGGAAGAGAGGTATGACTGCCAGATAACATTGAAGTTCTTTATTTTGGCCACTACAGAGATGGATAAACTGACTATAATCTTAATTAGCACATCAAGCCAGCAAATTAATATGCATGAGCCTCTTATTTGCAAAAAAATACTGCAAGAACAACATGCAATTTACCCGAATAGGTCAATTTTAAAAGAAAAAAAAAAGCTTTTTAAGAATAACCTAAAAATAAAATGGATTTAGAGTGACAATATCCCTTTAAGAAAAAACTATTTTTTATTTTTTTATTTTGGTGTGAGAAAGTCCCTTTAGGCAGCCAGTTTGATTCCATCTTGGACTGTTGGTCTTGCCTGAAGCTTGAGGGGGAAAGTTATCCTAATGGAGTTGACTCTTCTATTGAGTTATATTGCCAAATGACTATGTAAAGTGCCATTCTTTCAACATACCTGAATAGAAAACATATCTGTATCTACAATTACTCTTTTCCTTCGAGATTCTAGTCCTGTTAGGAAAAAGACAAAATATCTGCTGCCATTCAAGTAAAACAGTTTAAAGACTGTGTTTATTTATCCTAAAGTTTGTAAAATAGTTATTCAAAAGAGCACAAAAAAAAAACTTGCAGACTTAAAGCCTAATAACTTACTTCTAATCCCCAGGTTTCTGCCTCTTCCATTCCCTTTAGATAGTAAGTAGCGAGTTTCCAATCTTGTAGGGTGCTTTAGAAAAAGCATTTTTACAAAGATTCTAAGCTCAAAACAGGGCCCTCTATATTCTGCAGTTTGTTAATAATGCACTTTCCTTTGTTAATATCGCCTGTACATCGCTACAGAATAGGTTGGCACGTTACAAATAAAAGTTAAGAATTATTCAAATACGGTACATATATGCCAAATAAAATGTATGTATTGGAGGCAAATGGCAGTAGATTAAAATTTTACATTTGTTACATTGACATATATATATTTTTAAAGTGCAATATAAAAAGTTATATTTTAACATAAAGTTTCCATTCTATACAACAACATTTTTTTGTTTGCAGTCCTTTTTGTAGCGTGTCTGTCTATGGGGATCTCAGCGTCCATCTGTATAACGCCTGCAGATATTGCTCATATGAACTGTTTATATCACTCAAGGTTTTGTGCATAGCAACATCTTAAGAAGAAGTGATCTCAACGCATAGAGATAACGTGACGAGAAGAGATCTGGACTGATAAGAACTAAATTACCAACAGGCTGTTCCCTTTATTTTATCCTTTGGGCAAATAAACCTGATATAAAGTGACATAATAAAGACAGCAACTTGTATGGGAGAACAGCTAGGTAAGTAAAAGTGATGTCAGGATACTAAGCAAAGTATCTAAATAGATAAAAACAAGATGAATGTACAATGGAGGATTTTTACTTATGATGAACAAGTAAAAACATATTATAAGAGGAACGTGTCATATTAAAAGTGATAAATAGAGGCACATTATGTTTGTATTTTTATGTTGCACATGAATATAGAGGATAAAGAAGGATGGAGCAACATAATTATTTTGAGTGCATAATAATAAAGAAATCTTTTTGGTTTACGATGTTAAGAGGCTCCATTAGCAGCTTGAGAAAAGCTGTAAGATTATGAAATGCATTGTTATGGCAAATGAGGCTAATCAGCACATTATGCTACCTGCCCCGTCTCTGATTCTCATTTAGTAAATGAAGCATCATAACTCTGTGCCTTAATGTGGTATAAAGAATTCAATGCACTGCTGGAGCTGGCAAGCAAGTTACCGCTTCAAATGTAGTAAAATATTTAAAGGCATATCTAAATTTCCTGGATTATGAATGCCTCTGATAGAGGAGAATCAGTAGTGTATGCAAACATTTTTTTGCAGGACAAAATACCAAAATAAATATTGACAAACTCACCCTGATGTTTGATAAATCTCTTGAGTTAACACCCCTGGAAACCTCTGCTAAAATTTGCATAAAATTCATAATTCATTTTGTCAATCACAGGCAGTTAATACATTTTAATACAATGGAACAATCAGTGATGGCAGTTTGTACAGGAAGGAATCATGGGATGTGTAGTCCCCATTGCAGAAGGAAACAGAAGGAGCCAGACAATGTTCTGTAGATCTTTGCATTGAACTGCTGCTGGCTTGAAGGTTAGTAAATGGTTAAAATTCATACTTTAATTCAGTGTTTCTATTGGTAGGTATACTGTGCCTATGTAGGCAGTGCTGGGGTGTGGAAAACAAGATTTATTTTTAAATAAAATAAATCTGTATGTGTATAGAATGACTCCATTTAAAATGTGTGTCTGATATAAGCAGAATGTGTTAGATTAGAAAAAGGTAATAACAGGGGAACTTAGATATACCTTTAATGATATACAGCAAATGTTTCAAATATGGAATAATATAAAACTTTGGGTGATAGAAAGTACTTTATAAGATTGAAAAAATGAATTTTCTTATAGTAAACTTATAATGATGTCTGTTAGCTTTACACGTCAATAAGCCTTGTTTTTATCTTTGTGCTGGGATCAAATTATAGCATACTTTTTCTATGTACTTGCGTGGGTCTGCACACATTATTTTCAGTCTAAGAGCAAATAGTAAATAATAAGTAGCAGTGATTAGCTATGATTGCATCATACTACAAAGATAGGATGTGAGTGGATTACATAGGCTGAATGACAGAAAATACAAAGTCTACTGTGTTTTTTAAATAATGTTAAAATAAAAGAGTTGTATTACCTACATTTAAAATGATAACATGTTTGAATCCCTTCTTGCCCCTTTAGTAAGGTTAAGACAGGAATAAGAAGTACTGTACTATATAAAGAGTGGTAGATATGGGGAAAAGCCTTATGGTAGAGACAGCCACAGTAAAGGAAATTAAGCATGGCCGGGGTACATAGAATTCATAAAACATAACAAATCTGACATCCTCTTGCTCTTCTTCCTCTCTCTCATTGTTTATTACTTCAGTCATGTCCAACTCTCCGTGACTCTATGAACCTCAACACTCTGGTTGTGCTTATCGATAAGGATACTTGGCAAAGATACAGGAGTGGGTTGCCAGCTCCTTCTCCAATGGACTAACCTCTCTGCTATGCCCTGCCCATCTTGGGTGACCCTACATGGTATAGTTCACAGCTTCACTGAAGTACACAATCCCCTTCACCACAAGAAGGTAGAGACTCAGAAGGTCTCTCTCTCTCTACCTCCCTAAATATCAAAGCCTTTAGCTTTGCCGTCAAAGTGGAATAAACAGACAGAGCCAAGGTAGATATGAACTGCCAAACAAGACTCAGTTCTAGCTAATTGTCTGCTGCCTTTTTTCAAATGTACCTCCCTAGGCTTTAGCCTTGTTGGCCTCTGCATAAATACACCCCTGAGAGTGGGATTTTATGTGATTAACATGGCTTATACTGTCCATTGATGTGAAAACGGGTCATATGAAAAAAACATCACTGGGACACAAATCAGAGAGCGCATTGCAAAAACAGAAGGGACTTAGGGAGTCGAGTGGCTAATTAATTTTGATGCTTTCAACATTGAAAGAAGTGCAATTAGAAGCTAGATTTCAGAACTGAAATGTCCTTTCAACAAAACATGGTAACAATATGTGTGCATTCATTGATAAGCTTTAATTTATTGGCAAACTATGATAGAATTGTAAATCTCTGAGGTCCAGATCCATTAGAAAAAGCATCATTTGCTCTAGATAAAGTGCTTCAAGTATAATGCAGGGATTATCAAAAAAAGTGGCTTCCTATTCAATATAATGCAAAGCCAAAGCTCTGAATGCAACCCTAAAATACAAATATAAAATTATGTATGCATGGTGTGTATAATTTAGGGGCTCAATTAATTTAGCAGCAAGAGGGCACCAGCTAAAAAAAAAATTAACCTGTAAAATAGCCAATATGAATTTATAACATTTAGAGAAACTTTACATTGGTCCCAAAAAAGTATTTATCCAGCAATGCTTAGCAGGTAATTTGCCAATATACTCTTGTGGAAAATGATTTCGCATTTATAGACACTTTTATTTATCTGGGACTCAGACTAGTCAATTAATATCCCTGGGCATTCCTTCCTGGGTAAATTAGTGAACTCAGAGAACTTTGGTTACCTGCTTTCCCTTACTGAGTCTTCACAATAGTTCCCTTTGCCTGTAAATCTTAAAGTAACAACACCCTGCTAAATATTCAGTTTATTTAAAGGACCACTGTAGTGAGGGAATAACATCACATATTTGTGAAGTATGTAACAAAATCACAAGATTAGCAGCTATAATGCCATGGACATAAATATTAGAGAAAAAATGTAAAAATTAGCATTTTTTTTTTAAACTAAGGCTTCTATTTGACTGCTAATTTGCCTGTAGGGATCTATCCTGTTGTGTAAGCGCAAAGAAATCGCCAGCACTGACAGCTACAGTGCCAGCAAGTAGCTGCTAGATGGCGCCATCCGGTATCAGGGAAGGCCCTAATTTTTCCCTTCGCCGACGTGCTTGACGGCGCTAACTAGACAGCGAGGCCATGGATATGTTTGGCGCGGGCCCTCGGGCACGCCTCTCATAGCTCAAGGCCTCTTATATGCATTGTGCAGCACTACTCGGAAAATCGGCAGTGCCATCTAGCGGTTGGCGGCGGCACTGCTGCTGCCAATCTTTTGCATAGGGGAAGAGGGAATGGACCACCTGTAGCCTAAAGGTGAGAGTTTGAATACTAGGACTTGGTCTTCTATTTAGATCTATTGTCAAAAGGCCGAATTCATAGTGGCACTTTTTCCACAGAACTGAAAAGAGATCTCATTTGAATCCTAGGTTTCTCCCAGGTATCTAATATTTTTGAGAAAAAAAAGAAATGCCTCCCCACCATTAAAAATGAATACAATAGTTAAACACTAAAGGCTGTATTTCTTTATTTATTTTAAACTTTGAAAAACAAAATTTTTCTCATTCTCACATTCTTTGTAGTCGCACACTATAAATATGGCACTTCAGTTGTCTTTAAATGGGTTCTTTCGAATGTGAAGCTGAGTTTAAACATCATTCTTTAGTTTATCAAAGGTAATTTAAAAGTACTAACTGGATCGAGCTTTTAGTGTAATGTTTATATGCAAAACTATACATTGCATAAAAGCATTATTTAACTGTGTTTCAACTTACACTCATAGCTTTGGAACCAGTTAAATATTTAAACGTATATGTAAGTTTCTCAGTTTTTACCATTTTCTAATCTAACAATGTTGCTTATATCAGACACACCCATTACATTGAGTTATCCTATACACAAATATGTATGGGTTTTAATTCTTTACTAACATTCAAGCCAACAGCAGCACGATGCAGAGATCTACAGATTATTATCCGGCTCCTCCTGCTTTCTTGTGCAGGGGACTACTACACATACCACTATTCATTCCTGCACAAACTGCTATCACTAATTGATACAATGTATAGCTGCCTGTGATTGGTCCAAACAAATTATGAATTTTAAACTAATTTTAGTAGGAAATTCCAGGGGTGGGAACTCTCAAAATTAACTGCTTGCAAAAGCATACTTTTAGGTAAATATAATATTTGTTTTCATACACTACCCATTCTCCTCTATCAGATGCAGTCATAATCCAGGAAACTTAAAGTGATATAAATGACGGTGGAAGCTGCTCATAAAACAAGTATAAGTTATAAAAGCTAACTTCAAAAATAGCTTTTGGGAATAACACCATTTCCTTGACATTCATAGACTTAGAAATTCTTCAGCGCAAAGTGAAATATGACAAACTCTTACCCGTTACTATGGCAACAAGGTTTACATCCAGACACCTACTTAAAAATACATATTTATTTATTTTATACATAATCCCTACCACTTATTGCCATCCAGGTAAAGATTTAATCATAACGAGTTGAGACAGATCGCCGACTTCGGTTCTTTACCATCTATTTCCTAACCAGTACAATTAAAATGTTGAATTATGGTAATACAATGCGAACGCACAACTCTGACATGATTCTTGCCATATACGTACTGACGTGAAAACAATGAGATCAACCTCAAAAGCTGTTCTAATGTATTTTATTTCTATAAAAAAAGAGATTACTATGAAAATTAAATTACTTTTTATCTTCATTAAGTGTCAAACAGTTCAAATAATCTGTTATTTCTTTCTCAAGCTTGTAAAATCATGCAAATAATGAATTAGGCTTGCGGTACATGATAAATTAGATTCTTGCCAAAACATTTTAAATGTCAGGGATTGGTGCAAGTAAATGACTGACTTCAAACAAAGCGCGTAGACAGCTGAATGCTAAGTGCGCTCCCTCTGAATCAGAATGGAGAATTGATGCCCTGCATGAGCAAGATAACATTAACAATTAAAACTAGTTATTTATCTTGGTTTGTTATTATCATTGTGTAGAGTGTCACATACTTGGGAATACACGTATAATAGCTTAATATGTAAATCTAGCAATGCACAAATGACAGCAGATAACCTGATTTAATATATGGCAGCGGTTTGAAAACTCATGTCACCTTATTAACACGAGCTGCTAGCACTGGAATGATGTGTTTTATTACATAAATTATATTAACCTGCTTACATTTATTTAGCATACTGTTAAATTATATATTACACACTCCTACTCAAGTAATATTATCTCTCAGGTGCAGCATTAATATGTGGTTAGGGTCTTAAGACCAGATATTAAAAGGATACTTGTAACTTCCCTGTCATAAACAACGGTATCATATGTTATGTTCAATTGTCTGTTCTGTCTCTCTCTGTGTGCCCTCTCCCTCTCTCTGTGCGCCCTCTCTTTGTGTGTGATCTCTCTCTCTTTGTGCCCTCTTTCTGCGCTCTGTGTGCTCTCTGTCTTTCTCCCTACCTTTCCCTCTGCCTCCATCCTCTCTCTCTTTATTTCCCTCCCTCTCTTTCTGTCCCTCTCTTTATCTCTCTGCCTCCCTTCTATCTCTGCCTCCCTCCTCTCTCTCTCTCCTCTCTCTGCCTCTCTCCTCTCTCTGCCTCTCTCCTCTCTCTGCCTCTCTCCTCTCTCTGCCTCTCTCTGCCTCTCTCCTCTCTCTGCCTCTCTCCTCTCTCTGACTCTCTCCTCTCTCTGACTCTCTCCTCTCTCTGACTCTCTCCTCTCTCTGACTCTCTCCTCTCTCTGACTCTCTCCTCTCTCTGACTCTCTCCTCTCTCTGACTCTCTCCTCTCTCTGACTCTCTCCTCTCTCTGACTCCCTTCTCTCTCTGACTCCCTTCTCTCTCTGACTCCCTTCTCTCTCTGACTCCCTTCTCTCTCTGACTCCCTTCTCTCTCTGACTCCCTTCTCTCTCTGACTCCCTTCTCTCTCTGTCCCTCTTTTTATCTCTCTGCCTCCTTCTCTTTCTGAGCCTCTCCCTTCCTCTCCCTGCCCCCCCCTCACTCCCTCATCTCTCCCTCTCTCTCTATCTCCCTGCCACTGCCCCTCTCTTTATCTCTCTGCCTCTATCCCTCCCACCCTGCCTCCCTCCTCTCTATGTCCCTCTCTTTATCTCTTTGCCTCCTTCTCTCTCTGCCTCCTTCTCTCTCTGCGCCTCTCCTTCTCTCTGACTCCCCCTGCCTCCCTCTCTCTCTCTGTCTCCCTCTGCCCCTCCCTTCTCTCTCTGCCTCTCTCATCTCTCTGCCTCTCTCATCTCTCTGCCTCTCTCATCTCTCTGCCTCTCTCATCTCTCTGCCTCTCTCATCTCTCTGCCTCTTTCCCTCCCGGTTGTTAGGATGAGAAGTGTGCATGCTCAGTTGCACAATTTCCCGATCTTTATGGAAATTAGCTTGTGAGTAACGTCTGAGCTGAATGCATCTCGTAGGCGTTACTCACAAGCTTACAACTATTATAGTGAATGTTCCTGCTCATTCAGGGACTTCTTGATTCTTTTCTGATGGCTGTATGTAGATCACTAATGAACTTGGGTACAGCATAGAATTCAAAGAGAGGCAGCAAAGCAAACATGGCATCATTTAAAACAATCGCTAGTAACAAATGCATCACAAATTGAATACTGTCATTTTTTTTCTTTCTTGCCATTAGTTACATTGAAGTCTGTAATTTATGTATGTCAATGAGCCTTTCTGCTCCTAAGCACTAGGTATTATATTTGTGCAAGTGTAATCATTACTTGTTAGTCGTTCAGACGTGTCCGTCTCTTAGCGACCCTATGGACTGCAGCACGCCAGGCACATCTGTCAGCCACTGCTCCTCTGTGCTCCAACAAGCTCACGTTAATTGCTTCAATTACCTCATCTATCCACCTCTACATCTTCCTCCCCCTTCTTCTTGTGCCTTCAATCTTCCCCAACATCTGAGTCTTCTCTAAGGAATCCTGTCTTCTCATGATATGGCCAAAATATTTGAGCTTTAGTCTCATGATCATACCTTCCAGTGAACAGTACGAAGTATTAGCTCTCCTTGCAGTAGGTAGTTTTCTCCAACACTACAATTCAAAGGCAGAGAGAGAGCTCAGCCTTCTTTCTCCTTCTGGATCGCTACCTTGTCGTGGTGAAGAGTCTAGTGTACCTCAATGAAGCTGTGAGCCAAACCATGTACAGTCACCCAAGATGGGCAGGTCATATCAGAGAGGTCAGACAAATCGTGGTCCACTGGATAAGGAACTGGCAAGCCACTCCTCTATATTTGCCAAGAAAACCATATGGGTAAGCACAACCAGAAACACAGACAGATGTGCCTGGCGTGCTGCGTCCATATGGTCACCGAAAGTCAGACATGACTAAAGGACTGAACAACAACAGCCTTCTTTATGATCCAGCTCTCGCATCCATATGTTACTTCTGTGAATACTATACTTCTAAGTATGTGAACCTTTGTTGATAGCATAATGTCTATACTTTTGACTAGCTTGTCCAAGTTTGTCATAGCTTCCCTCCCCAAAAGTCTTTACATTTCATGGCTGCAGTCACCATCTGCAGAGATCATCATTATGGTAATCATTACTAACAATTACCAATTACTCACAAGGCACCTGTAAACATCCAGAGCTTGAAACAGTTGCTTTCAGGCTCTTTTAATATATGATACATTTTAGCACAAAAGTAAAAGCAGAAGAAAAAAATGATTGACAGATACAAACTTCAGCTTCAAATTTACTGTAAGAAAATCAAGATAAAAAATTATTGGATACATTAATATGTGTCCATTTAATAAAAACAGAGAGGATTAATATTTAAAGCAATGAGAAAGGGATTTATTAATAGCATTCACAGATCAGAGTATTCCACAGGTGAGTGAAGGTTTGGTGGATATCCCATGAGGATAGAGAATAACTCTCAAGACCCCAGGGGGACATCCCAGTATTAGAGCTGAATACATTAAAGCATCTGAGACTCCTGGCCCACACTGAATTTATTTTCCTCTCTTCAGGTTAAATCACATAGACAGAGAGCCACATTCAATTGGAAGCCCGCAACTCGATCGCAGACAGCCGAATGTCTGCGGGTGTGTTGCGGGCTCCCGTTCGTCTCTGATTGCAATGCTATTCAATTGCTCAAGCCCGCAAGTTACTGTCCCAAAGCCAAAACCGTAAACCATGAACTGGTTCATAGCAGTTCAGGACGGAAACATGATCAATTAAGAAAGCCTGTAACCTCCCATTTCGAATCAGCCAACAGAAAATGAGTCATTATTACAGCAGTAAAACATGGAGGTTACATGTCAATCAATTAGGTTTGGGGGTCCGATATGCGATCAGACTCCCAAACCCATAAAATAAAGAATTATGAAAATGAATGCCAATACTGATCTAGTCCATATGGGTGGCCGGATATGTATCAACTCATTGATACCCAAGATCGATTTAACCCCAAAATGAAACATAAAAATAAATTACATTTCCTGATGATTTGCGGGCTTTCCCTGTTATTTACAGTGCATTAGTGATCTTTTATTTGCATTTACAGTGCTACGGACAGCTGTTTAACCCCCTTGTGGGTCCTCCCTAGCACTCGTGGGATCTTCCCCTTCATTTGCCATTTACGGGTGTGAAAACATTTGCGGGCTTGGGGAAACTGAGCAATGGAATAGCGATTTGCAATTTTAGCCATCGTAACTCTTGCGAAAGTGAAAGATCAAAGGCTTCTGGAGGCTGTACGTTACGGGTTTAACCATCACAATATTTTCAATGCTGTAACTCGGAACCTGTTTGGTGCCCGCAAAAGGACGCCAAGTGAATAGCAAATTAACTTGCGACCTCACTTACGGGCTACCGGATCACAAGAAAGATCAATTGAATGGGGCTCAGAGTTTGCAAGAATCACATGTGCGCATCCTGCCCGCTATACAACACACAGGTCCATTAGATTGCAACATTTAACATGAAGCAACTTAATGCTTCTCTGCATCCAGGATTACCTCGCACATGTAGAAGCTGGTAAGCAGAAACAAAAATGGCAGCTTCCACTACAGATTATTTTTAGTTATAAATAACTAATTAGAGAATATATATATATATTTTCACTTTCTAAAACATTTCAATCATTATCAAGTGTACTTTTTCAGAAGAGCAGATTGGATACATGGAACAACAGTGGCTCTTTCGAAATAAATGCCTTATGATCGTATACAGCCCACTAACAGAAACAGTCACAAGTCACTCAAAAATGCATTTTGTAAATGGAAATGATAAAAGATTCAGAGAAACAGGAGAAAGCTGTTGGTGTGGATTTTTATTATATTCAAATAATGTATATATTTAAATATAAGATGTGTCAGGATTACTTTATAATGATGTCAACATTTTCCCTGCTTCACATTGTATTTTCCTAAAACATCTTTATATTGATAGATAGGAGCCCGCTTTGCATTGCTCTTAGAAAAGAATCATTTTTGAACCCATTAAGCTTCTATAGAAATCAATAATGAATACTGTTTAGGTCCATGGCCTTTCATGTATACAGCCTCTTTCTTGTAAGTAGTGTTTCCATAAGTCAAGAAATCAATTTTATGTACTTTGGCATCTTAAAATGACCCAGGGGAGGTTCTAAATATAGTATAATATAAAGCTACATACATAACACCAAGTACATTATCAATTGGATGCTAATAAAAAATGCATTTTCTTAAGCACACTTACATTACATTTTTATGTGACAATCCAAATGTCAGGTCCTCACACTAAGCATTGACTGATATCTCTTTCTAATGAGAAAACACTACTGTTATTGTCTAGTTTTACATTATACTTTACCTAGACCCTCTGTCGTGTGCCTTTAGATCAGTACAGTGCACTATTGTTGTTGTTCAGTCCATCAGTCGTGTCCGACTCTCTGTGACCAAATGGACGCAACACACCAGGCACATCTGTCTGTGTTTCTGGTTGCGCTTATCCATATGGTTTTCTTGGTAAAGATACTGGAGTGGGTTGCCAGTTCGTCCACAATTTATCTGACTTCACTGCTATGACCTGACCATCTTTGGTGACCCTACATGGTGTAGCTCACAGCTTCATTGAGATACACAAGCCCTTTCACCACAACAAGGTAGTGATCCATCAGAGGAGGGTGCACTATAGCATTCTGTTATTCTTTCTTTGTGAATTCATTCATTTTGCCTTCTAAACAATCCTTATGCACGAGGAAGCTTATTATTATACCTCTGGCATCTGCATCCCTTTCAGAGCCTGCGGCCGCTCTGAGAACAGATATCATTTATTTAATACAATGTTAAAAAAAAAAGAACAGAGAAATGACCTGCATATTTTGAAAACACAAGCATGGATACAGTTGTGAAAGTCGAATATCAGAGTAATGACTGATGCTTTAGCAAAGCCTCTTTGATTATGGTGATTTAATTCTTACTGATAAAGGTATATGGAAGGTTCACGGTTTTTATTATTAAAATAAACTACCTAAGTGTTTGTTTCCATATCTAAACACAGTTTTATTAACAAAGCTCTGTCTTCACCCACTAAAATCTTCCAAACAATCCCTGCAAAGGTCTGCCGCACAGCTCATACATACAATGTGTCTATTGGATAGAGATGTACCTGCTCCTTACAGCCTGTTTCTCAATATATATTTTTTAGATGCTAAATTGTTTATTGTAATACTAAAAACAGGGAACTTCCAGATATCATTAATGTTATAAAGTTAATTCATCACTTGGAATGAGATACCCTGCCAGGGAGGAGGAAAGGTAATTTGTGCCTGGAAATAGCATCCAAAGTCAAATGATCTAACACTAACTTACATTTATAGTTTTACTAAAAGCCAATTGGAAATATCCTATAGCTATACAATATGTTGAACCTCAGTTACATATTGCAACTAAGGTTAAAAAAGACTTTTAATCCATCAAGTTTAACCTTTTAAGATCTCCTCTGATCTGCAATATGCGGATTAGTTGTTAATTGTTCCAGAGGAAGGCAGAACGAAACAAAAGTGAAACTTTGCCAATTGTCTCAAAAGAATTCCCTCCTGACCCCAGATACTGGCGATCAGATTTCTCCCTGGATCAATACTCTCTCTCTCTCTAATTATTCAGGATAACCTTTTTTGTTCAAAAATATATCCAGTTATCTATCCAACCCGCTGTCACCACCTCCTTTGGTAGCGAATTCAACAGTTTAACCACCACTGCGTATCTTTAAAAATACCCTGCTGTCTTAATAACAAGCTTGTTTCTTCTTAAAGAGCATTGATCTGGTAATAGCTGTATTTCTCTACAGTGAATGATTTCAGGGACATTCAATATTGTTTGTGCTGCATCATTATGCTAATGTGTGGCTCAATGTGCTAATTTGTGGTCTAGTGCACACTGACAGCAATCACTTCCTTTAGAAAAAATAGCTAGTAAAATGTATAGACATTTTTTGTGTGCTATAATGCGAACTTTACAAGAAATGCTTGATTTTGAGGTGAGAGTCTCTTGAAGACAATACGTATGGATCTACAATGGCGCCATTTGCATACATGTTTGTGTGTACATAATAAGTGGAGGTGGTGTCTCTATCCAGACTGGAATTAAATTCTTATTATACTCCCTTGCCCACTGAATGCCAACATCCATCACCCTACTCCGGCATTGTCACTTGTCTCATATACCTGCTCGTACCGGCTGTCACCAAGCTAAAATCATCTCACTCATGTAAGTAGAAAATATCAGCATTGAACATGTAGGACATTTTAGTCATTTCTCACATGCTGCTGTATCTGAAAAAGGTTTAATATTCTTTTATTCAATTTTATTATACTACCATTATTATTCTAATGAACTTAAGGAATATTCCTGCACAACACTTGTTACATCTACTACATTTTAATAGCTTGTTTAAAATGACCTTTGAGACAAAAATTGTGAACTTAGAATTTGAATTCTTGTAGTTAACGATGAATGTATAATTGGCGTGCAAACACTGGCGGTATCATTTACAGAAGACGGGGTAATTAATTTCTGCCTAGAATTCCATAACTCACCTGGTGCAGCAATGCCCGGACACACCCTAATTACAATCTGGCAGAAGGAGGTCCTGTCACATAAAGTGGCACTCTAAATACCTTTTTTTCCTTGTAGTCACCTAATAATAATATGTAAATATAAATATATATTGCATTTATTACGGGAAAAATGCAGCAGACTGAAAACTTTTAAGCTGTTTTATTCTGTCTAAGTGGCGGAGCTAGAGAGGGGAGGGCCCCGGTGCAAAAAAAAAAATGCGCACACCACAATTTTTGATCTGAGACCTCCTATTATCAACTCAGGGCCCCGTCCAGGACCCCTTCCCAAAACAGAACCCGGGCCTATCCTCTTATGGTAGCGCAGCACAAGGCAGCTGCAGTGAGCATCTGCTAGATGGCGCTGCCAATATTCTGGTGCCAAACCATAGAGTCAACGCTTAGATAAACTGTTAGGGTTAGGGTGAGGGTTAGTTCATGGCTTAGGCTAACACTATAAGCCTAGAACTTATCTCATATATTCATAGCGCTGCAAAATATCGGCAGCGCCATCTAGCAGTTGGAGGCCGCACTGCAGAGGCAGACCTGTCCCAACACCATAATAGGATAGATCCCAGAACCCTTCCCTAAGACCCTGTCCCATAACAGCACCCCTGCCCAATACCCTTTCCCATAGCAGCTCCCCGCCAAGACCCCATTCCATATATGCTCCCCTTATTTTACCTCCTGCCTGCCCCTACACAACAGAAAAAAAGTTACACAGAGGAAGGCCCTGGTGAATTGCACCACCTTCACCACTGGTTGCTCCACCCCTGATCTGTATCATAATTTCACTACATTACCATTATCCAGCAAGTCTTTATTTTCACCCCTAATCACCTGGGGCCTCATTCTATTAGCGTCCGCAGCCTATTCGGCTATTCTATTCCCCTCCGGCCGGGGATTCCGGCAGGCTTGCGGCCGGTGCCTTGCTATCTCTTGCGGCCGCTCGCGCCGGAGGAAATCCTTTGATCTAAAACGGCCGCAAGGAAATCGTCCGTAAGAAAATCCTATTTGCAATTCAATTGCTCCGGGAACCCTCTCTGCAAGGCTAAAACCGAGACGCAGCTTACTTGCAGGAAAGAGGTCCGGCTAGCACCAATTAAGCACATAAAATAGCCCAAATAAAGCCAACCTGCACTTTGAGAAGACTATAAAGGGATTTTCGGTGTTAGCAAAAATAGCACAACATTCCCCTATACTCAAATCCGTAAAATATATATTTTTTAATATACGTCAAATATCCATGTAAAAAGTCCAGAGTGCTTGGAGCACCTCAGACACGCCCACGCCGCAGCCGGAAAATAAACAGTTAATTTGAACTCGGGTTTGGGCTGATGTGCAAGCTTGAGAGGGGGTTACTTTTAATCCTCATGTCCCCCAATACGATCCCTAGCATTTACAGAGCTGTAAAGTGCAGGCTTGAATTTATTTTTGACTTTTTAGATTTCAGAACTTACGGCCGGTTCCAAGATATGCGGCCGGCCGTAAGGGGAGATCCTTGCTGGGTCGTTTAATTGAATTGCGAGGTAACGGGACCCCCGCAAGGAATCGCAGCCTTACGGCCGGTTTACGGCCGATAATAGAATGAGGCCCCTGGTCTGCTCAACAGTCAATCAGACAAAATGTCCTGAGATGGTTAAACAAATCATATCATTAGAACGCGAGGAGTAGGAAGAGTAACCACAGTGTAAGACAAGCGAAAAGTAAGTTTTGCATTTTACTGACACACATATAACAATTATCCTATTTTTAAATATTTTTTTTAGATGACTGAAAAAAAAACACATTTACAATGTCCCTTTAATTGAGCTGAGTGTGATTTAAAAAAAAAAAGGAATTGCAATTCAAAAAGCAGAAATACGATTAAATATAGGTTTGTCTCTTAATTTTCATTGCTGAGCAGCTGCTGTATTTTCACTCTTCAAAATGGAAAGCTGATAAGATGTTAAAAAAATTCATAACCGTGGTTAAAAAGTATGGACGGGGTAATGAGGTCAGAAAAGGCAGAAAGATAAGAAAAATCTTGTTAAACATGAGAGAAATAGAAAAAAAACACAGTGTTATCTTCATAAACAGAAGCAGCAAAGAAAGATACACATTTCAAATACAAATATACAAAGCGCACAGAAAAAAGTCAGGCAGCATAAACAATAATCTAGTTAGGCACAGTTTAAAGGTTCCTTATCATTTATTTTGTTGCCTAAAGTAAGAACAACAGACTCAACATTTCAGAGATTTAATGGACCAGGAAAAAAGAGGCTTCTGGGTAAGAAAGAAAATGACAAGATTTTATCCAAAAGATCATTTAATTCATCTCCGGACAACATAGACCATTAAATAGATGCTGCCTGCTGATTGCAGATCAGAGAAATTAAACTATTAGAGCTTACGTAGAATAAGATCAGTTATGGTTTTGATGTTTGTTTATTACGGGGAAACTTAACATTGCAGCCCACAGATCAGGTGATAACTTTGTGAGCCCACCAGTGGCCAAGCTAGACAATAGAGGGACCTGGTGTAAAAAGGATTTTCTTTCGCTAGCGCTCCTCTGGTACCATATCACTCAGTGCCTCACTCCTTCCTATAACAGCTCCCCTGCCTAAGACCTCTTCCCATAACAGCACGGCTCCTACAGGCCACTTTCCTTAGCTGCACATCTTCCCATAGATGCTCCTCTTCCCTTACCACCTGCCTGCACAATGCTCCTTTGCCTGCAGCACAACTTCAGGCCTCACTTTCCGATGACATCTTCTACAGGTGACATCCTCACCCAGTCCCTCTTAACATCCAAACCCAAACAGCACCCACCGTCTTAGCATCCATTCCTACATAGCACCCAGCCTCGGTCAGCAGTCATCTCCTCTCAGCATCCATCGCCACGCAGCACCCAACCCATCTCAGCACCCACTTCACATAGTACCATCCCCACCTCATATTGACATATGCTTTATTATATAACCTAAAAAAATATTTCTGATTTTGTAACCAATAAAGAAAAAAATAAGTCAGTGTGGAGATTTGAACCTAGGACCTTCTGCACCAAGGACTGCAATATTACCTAGCGTATTATCTCATCTGTTACTACTCAAGCTGCTATAATATAATAAAGTAGTTACAAATCCCTTGGTCACTGCCTGATTCAAAGCCCCTATATCTGATACTAGTTAATATGCATTACATCTCGCTTGGTGCAGAGCTCATTACTCATTCAGGCAGAGACTACACACTGAAATAGCCTGATTTCTATTGATCATATCTCTGAATTCAGCATCAATTTTAAAATTTCCGTGTTTACACTCTATCTAATGGACGTTTGTGGTCTTTTAATCTTCTGAATATTTTGAATATTGCACTTTATTGTGACTTATTTTTAGTTAAAGCTGCTTAGTTCCTTAAATCAAACTCAACTGCACAACCTAAGTAAATTCAACAACTGTCAGGAATCACCATGCTTGATGCACCTTCAATCCATCAAGGAGTCAAGCAGGAGCAAAAAGTGGAAACTTGTGACGACACTTGGAAATTAACCTTAAGCAAACCATGAAGTGTTTATTTTAAATGTTGCTACTAAGCCTGTGTCAGTTTTTTAAATGTCAATTTGACGTTGAAATGTTGCCCATGAAAAGTAATTAAATACTCCTTTGTGGCATTGAGGTCATCTCTTGTGGGTGATTTCATATTTCCTCCTGTACCATTTCACTGAACTTGCCAGACCCAATTGTTGACCACTACAACAGAATTAGGCCAGCTCCGACCATCTAACAGTGACCTCTTCTCCTTCTGATCCCAGGACTTGGGTCAGTCTCTAAATCCCAAACTCAACCTCATGGGATTGCCTGATCATCAACAACTCACACAAATATAGTACTACAGTCAACGATGTGCCACTATACATTTACTAAAATCTAATACGTTTTATTTTCCTAGCTTAAAAACCTTGGGTGATATCCTTTTATATTCACGCATGTCTGGAAATCTTAAAACACCTAATCGTTACTGACCTGGGAGGCAGGTTTTTCAATCAACTACTCATTACATCAAGAATCGTTTCTTTCAATACACTATAATCTTCCAGCCTTTCGAATTGGGGGTAATGCCCTTCTTATTGTGATATAATGATATACAAGATTCACATACGTACATACTGTACAACAACAAAGCTACACGGGTACATAGCATTCGCTTCCTCACAGTTGGAAAGTCCAGTCTTTCTTCACATAAATTATCCCTATAATTTAGTTCTACAAAAAAGAACTGAAAATGACTTGATGAGTAATCTAATTATATTACAATCAAGAACTATAATGATATCCTATCATTCACTTTTCAACATGCTGGCAAAAAATGACATTAGTGCAAAAGGCTAAAAAATGATCATTAGCAATTACTAAATGTTTTCACAGATTGTCAGATTTGAACACATTTTTATACTGATGCTGCTATCAATCAGTCACTTTAATTTCCAAAAAGGAAATCAAATTAGAATAAACAGTGTCTTTTTGAAAACTGTAAGAGCTATATAGTTTGTAAGATGTGCTACTAATAGTTACTTCTAACGGAAAGGCAAAATAGTTGTAAAGTTCATTTTTTTTATTTTGTTATCAATTATGGAAAATGGGTATGCCCAATTTTTGAAATATGATTTATTGTCCTAATTTCTAGTTAAGCACAATGTAAATCAACTTAATAAATATAAGCAAATAAGCTTCCATTTGAAGCTTGAGTATTGTCGCAGATACTCTATAATCTAACTGGGTGAGAAGTACAAGAGCAAGCTCAAGAGCCAATCCACTTGCAGATGGCCTCTATTTCATGGCTTACATATGCACTCACTAGAGCAAAATTCCCAAGCTGTTCTATGGCACCCACAAAAAACAATACCATAAAACATGCTGACTGGGGGGGTTGCCCATATCTCTAATGTGTGCTCGCAGCTTGCACTCTAAATCTCAGATGTCTCCATCAGAATGTTGGGGAATGGTATCCAGTAATGTGAACAGTCTTCAAAAGCCCTAACTTACTCTCTATCTATATAATCCTACCTCAATAACCACTACCCCCTATATAAATTGGTATCCCCCGGGATGCATCCATCTAATGTATAAACATGGGTATGCCTATAAACCTCCATGGCACATGAAATTAACCCCATTAACACAGCGCTAACCCCCCTACATTGATCTGTATTGCTCAAATTCCAGAGAGGCGAGAGAGCAGAAATCTGAATTTTCTGCCTGTAAGAAAGAAACAGAACCTGTTCCCTTGAAATATAAGAATTTTCACAAAGACCGTACCATTGACAGAATTAGTGGACACACTTCTACAACCTGATTGGTTGTAGACATAGAGCAATAGACACATATTTTATTTTATTTGATATCTCTGTGAAAGCTGTACTTATTTAAAAAAATCTAAAAGTATTTCAAAATGTTTTTATGAGATCTTTACAGCAATGTTGTGCAAATTTTGCAAACTTAAGCGGGTATTTAAGGACATATTACTTATCTTTCATGTGGAAATTTTTTTTGCAAGTATATAAAATATATTCTTTGAAATGTACAAAATAAAGTTTGGGACTTCACTGTACCTTTATTATGAGACTTCAAACATTTCTTTAATTATCTGTACTTGAAAAATATGCAAGCTTATTTATAGATGGAAGCTAATTAAATAGCTATGTAATGTCTTAACAAAACTCTGCTAATGTGGAATGCATAATTATATCCTTTTTTCATTAAATACTTGACAATATAATTAGGTTGTATTTGGTCAGCTATCCCTTGTTTATGTTTTCCAAAATAAAGTCTGATCTTGTGGTATGTTTCTGCAGGGGTCAACAAGGTTAAGCCGTAGGCATAGCTCATACTTTTTGTTGTTATGCATATACCTGTAAAACACCTAAAAGTATATACACATATATATATATAGATATATATATATAGATATATATATATATATATATATATATATATATATATATATATATATATAGAGAGAGAGAGAGAGAGAGAGAGAGAGAGAGAGAGAGAGAGAGAGAGAGAGAGAGAGAGAGAGAGAGAGAGAGAGAGAGAGAGAGAGAGAGAGAGAGAGGTATCCCTCCTTGTATAAGTGCAATTATTTCCATAAAATTGCTTGTACAGCGAAAAACTTTTATACTAAAAAAGGGCATATCCCATTGGTTCTTTATGTTGAAAGCGGCCATTTTAACACATAATAGTATATATTTGCTCATAAAATGGACAAATAGTTATCAAATTCTGTAATTTAAATGTACGTTCCATGTTGTAAAACAAGAAAAAACTAGGAATATATACACCTGTTTAATTCAGTGCGTCTATCCATGGGATGCTGAATAGAAAAATACAGTAAATAAGATTAACCAATGATCTCAGACACATACTTTATCCAGCACATTTTTGCATTTCACAGTGGTAAAGACTCTCGACTCAATGATACGGAACATTTTTTCTAGATGGCTTTATAGAAAGCTATTCCTTTGTAAACACAAGTACTAGGATTCTTTTATTTCATTAAATGCATTCACAACCATGAGCCTGATGGAGATACTTAGGACTTAAACTGAGCGTGTTTTAGATCTTTTCTTTTAAATGTTTAACATGTGCAGAGAGTCGTATTAATTTGCATATAAATGGGGAAAGCAGAAAATTACTAATGCAGAAGAGAACACCTGAAACTCTAAACTTGTTATCTTCCATCAATTTTTCATTGAAGAGAGCAAGTTATCATTTAATAAACTGTCAGTGAGTTTAAAACCTCAAGTATATAGAATACTGTAAAAAGATCTCATAAATACGCCACTTAATTGGGTTTTAAGGTGAATCTGTTATTGAAAAGACATAATTTACACTTGATCACATACATCACCAACAGTATTGAGTTGTTAGCCATTATATACACGGTAATGATTATTTCTAGTGGAACAAATATTAGTAACATGTAATTGTAGGGGTAGTTTATAAAGTATTTTGAGTTTCTAGAACAGTTACTTTTTAATAGCCATTTTTAAGATTAGACAATTGTTTTGCCAGTCTGAGGTAGTAAACAGACATAACTTGACATAATACAGGTCCCATCGGAAATTCTCTATTTAGGGAAATTAGGAACCAACATTTTATCCCTGCATACAGTGATATCCCAACTGACCTTTAGCTATGTGCGTGGTGATTTTGTGAGTAAATACTGTATCAATAATGATTAGTTAAAATCATCACTAATATAATTTCTAGAGAGTGCGTAATGCTCCAGTGGGAGCGCATGCGCACTACAGAAACTATTTGTACAGATTATGTACATGCTGCAGTGCGCATGCGCTGCGCTAAAGAGAAACAGGGGAGGGAGGAGGGGGAAAGAGACAGATGGGGAAGGGGGAAAGAGACACAGAGGAGGGAGGAGGGGGAAAGATACACAGGGGAGAGAGGAGGGGGAGATACAGGGGAGGGAAGAAGAGACACAGGGGAGGGATGAGGAGGGAAAGAGAAACAGGGGAGGGAGGAGGGGGAAAAGACAGAGGGGGAAAGAGGCACAGGGGAGGGAGGAGGGGGAAAGATACACAGGGGAGAGAGGAGGGGGGGAAGAGACAGAGGGGTAAAGAGGCACAGTGGAGGGAGGGGGGAGAGACACAGGGGAGGGAGAGGGGGGAAAGAGACACAGGGGAGGGAGATGGGGAAGAGACAAAGAGGATGGAGAGGGGGGAAGAGACACAGGGGAGGAAGAGGGGGAAAGAGACACAGGGGAGGGGGGAAGAGACATGGGGGAAGGAAAGGGGGAAGAGACATAGGGGAGGGAGGGGTTGGAAGACACATGTAATATTATGCGTCATTTATGACAGGTAAACAATATATATAATAAAGCAAAGCTAAAAATTATACCCTCTTATGGATCACTACCTTATCATGGTGAAGGGGCTTGTGTATTTCAATTAAACTGTTAGCTATACTATGTAGGGTCTCTCAAAATGGGCAAGTCATAGCACAGAGGTAAAACTGTGGTCCACTGGAGAAAGAACTGGCAACCCAGTCTATTGGCCAAGATAACCTTATGGATAAGTGAGAGAGGAGGGGGGGAGATACAGGGGAGGGAAGAAGCGACAGAGAGAAAGAGACACAGGGGAGGGATGAGGAGGGAAAGGGACACAGGGGAGGGAAGAGGGGGGGAAGAGACAGAGGGAGAAAGAGGCACAGTGGAGGGAGAGACACAGGGGAGGGAGAGGGGGGAAAGAGACACAGGGGAGGGAGATGGGGAAGAGACAAAAAGGATGGAGAGGGGGAAAGAGACACAGGGGAGGAAGAGGGGGAAAGAGACACAGGGGAGGGGGGAAGAGACATGGGGGAAGGAAAGGGGGAAGAGACATAGAGGAGGGAGGGGTTGGAAGACACATGTAATATTATGCGTCATTTATGACAGGTAAACGATATATATAATAAAGCAAAGCTAAAAATTATACCCTCTTATGGATCACTACCTTATCATGGTGAAGGGGCTTGTGTATTTCAATTAAACTGCTAGCTATACTATGTAGGGTCTCTCAAGATGGGCAAGTCATAGCACAGAGGTAAAACTGTGGTCCACTGGAGAAAGAACTGGCAACCCAGTCTATTGGCCAAGATAACCTTATGGATAAGTGAGACCAGAGACATAACAATAGATGTGCCTGGAGTGCTGTGGTCCATAGGGTCATGGAGAGTTGACTGAACAACCAAAAAATATACAATAAAGTTATTTGTGTAAATTTAGTATCAGCTATATAAAATTGATAATAATGGTATTAATTATGTTTTTAAACTATTGTATAAAGTATTGTTATGTATTGGGCCACCAAAGGAGAACATCTGAAGAGACATTTATGAAATTGTACACATCTTGTACTGTTGTAACCATTAACCGTCCACTTGGGTCTACTAAGATATTTTAAAATATCTTAAAGTATCCTCATAATTTAGCTTTCCATATTATAACTACACGTACATAAATAAAATTCTATGCACATGTCGAGGATCTACTGGTTGTTCTCTTAGAGGGGATCTAAACGATACAGACATTGTTATAGAAAAACACGGCCAAAGCAGGAAAGAGAGAATGAGAAGTGAGAAAGGCAAGGTTACAGCAAGAGGTAAGTAATGCAGATCAAGAAAGGGCAAGAGAAAAAAGACATAGAAAGGAGGGCAAATATGTAATGGATACACTTGACTAGAAGAAGAGCATAAAATGGAGAAAACGTTGCACATAGAAAAAATTGAGCACTGACATAAGTAGATGAACAGCTCCATAGCTAAGGAAAAAAATATTATTATCATAGCAGTAATTATAATGGTTTTTAGTCACATGGATACAGTCATATGAGCAGACTAAGCCTGGATGTCAAACATTAATTGATCAATGAAGTGTCTTGAGCGGACGAGATTATCAAGCAAGTACAGCTTAGACGGCATTAAAACCGCTGATCTAATGCTCTTCTGACATAACAGCGGAAAAATGCAAATGTATCAACATTTCATTAAAACTTTTTTTAATTAAGTATTTAGCATTTTTGCAAGTTTCCAGCATTGCCTGAGCTTATTTCACACATAATACTTCCCATTTCTAAAAATGAGCTTTCTTAATGTATCTCTTTTATAATTTTAAACAGTAAGTGAAGACCTAAAGAAATACCCTTTGTTAAAGCTCTGTTGCAAAACTATTACTAACTAGGGACTTGCCCATCAAAAATGACGGGATTCAAATTTTAAGGGTGGCAATGCTGCTTGCCACACAATGTGAGGCTTTTGGTTCTCTGAGCACCTTTGGCGCTCATTGCGAGCCTCACGCTGAGCGCCTTTGGCGCTCATCATGTGGCTCGCAATGAGCGCTTTTGGTGCTCATTACGAGACTTTCCTCTTGCCTGCGCTCATTGCAAGCCTCTACCGCTTGCTGTGCTCATTTTGAGCCCCGTGATGAGCGCCTTTGGTGCTCATTGCAAGCCTTTCCTCTTGCCTACTGTATGAGCCGCTCATTGCAGGGTTCGTTAACCTGAAAGTTTAGTGCTTGGAGATGCCATGTGTCTCTTTCCAGCATCTCCCCCCTGTCCATTCCCTGTGTCTTTCTCCTATGTGTGTCTGCTAAATGTTTGCGTGGCGCTCAGTGACTGCCGTTGGTTTTTATTTCCAAAGTCCTGAGTGTCTGGCGTTGTTCGTGTATGTGTTATATTTTTTTGTAGATGATTTCTTATTTTTGGTGGGTTTTTAGGGTTACGCGTTTGAACAGTAATGCAAGGCTTGCCTAAGTACTACATCCCATCCAGTCCTTGTCAGCAGCCATCCCCTCTCAGTATCCATCCCTGCATATCACCTTCCTCACATAGCACCCATCTCTATCTCCTTTCTTTCCTACCTCATATAAGCCACTCTCCCTGCACTTTGCTGTTTCTTTGCAACCCTTGAACTTTCACCTGTTCCCTTTTACACATCCCAAGCATGCTGAACTACTCCACACTGCAACCTCTTGGAGCTTCAGTAGAAATGCTCTTATTTAAACAGTCACATACCAATTTCAGGGTGGGGGTGGTCCAGCCAAAGAGGCACAGGGGGGAACAGGGGGCCTATGGTGGCCCCTACACTACAGGAAAAAAATGAAAGGCCTCATTGGTAGATCCGCCCCTGTTCTTGAGGCTGGGTCAGCAACAGATGGCTCTCTTGAGCCTATATTCAATAGCATTCATTTAAATAATTGCTAGCTGTGAATGCAAATGAGTGTTATTTTGCTTCACTGATCAGTGAAAGACAAAATAGGCAAGATCAACACAATTTTCATGTGTCAGTGTGAGTGTCTAAGTTGTGCAGATAGACTTATACATGTCTCTTTTTGGTCCTTTTTTCTAAGGTTTTCAAGAGGATTGTCTTACTAGTTTTAAAAGCTTGAAGACCCCAGTTTTTGGGATCATATATTATGGATTTGCTTAAAATGTCAGGGGATGTTTTGTAATTAATAATATAACTTTTATTTCAGTAATCAGAATTAAGTAAAATAATACTAAAACAAATACAATGTAACAAAAATATACACATGCTCATCCTATTGGAAGTAAAACTATGTGTGCTCCGAGATAGTAGACAAAGCATTATTATTATTTATTATTATCTTTATAACGCACCAACATATTACGTAGCGCTGTACAGAGGTTCAGTACATGGCAAAAACAAAATTAACACCTTATAAAGAATATAGGGCCATGTTTTTGAACTTAGAATCAAATGTACATAGTTCTTGCTTCCTTGGCACGGACACAAGATTGAAAACTCGCAAACTTACAATCGAAGGGAACTGTAGCACAATATACAGCGTGCAACATAAAGCATGACGAGAGATGATTATAAGAAGGACCACGTTTATCAGCTGGCCCCAAAACTGTCTTCTTAAGATTGTTTTTTTATACCTGTACAAGCTACTCCAAAACCCCACATTGCTTAAAGTGAGAACATTGGTGAAACCAGCAGGCAGCAATCTTTTATAATTAAAGAGTGTATCTACATTAAAGGGGCGTAATGGACCACACAGAGCTGGTGTCTAAGACCAACTACATAACTTTTAGATGAAATAGCACAGTGATAATGGTCAGAATTTAATTATTTTGAATTTTATTAATAATTAAAGCAACAATTTGAATTCATGCTGACAAATTGGGTGTTGATCTGACTAAGCCACATAAGGCTCTAGATCTATATGTTATGGACCCCTGGGTTAAACCTTAGCATACCACATGAGAGTGAAAAAAAGTAAAAAAAACACAGTTTATTCTTGTGAGAAAAAAGTTATCACAGGTATGAACATTAAAAAAAAAAACTGTAGCACCATATACAGCATGCGACAGAGCAGCAACATCTGATTATCCTTTCTAAGAGTCTAATAGATGAGAAAGAAGAATACATTTAAGTGAAAAGATTCTTCTTCTTGCTTTACTCCTACAATAATTACATTATTTAGAAACACAGCACTAGCTGACTTTGTTATTTCGCATTATATAGCGTACAATGCCAGTTGATATTGTTGATGTTTTATTCTGTATCACAGTTCTCGGTTTCCTTCTCTATACGCAGCAGCAATCTTTTCATTTCAGTGTCTCCGTAGACTTCATGGCCATTACCTGCTGCTTTCTCAGAGTTATGTTTGACATATTTTCAATCTCCCTTTGTTCTTTATGCCTGTGTACCTTTTCAGTGAGCTCAGTCTTTCTCCCATTATGTTCTTACACAGAAGTTGTTAGAATTATTCTTTACAGTTCCCATCTTAAGAATGAAACCGGTTTGGATATTATAGACTGCCTTATGTGAATCCATTAATTCCAACATGCAACAAAAAAAGGATCTCGTATTAATCAACAATATTGAAACAAAGCAATAAAGAATAAATATAACTCAATGCATTAAACACTTTCAGGCCATGTTTTATTATTATTATTATGATAATAATTATATTAATTTATATAGCACTTTAGACACAATATCAACTCAACAAGCTTTTAATTTTATTTATTATTTGTCTTAATGGGTTAAAAATAGTCTAAGTAGCAAACCTTCATTCTTTCACAAGCGTGAATCCAAAATATATGGTGGGACTCGGAGACCATAATCTAGAGGGTTCAATGCAGTCAATTATGCTGTATACACAAATAAGTCATTATCCACAACTGTTTGATAAATGGCCTCTGCATTTGTTGATTCAACCCATTAATAAAATAGTTAAGTGATAAATGAATAAGAACTCCATTTTATGATTGTGTGTCAGAATCAACAGAACAACTGGATTTGGAGAAACCGCTTGGCTGGAACCCAAGATTCCGCCATTTAATGTTTGTTATTCTGATAGATATATATATTATTATCATTATTATTATCATTTATTTGTATCGCGCCAACATATTCTGTAGCGCTGTACAGGGGAGGAGAACAAGGAAATATACAACATACAATATTGACAACAGCATGGATGGCCCTGTTTTGAGCTTCAAATCTTGTAAAAGTGCTTTTTCCCAAAGCACCCCACAAGATTAGACACTCGCCACTTACAATCTAAAGGTAATGGAAGAGACAGAGACCTGGGAAGGGTAGATAAGGAAAAGCAAGGTTAGGAAGGAAGTGAGAGGTACATAGGAAGGAAATTGTGAAAGTAAAGAGGTTAGGTTATCCATTAGTTAGAGAGGGAAAATATGTGATATAAAGTGGTTGTCACTATTATGTAATATGGCATCTGCCCCTAGTGGTCAGATAATGTAACCTGCAGATGGGAATGTCAGGAGACACATAGTTTAACCACATCTTAAGTAGAAGTAGTTCATGGGAGAGTAAAAGAGGAGAGGAGGGCATGAGAGGTGAGATGGTTGTGTTGGAGAAAAAAGTTGCAGAAGTTAAGAAGAGTCTGAGGAAAAGGCAGGAGGATATGAGGAAGAATATATATATAGTAAATAATAGTACATCTGTGTTCACATTTGTATGTCTAATGTAAGTGAAAAAACCTGCTCCCAGCTCAGAATTCCAAGAAAAACAGTTATTACACTGCATTCTGGGAAGCTGAGCTGGGACATGCAAATGTATCCACAAAAGTGTTGCTCTTCAATCCATAGCGATTTTCAAACATGGCTTCCTTTAAGCTTATGCCTGCTATATTACACAGCTTTAATGCCAAGCCAAGGCTGGATTTTACACAAGCTGAGAATCCTATCCATGTACAGCTGTTTCAAGCTTACTGGCTATCATCAGCTTGTGTTGTGGACCAAATCATTTAATATATGGTGAGCAAAAGAGCGATAGAAGCCCTCCACCGTACAGTAGTACAGTAAATAAATAGTACATCTGTGTTCACATTTGAATGTCTAAAGCAAGTTAAAAAACCTGCTTCCAGCTCAGAGTTCCAAGAAAAACAGTTATTACACTGCAATCTGGTGTGTATATATATGTATGTATGTATGTATGGATATATATATATATATATATATATATATATATATATATATATATATATATATGTGTGTGTGTGTGTGAGAATCTACATTTGCACATCCCAGCCCAGCTTCCCAGAATGCAGTGTAATAACTGTTTTTCTTGGAACTCTGAGCTAGAAGCAGGTTTTTTAACTTGCTTTAGACATTCAAATGTGAACACAGATGTACTTTTTTTTACTATATATATACAGTATATATATATATATATATATATATATATATATATATACACAAACTAAATACATAGAGGTAGTAAAGTGGAGGTCAGGTTCACTAAACATAGGGGGCAAAACCCCAGAGATGATTAAATATTGCATACTAGTTCAAGTTATTATAAAAAGAACATAGTTCAAATATGGTATTTAAGGATTTACATTACTTACTGATATATTTCAAACAAAGACCCTTGCAGCAAATGTTATTTCTAAAGCGCCCTGTGGCCATACAAAAATGTAGACACGTAACAGTATTTTAGAAAAGGCCAAATAACCATTACATTCAGAACTTAAAAAGTAATTACCCAAACAGATTGTTCATAAGTGAATCCGGGTAGGTCCAAGCTTTTATCTGCCTTTGGTGAGAAAAAAATATTGTGTATCATCATCTCCAGATGGAGGTCTGTAGGCTGACTGTTGATTACCAATCAAGCTGCAAATATTGTACATGTTCCCATGCTGTACTCACAGAGTGCCAAAAGCAGGTTGACTTAACACGTTTGAGAATAAGGCAAATGGGTGAAATCGGCGTCCTAAAAATAGTCTTACAATTTCCATAATATAGTACTTCATGATCGCTCACTTATCCTCTTTTCTGTAGAAACTATAAAACCAATGTATTAGCCTTTATTAGCCCAAGAGAAAGCTCTAAGGTCTACATCATATAGAGAGGGGGCTGGGGGGATATTTGTGATTTTTTTTTATCTATCTTTGATGTTGATCCATAGCTGACACAGGGTACTGAATGGTCATTACAACACAAAAACAAAGCTAATAATTATGTACTAATTATTATTATGATGCTTTATTTGAAAAACTCCAACATATTCTGTAGCAATATATAGGGGTTAATTACAAGGCACAAACAATATTAACACATTGCAAAAGAATGGAGGGCCTTGTCTTTGAGCTTAAAATCAAACATAGTGCTTATTTCCAAACCACCTACAAGATTGAAAACTCACAAACTTACAATCTAAAATGGTCTGGGTGTGAATAAGGAGGGTGATAGATGCAAGATGGCGGTGTGTAAGGCATTGTGTATTGCACTGTATATTGTGGGTATATTGTGTGGCTTTTAGAGCGGTTTTGAAGGATTTGAGACAGGAAGATAGTCTAGTGGAGCGAGGCAAGGCATTCCATAGAGTAGGGGCACAAGAAAAGTCCTGAAGATGAGGGTGAGAGTAGGTGATAGGAGAAGAGGAAAGAAGAATGTCATTAGCGGAGCAAAGAGGACTTTATATGTTAGCATCATCATTTAAAATGTTATTCTAGAGGCAATGGGAAGGCAGCGGCTGGTAATGGATTGCTTCAACATAAGAGGACAACCAGATATTGTCAATGTATTCTCTCATGAAAGATTAACTTTATTCTGATCTTTACTCCTTAAAAGTTATGGAAATTGGCCATTAGAGTGGGGCTTTAAATTGTGCCATTTGGATGACATTATCCTTGTTGAATTTTTAAAAACTTGATAGACGTATCATCTTCAGCCGTAATTTACGCAATTTATTATACCGCACTTTTCTATACCGCACCCATACCCTTTAGTCTGTAGGTTTTCAGTCTTGTTGGGTGCTTTAGATATATCTCTTTGTTTGCTTGACTTTAAACACAATAACAGGCCCCTCCATTCGTTCGTAATTTGTTACGTTTGCTTTTGACTTGTATCTACCCTGTTAAGCACGATGCATTACAAATAAAGGTTAATAATAATAATAATAATAATAATAATAATAATAACAACAGAAGCAAAAGACTGCCACACAATTCTTAGTGTTGCCATTTTCCAAACCTTTTCAATTTATTCTCAAAACCACAAATACTATATATTTCTGTACTGTCATTTCATTATTTTTTGAGCCATAAATGTTTAGTGGCATAACAATCATAGTTTATTATTATTTTTCTGCAATGATGACCTAGAACACTAATTATGTTTTTATCTCTTTTGAAATCTTGTCAGTTTTGATTACCTAGTGCATTCTTTTAAGTTTCAACATTTTAAGAGTGACTAATTACCAAAGCAATTCAAATGAATGTTGTAAATTAATGAAGCCTCTCTCTGCATAAATATTAGTTTCAATATTAAAATCTAAGAAAATACATACAATTATCCATAAGTCAGAACTCTCTCCATTCACATTCCTCTTATTTATAAAATAATATTCTCCCTATGTGTTAGAAAACAGAACAAAATTAAGAAACATCATTTTGTTCCAAAATATTGCACATATGTTCATTATGGGTGCTGAACTATTTTGCTATAAGACAGAAAAGGATTTAAAAAAAAAAAGTGTTCATTTTCTATTTTTTCCATGTAAAAATAATTTTGGTTATTATTATTTATATAGAAAACATCCATATTTATTATAGTTTTGGCAAAATAAATATAATAAAAATTTAAGACCAAAGACAAAATACAGCATATATAAAAATATCAATGTATTGATGGCCTTGTGAAATCTTACTCTCAAGGATAAAAACCCAGTATTGGTAGATAATTATTGGGTCATAGAGTGGGATCTTTTGTTGAAAGAGGCGACCTTCCATCACGGAGACGTGTAAATCATCTGAAACCGCTGATGTTGTTTTTTCAAAGTATTGTAAATATCACATGCCACAATGAACACATTCATTTTTGGTAATATTTGAAGAACAAAATATTGATTCCAAAATAGATGCAACACATAAAAAACATGTAAAAGGAGAATAGGAAGACAAAGTAGTATGGATTATTATAGATTAATGTAGTTATGGAGAGTAGAAACCATTATACAACTCAACAATGCTTATACAGTATGAGTCCTTCACACATTCAAAGAATAGTTTGTAAATCATAGGAGGTAGTAATACATTAGTCATGTTTCAGAATTGATCCCTTGCTTTTGTCCTGATTTTTATGGATGGAGTGGATGGCTATGGAATGGATGGAATGAGATACTGTAGTGATAAAATAAATCCTTTTAAAATAAAAAATAAATTGCTTTTAGTATAATAAAAGTCTGTGTAGCCCATTTATAAAAAAATATACATTAATAGTGTTTGTTTGTTTTTGTTGTTTTTTTTACTTTACAATTTTTTTATTTCACACCACTACGAGCCTGTCTCCTATTGCCCATCCCAATATGTGTGTCACTGTGTATGGTGGGTTGGTATGGCAAGCATTTTTCTGTTGGTCCAATGGGTCCTGTGATGAAGCTGGTTTGGAATTACAGAAGGATCACATCTTGCTGCCCAATCATTTCACAAAATGATACACTTTGAGGGAAGGAAGGAGGTAGAAAGCCCAACATTGCAGCGACATAAAGGTAAGCAGAAGGAAAATATAAAATATAACTTTACATAATAGGGCTCAAAGGCCTTTCATTTAATTTGTAAAGGCCCATGAAATTATTTACTGCTATAGTGAAAGGATAGAGTTATATGTAGAGTATGGTAAAGTAAGAGGACGGGGCATAATGAACTTGCTTGTGAGATGAGATTACAAACAGGCAGAAATGCAAGTACCCACATAAACCATAAACTCATTGACTAACTCATTGCACTCAGCATTTTTATCTGCTAATTCTAGCACTTTAAGAAAAAAAATGAACTTGGCAGGTTCACTGATTTGCCTTTGTAGAGATATATTGTATAATCAAATTATCTTGAGCATAATGATGTCTTGATTGAGGGCCTGCAAAAAAGTGACATACTTATTTAGAATTACCCTAAAATGGAAAAGTTTTTAACGCTTGTGAAATGTTGAAAGCCATAATGTTATCTATGTTCCAGTGCTGCAGGTGTATTTATTTTAAAAGGATTTCAAATCCTCTCGACTATCAAAGCGGATTATAAAGATTAATGGGCAAGAAAAAAATGTGCTACAGAAAGCCTAATATATTCCAAATAGATAATTTGATTTACTGACCTTTCTTGCATTGCATTATTCCTGTCATTGTTATGAGGTTCTGCGTCTAAATGAATGCAAAGGCTTTGTGTTTGTAGTGTCATTCCTCACAATTACTAGTGAATTGCCCGTCAAAAAATGACGGCAATGAAATTGTAAGTGAGCTAAGGGTGTTTGGTGTATATAATAGCGGCGTTCGTTTTCTATGTCTTGCAAGTTTTTCGTAATATTAGTTTTCTATGTCGTGCAAGTTTTTCAGAATATCCGTAGCTGTTTGGTGGGCTTTTTCGGAATATCCGTAGGTGTTTGGTGGGCTTTTTCGGAATATCCGTAGGTGTTTGGTGGGGTTTTGCTTGTTTAGGGACCTTTAGCCTCGTTTTCATTTTGTTCGTCGGCCATTTTTTCTGTCGCTTAGGTGATTTTTGGGTCTCTAAACTCCGAAATTTGGGCTTAAATGGAGGTGTAACTTCACTTGCAGAGGTCCTTGGTGCCCCCTTGCTGTGAGTAACCTTTTTATGTGTTTGTTGTTTGTATTTGTTGTGTTTGTAATATTTTTGGGGTTGCGCGGGATGCGTCCTTGTTTTCTAATCTCGTAGGTGTTTTTCGGCAAATACGTAGGTGTTTGGTGGTGTTTTGCGTCTTTAGACAGCTGTAGCCTCGTTTTCGTTTTTCTCGGCGGCCATTTTTTCTCTCGCTTCGAGAATTTTTTAGTGTCTAAACTGCTTTAATTTCAGTTAAATTGAGGTGTAACTTTAGTTTTCGAGGTCCTGGATGCTCCATCTTGCTGTAGGTAAGCTTTTTATGTATTTGTGTGTATTTGTTGGATTTTTGATGTTTTGAAGTGCGCGTGTTGCGGACGTTTTTTGCGAGGTCGTAATGGGTCGTAACGTGTCTCGTATTTTGTTTGCGTTACAACGTAAAGTTTGCGAGGGTCGCAGTTGCTGGCAAGGAGCGCCTTTGGCGCTCCTTGCCAGCAACTGCGACCCTTGCTGCGCTCCTTCGGCGCTCCTTGCCAGCAACTGCTCCTTGCCAGCAACTGTGACCCTCGCTTCGCTTATGCTCACAACTATATATGTGAATATGCACTGATGGAAATACCATCATATAACAGGAATGGCAATGGCACCATGTTAGTTGTATGTGATCCCTGAATATCAACATAGTTGTAAAATATGTAAAATATGAAACCAACAAGAAAATTAGCAGCTATGTAAGCCATGAGCATAAAAGCATTAAGAGAATTTTTTTATTTTTTTTAAGACTCTGTTTATAAAATGTTCTATTTTGTTTGGCTTACGCAATGGCTGAGGACGGGATGGGGAAGAGAGAGTAGGGGAGGGGATTTCTTACATTACTAAAGCTTATACTGTATATAGTCTTGACACCTAACTCCTTCTCTTGCACTTGCTCTGAAACAGCCTGCCTGCAATAATAACTATAAGTCCTGCTGCTGCAGTAATTTAAACACCCCTCTCAAACATACAACATTCACCAATTATGCAAATGAGCTTCGATTTGATGGGGGCTGGACTATCCCATCAGTACTGAGAAATAATGTACTCAGAAGCAGAGGAAAGCTACCAGAAGATCTCTCGGTATAAGGCACCCTATCCTAATTGTCTAATAAATGTGTGGTGTAAGACCTTAAGAGTTGCTAAACAAACATTTATACAATAGTGCTCCCACATTTAGTTTCATAGTGACAACATGCAATCACATATCAACCACTTCAATAACCCTATAAATCACACAGAGTCCAAATTCATGGACTCTCACATCCTTTTAGCACTATAAACATACCAGGTAAATAGAAACAGTTACATTTAATTTGTCATAGCTACAAGTTCATATTAGTAGGTTAGCAAACGTATTCCATGGCTTCTGATCAGGTTCTCTTAGCTACTGGCTCCACTTTACTACCAAATGTCTTAATAACGGGTGCTTGTTCCATGCTGTTAATCATTATGATTTTTCAAGACATTTGTTAATAGATAAATTATTGAAATGCACAGAACTTTGGTGATAGACTTTTTTTGTTTTGTTTTTTGAAGATGAGACAAACTAAATGTTCTTTTCTTATCAGTAGTTGACTTTATTACCCTTCCCAATTGCCTTTAGCTGTAAGCCTTAATGTTAACGATAACAGTTTAATGTGAAGCTACACACATATTAATCTACCATGTAGGTACATCTATCACATGGGTATTTTTATTAACCTGACCTTATCGACCCCAAGGAAAGTAAAGGACAGGCAATACTTCACAACAACTCCCTTAGCTTATGTACTTTTAGACATTAAAGTACTGCCCTGCATTCCATATGCACTTACCTTTAACCCTAATGTGTAACTAGACTAGACTCTTGTTGGCACTATGGGACTATGAAATCCCTGCACTTATCATCATGTAATGATTTTATACATTGGGGGAAATTACTAAGCACTTTCTCATTTGAGATGAAGTGAAAAGAGCTAAGATAACGTGAGAAAAGCTTTTTTTTTTTGCCCATAGGAAATAATACATAGTTAAGCAAGAGATGACATGAGATGAACTTGAGATGTTTAGTAAATTTCCCAATTACTTCTTTAAAGCATAGTGCACCTAGATGGTGGTATACAAATAAAAATAAATGTATGCCTGGAATACACTTTTTCTTTGTCTCGCATAAAATTATCCCATCTGTACTATTTAAAAAAATCAATGAAGAAAAATAATAATTAAATAAAAAAAGTGTCACAATTATATAGTTTATTTACCACAAAATGTGATCCTCTGCTTTACAACATATTGATTTAAATCTATTGGCTACAGCAAGGAAAACAATTGTTCATCATTTTTCCTTGAAGTAGAAAGGTATTCCTTTTAACTACCAAGTAATTCCAGGGCGTGTGACAAGAATCAATCCTTTCAATAAAAACTAGATGGAACTAAAATCCTAACCTTCGGCCTGATAGATTTCAGGAAATTATAATACAGAGCAGCAAATTCATGAGGAGACGATACCGATTTGTAAGCAGGAGAGCTTCTGAGATACACATTTATAAATTATGAGAAGGCATGTTTTTACCCCAAAGGCTTATACTTTTGTTAAGGTAATGGAATATTCAAAGACAAGTAAAACACTTGACAAAATATATTGCATAGAGATGGCAGAGATTACGTTTTTTACGTCTGACCTGAAGGCATCGAGGTGCAATTTGAGAAATATTTCACTAAGACAAGAAAGCACCTGACAATGTCATGTATAACATCTATCAATGTAACAGTGGGATTATGAATATATTCAGCACTTGCCTATGGTATTGTTCATTGTTGTGTAGTACACTATATTGTGTGCCAAACATTATAACTGCAGTCTATGACATTTCATTATTTATTGAGATATTACATTAACACCAATGGCATGGCCCATGTTTATATTATGTTTGTATTCAATCTGGACTTGAGCCTGCTATGAGTCTGTTGAAAAGGTGATTTGAACTGAGCATCTTAACTAAAAAAGAAATGTTAAATTGAAAATGCAGAAGATACAGACAAGGACATATTTGCAATGGGAAAACTAGCCTCCATACTGAAAAATGTTACCAAGACTTGGAAAAACTGAGCTGAGTTTAAGCCTTGAGCTTTGGACATGGGCGTAGGGGCCCCAATAAATCAACTCTACTCCCAGGACAGGAAGCAAGAGCGGATATACCACCGGTGCAATACCTGGGGCTCTGCTCCTGGGGGACCCATTGCTGCAGTGACTCTCAAAAACATATTTTCTTAAATATCTTTTAAATTCTCAATGCTGCCCCCATATGTGTGTATATATATATATATATATATATATATATATATATCATAAATTATGGGTCAAAGCTTTCATGGGAAAGACATACTGCTCCATAGCGCATAGCAAATCTGGTAATGCAAGTTCAATTTTTTGTGTCCCTTATTCATTTAATCTGGGGGGATTTGCAGATTCATACAGGGATTAATTGTCTTGTTTTAGGCAGTGAAAACAGAGTTTATAAGCACTCCTTAATAAAATAAAGTACTTAAAAGTAAATAGATACACAGGGAAATTATATACATAGTAACATCCAGAAAATGTCTATATCCCTTTAAGTATAATGTAAAAAACAAAATGAACACATTGCAAAAGAAGGATGTTATTTAAAAAAAAAAATAGCTATCTCACGGAAAACTTAAATTGTCAATTGCAATATTCAACTGTTGATTTGCCAGTAATTGTGAATTACCCTATTCAGGGTCTGGCTCTTGTGCATATTTAGGATTTATACCATCCTAGGCTCATTCACATTTGTGCACCTCCATGCCCCAATTACTACTGGCCCTTTTTCCTTGATGTTTATGTATATATATCATATGTCAGAAATAATCAGTTACACTTAGAGACAGGAATGTCCCTGCATGTAGATATATCTCAGCATATAAACACATTATTCCAGACACTGCACCGGCATCTTTAGACAGTCTGCTACCCCAAGTCTGGGCCTATGAAGAAACACACAACTGGTCTGGCAATATTATTTTTAGACTAAAGCTATATGAAATTGATATGACAGAGTATAGCCTGAATAGCTTAGTTACTTAGCTCTGCACATGTTCAATGTTACTGAATGAACTGAAATCAGACAGTCAAAAAGTTGTAGATAAGAGTCCATTCTCTGGTAGAGAAACACATACTCTAAATAATGTATCAGAGAGGCCCTGGTATCCTCGTGTATGGACACAATTACAATTAAAAAAAATTAAATGCTGCAGTTTATAGACTGGCTACTAGGGGGTAACCACCTAGAACAAGATAGTTATAACAGTACAGGGAACTTACATGCACAGAAAAGGCAAAAGTGAGTGCGTGCATACCTTGCCTACTCACTTGCAGGGGCTCCTCCACTTCACTGCCTAGTAGCTCCAAAAAGTGTAGAACCGGCTCTGCTCACACTACTTGCATAGTGCAGCCAACCTAGATCACATCATACATTTTCATAGGCAATGTACTTACTGGTACATTTTTATATCAATTTGTTTTGTATTATGTGTATATGTGAATTGATTGTAGAATTATTTAAGCTCTCCTATACAGGGCTATAGAATATGTTGACCCTCTATAAATAAATTATAATAACATAAGCAGAAATAGAGAGCAAACGTGAAGAATAGGATGGAAATTCATAGCAAATATTGCATTCTTGGCATTTATGTAACTCACTTTCCAGTAAACACAGGATAAAGCAAAATCCATAAATTTGTAATGCACGTTAAGCTTTTTTAGCAGACATAAGTGTATTTTATGCAATTATACTAATTGTGTGAGCCCTTATTTCTAGGACATGTAGTTTGTATGAATGACATAGCACTTAAGCAAGTGATCCAAAATTAAGTTGAAAAGCTTGTTTTAATCCAAAAGCCATTTTTCTTCCATTTTATAAGACTGTCAGAGCTACTTTGGAATGTATGCTTCATATTGTATTCAAACCATTAAACATGTGTTTGGTGAGCTGCTGCATGAAAAGCAAGTAATGCCTGTTAATGCTTTCTTTATGGCCTTTTAGTTCAGAAATAATAGCGTTTGTGGAATTCCATGGGCAATCCAGACTATAAAAGTTCCTTGGCAAGCTCTCCTGAATACCAAAATGCCCCTTCGTTTCTCTGTCTTAGTAAGATAAGGTTAGCTGTGAGCAGTGGGCCAGAAAGGTTAATATTTATATTACTCTGAGAAATAATTATATATATAAAACTCCAGTGCAATGATTTTGCAAGTAAGAAAATTAGTTTACTGCTAAGTCGAACTGGTTATCGTTGATAGTCAATAAAGATGTAAAGATCCTTCTTCTGTCAACGCAGTAGGTACATCTGAATATTCTGGAGTCAATACAGTTTAATTTGTTTATTTAGTAACTAGTTAGCAAATAATTAAGTTTTTTAAGTAAATATATTAAATATAGCTATTCAAACTTGCACTTGAACTTTAAGGTTCATTGAATATCAGTGCTGTTTCTCTTTTCCTCTTATTCTTATTAGGTGTCCATGGGTTGTGGATAAATCTGCCCATGATGCTGTCTTATAGTTTAGAGGTTTCTGCAGTGGTCACTATGTCTGCCAAGGAGCCAGTCCTGATGGAAGTCTTTATCTGCAGTGATGTGAAGTCTCCTATTAGGACAGCCTCCTGAGTAGATCATCTCCTACCCATCAACACATGATATGGGTGGAGAAAAGCATATTTGCTGAGTCTTAAACACTAAAATGTAAGTGTAACATGTAAGGCTTGCCACGGACAGTTAGGTGACTCAGGAACACACCAAAGTTTAAAGAGGATAGTCAAGTATCCTACTATGCCAAGGAGGTTGGAGCAGATATCCAGATATACTCTGCAGGAGGAAATAACCAGGTACATTCTGATAGCTGGAACAGAGAGCAAATTAAGCTCTGAAGTCTGGAATGGATGGACAAGTACACCCTAATGGTTCGAGTGGATACCCAAGTATACTCTGAAAGTTGGAGTGGATGGCCAGGTACACGCGAAACGATGGCGTAGCATGCCATATACACTCTGATGGTTGGGGTGGATGGCCATGTACACATTGATGGTTGGAGTGGATGGCCAGGTACACGCGAAATGATGGAGTAGAATGCCATGTACACTCTGATGGTAGGGGTGGATGGCCATGTACATGCTGATGGTTGGAGTGGATGGCCAGGTACACGCGAAACGATGGGAGTAGAATGCCATGTACACTCTGATGGTTGGGGTGGATGGCCATGTACACGCTGATGGTTGGAGTGGATGGCCAGGTACACGCGAAACGATGGAGTAGAATGCCATGTACACTCTGATGGTTGGGGTGGATGGCCATGTATACTCTGAAGGTTGGAGTGGATGGTCATTTGCACTCTCAAGACTAGAGAGAAAAGCCAAAAAAAATCTGAAGGCTGGAGTGAATTACCTAGTAAGTAAGCAGATACACTCAGAAAGCTGGAGTGTGTAGCCTGAGGTTGACTTCACTATATTCTAAGATTTCCTCATTATTCTAGGGTAACATGAAGACTGTCAAACTCCCTACAACATTGTTGTCAATTTCCAATCCTTGTTATGATCATACCATTATAACAAACTTCTAATTAATCTTTGAATAATAGCACCATATTCAGCAATGTTAATCTAGGTTAAGACAGTTTAACAAGGTGCGTTATTAGTTATTGGTTTAGTAAATACAAAGAAATGAGGACATACTTGGGATTTGCATGCTTGTTTTACATAGCTAAGACTCTCATAAAATATTGGGCTACTTGTTTAATTGGTGACTGATCATTTTTAATGAAGTGGAAGTAAAACACAACAATTAACAGAAATAGGCTCCATCCTCATCAATATATATCATAGCTCCAATAAACGTGAGTGCATCTCCACACATATGAAAATGGTGACATTATTTGGGTCCTTTTGAGGTATATGTAACGTGTGCAGCCCCAGAAGATGTTCATAGTCTGAGAGGTGTAATCCAAGTCAATGCTTGTTTTTCTACCGTAATACAGAGAAATGGCTTATGGGCTCATTTACATGAACATGCACCTAGAAAATGCCTTAAATTCATACGTAGTAGTAAGAGAGCATTATGAGATGGCATCATTTCATTGTGAATGATATGAGCATTGCTCTCCATAAGGTGCTATGAATCACGAATGATGTGTAAAAGACTTCTGATTTAAATATGCCAATTGCAAGATCCAATTTCTTAATACATCAAAGTGAAAATGCAATATACACATACCATGTTCATAGAATCTAACAATAAATATATATATTTAATAAAAATATCCAATTCATTTTGCTGCCATCTGAAAAATAAAGTCTATCTGCAAGGATTTTGTATTATGGTTTTCTAAAGCTTAAAAAAAAAGAACAATGATTTGATTTGTATGTAAGAACAAATAAATAAAGTTTACTCATTACACTAGAAGCTATTTGTATAAACAAATAGTACAACTGAGCCACTGTGACTATTTAAAATCATATATATAGTTGTCGTAATTGCGAGTTTGTCGGTCACGCTATGGTAAAAGTTACGGGCTTGCGCATCGCGAGGACCGTAAAGGCGGGGAGAGGCTCGTATTGTGTGGCAAACAGCATTGCGAGGCTTCAAATTTTATTGCCGTCATTTTTGACGGGCTAGTCGATAGTCTGAAATAATAATAAATGTGGAACGTCACGGAATATTGAATTAGTTTATTATTATACAAAATAGCTTGGAATAAATATACTAAAAATGAAGGGAAATAAATATATTGTGTACATAAGTCAGACAGTAAGATAGAGACTGGGTATAGCTAAATCTTTATGCTTAGGAAAAGCACATTATGGGTTATGATTTATGATTAGACTTTAGCTTTTACAAAAACCCAGCATGAGGCCTGTTTGAACTTTTGATCTCAAAATTCATCTTCTTAGAATATTTCTGTTGACAATCTATAGTTCGGAAGAATATCATTAGGTGGTAACATTTTGTTAAGTCAATGCCCTTGTGCCAGCAGTGTAAAAAGGCAGTGATGGAATGTTTAGAACCGTTACCGCGATACATCAAAGTCATCTTGCGCTGTATTTACATCGTCTTACACTATTCTTCATAGTATGTCGCAAGGCTCTGGCTGTGAATATGACAGGATCTTAACACCTGGCACCATTGTTAAAACGAAAGGCAAGTTTAATAAATGGAGACAAAACTGGCTTTTTGTTATAATATTTTGTCAATTATTTTAAAAAAATGGTTGGTGAAAAGTAGGGCTTTTGGAAAAAAATACATTAATTTAAATCAAGATGGCCAGCTTCTCTAAAAGGCACAGCACAATAGTAACGTTGATTATTATGATGATATCACAACCACACATCTTAGTGTTCAAAACCCAATGAGGGCGGTTTTCAGCCAGTCATAAAAAAATAAACATGGAAATAAAACAGTGCTGTTATGCATTAAAACTAAAAACATTTTTTTACTGAAATAAAAAAAAACACTACACGGAGTGTTGCTTCAATTGCTTGAATAGAGGTTTGTGTCCCAAAATCCAGCCAATTTCATACCAGCCAGTCTGGAAGAACCCATCTTGCTACATGGTTCTCCCCTTCATTTTGACCCTGAATCCAATAAATCCACAAACAATATGCTCTTGCAGGGGTCGTTGTTGTAGCTAAAATGTTGGATAACATAGTTATGGAGCCCTTTTTCCACTCAAAATGGAAATCATGGTTTGTTTATTTGCAGACACTTGGTGTCACAATCTGCTTCTTCAAGGGGGCTTAATATTAACCTAGTTCAAACCTACCCCAGCAGGATCATGCAGTTTGTGTTCTCTCTGATTGCAGAAAGATGGATCAAACACAAGTACCACGTCCAGGACCTTGCTTCAACAAACCAGGATGTCAGGAACACCATATAATCTGTTAGAATTAGGATTTATTCACAGACTGATACTCACACTTTGACTATGTAAATCCAGACACAACTGCCACACCTTTATTGTTCACATTTTATACAATTTTCTGGCACACCGGCTGGCCAATCACAGTAAGCCCCATCCTTAGGTACATAGAAGAGGGACCAATTAGCAAACGGCTGCCCCTGCTTACTGGGAAACCCTGTACATCTGATGAGGTCAGGCCCTTATACCTATTCTGGTGATATATTAACTATAACACTTTGCTGTAAACACTCAGACTATCTGTTTAGCTGCCCAAGACCCCCTGTGTCTGTTATTTTAGGTGGGGCTGGGTGAGTCATCACCAGATACCATACTGTAACAATCAAAATACATACAATTTATATGTCATTTTAACCATAAGTAATACAAAATTCATAAATATAACAATAAACAGGGTAACTTCTTGCCAGTCCAGGCACAGGCCATAGTGTAAAACAGTCCAGTCAGGCGCTGGGCATGACACATTTCTAAATTGAAATCTGCATTTTTTAATCTACAGCCACATGCTCCTTCTTCTGGTTCTGTAAACGACTATTGTAATTTAACAAAATCTTTACATGTTTATAAAGTATGTATCAAAATAACAAACTGAGCAAGTATGCAAGATAGGATTTAGACATAAACATTTTTTTAGAGGAAATGTTTTATTTAGATAACTGTGGATTGAGTTGGAGAGTTATCATATGCTCCATATACTCTTGTTACTCTCTCGTTAAGATCTATTGTCGAGGGGCTAGAAAAGAACAAGAGACTACATATATCATCTCTGTCCATTGTTCTTATCACTCCTCCCTGGTTTCTATTCCTTTTACAAAAAATACAAAATGTCAATCATCATTAAAGCAAAAATGAATACAATAGTCAAAAATGAAATCTGTAATTATTTATTTTAAAATGTTTTAAAAAATAATGCACATGATCAAAACAAGTTCTTCCAAGTAGAATACTATTAATATGACCCTACAGAAACCCTTTAAGTAAGACTCAATAGCACTGTACTTTATTTTAGACTGTTAAAAGCTGCTGTCATTCATCTGGAATAAATGTCATTACTGCATGAAACACCTGTACTAAAAGCATTAATATATCTACAAGTTCTCAATATAATTAGATTCAATAGCCTGCTTTTAATTATTCATTTAGCTGTCAAGGATATGCCTATTAGTTCACTTCATATTCAGAAATGAAAGAAATAACTTGTGACAAGATCTCAATTTTAGCATTTACATGTGTTAGAAAAACTACTCTTCTTTTTAAAATAGCTGCCTGTATTACTTGCATTATTGTACCTATTAGATGAGGGGTCAGCAGCATATGGCTCTAGAGCCAAATGTGGCTCCCTACCGATCAACATATGGTTCTTTTGTCACCCGCAAACTGTATTATTTATCAAAATTATTGTTAGCTGGAAATTCAGATCAGTGTTAGTTTGTGTCTGTTTATAAAGTGGCAAAAATTCCAAGTTCCATAAAATTTAGAGTAACTTATTGTGCTATTGTATATAAAAGCTACTACAGTACGCATATTGTCTTATATACTATTTATTTTCAATCTCTTGCTCCAAAATTTGTTCGAGTATGACGCCTGCTCAGGATTGTAAGGGGACCAGGGACCTCAACTCACCAAATTGCCTATTTTCTCACTGCATTGTATTGTTTTTCTATTCTGTATACTTCATATTTTTATTCTCATTTGGGTAGATTTATTCAAAACATTAAAAAGTGGGGATACAAATAATAAAAGAATGGTGAGTTATCTAATCCGATGGGAATAATTATAGATAGACATAAACTCGTGGGAGGTTTAGTTAGGTAAAATATTGAGAAATCACTTCTTGAAAAATGCAATACTCTTTTTTTTTTTTTTTAAATACAACATGTTAAGATCTAATGTTATAGAACTTGACTGACCTTTATTATTGTATAGTTATTTGGCTTTATGTCTTTCTATTTTGGAGCAAATTAATAAATATATTTAAAAATACAGAGGGAATAAACAGGGATAAACATAGTTAAGCCCAGATAATTCTACTCTTTTCCATGGCGCATAGTGATTAAGTGGGGATAAACTTTAGATCTGTCTAATAAAAAGCCCCAAAATAAAACGGGAAATTGGCAAATATACCCCATTGCATCTAATGTATTCACTCTATTTTACTGTACCATTATAAACAGTGCTAAGGAAAATGTTGGGTCATTATAATTCTTTTAGAACTCCTCAAAACTATGCAAAGCTCTCAATCTGTTTGTATTTACATGACACAACAAATCATAGATTTACTCAAAGGGGGACATTTACTAAAGGATCCCAGGTGTATTTACGGGCACAATAGCCCACTATAACATGTGTTTCAACATTTTAGGTCATTTTGGATTTTATCAGTGACTTTTGTCTTCGTTATAACAGATAGCCGTAATCTGGACATTGCAAATTATTGTGAACTGGTGTTTTTTTATTATATGGTTGACACGCTGACATTATACACAAAAAGTAATTAATATGTGGTAATGATGTTATGATTTTTCCAGGTTTGCAGATATTATACGTCAATAATGATGTCGTGCCAACCGATGCATCTTTGCCAACCACTATTGTTCCTTTGATGGTGTATGAGCGCAATCTAAACGCATCTGAATTTAGCATCATGGTCTCACATATAAATTGTACACGCGCCAATGGAAAGAGCTGTTAAACAGTTCATGCTTGACCCCTATAAAACCTCCTTTCAATATGGGCAAAGTGATGGATAGGGGTTGGATACATTAGGCTACCTCAGGCATTTACCATACCTCATTTCTGACCTAACTATAATACCTGAGTTTTAGTAAATCACATGTATTTGGGTAAATCTAATGCGTGATGTGCTGAGGTCGGCTGCGGCTTCATACCCATCTTGTTATGTTCCTAAATTCCCCACAAGAAAAGGTCCTGAAAAAAGTATCATAAAAAATATTTTCCAAAAACACAATTATTCATCCATGTGAGATTAGCATAAATTGACATATCCAAGATGTTTCATTAAAATTCAGAAGTAGGAATCCTGGCAGAGCTTAATACATACATACTTTGATCATTTTTGAAAAATTCAGTAGAAGTTCTTAAAGAGACTTATTTGACAAATGCTATAATATTTCCATCAAATAGAAGCTTAAAATCTGCATATTCTTATGCATTTTATTATATTATTCAAATACATTTGCAAAAAAAGCTTTATAATCATATTCACATTACATGGATAAAAATGTAAAGAAAGAAAAATATCTATTCTTCACAAAAATTCTATACTACTTTTTCTTGAGAGAGGCCACACACATTGCTCAATTTCCAAACATTTTTGTCAGTTGAGTTATGATTATTAGTGGCAACATCAATCATTTAATAGGACATCTATTAAGAAAAGTAACTTTATACTGAGTCAACCTTTCGGCACTGTAAAAATGATTTTGATAAAGCATTAACTACTTATATTGTTAAACCAATTCCAGAAATTCAATGTAATCAGTAACTTCAGAGAATAATGGACATACCATTTTGGCTGAGGATACCAAATACAGACTACAGCAGGAATTACTGTTTTCTCTGCAGAGTTCATTTAATCCCCGTATGGTAGAGCTGCCAGGGACATGAACTCACCATAGTCAAAAATTGCCGGTGCCGGCTATATTTCAAGCCGTCACGGCGGGGTATTGGGAAAAGCTTTCAATTAGCAATAATCGCGCCTCGGATAAACCTCATTGGCTACGATACTGCCACTACATTCTCTTCTTCAGTATTATGTGGCGATTAATGGGCAGCGAGCCCCGGCAATACTTTTCTACATTTTTATTCTCATAAACACAGTGACGACTCTATATAAAAATATGAATATCATTATAATGTAGACCATTGGCCTAATGAACATAAATAATATTTAATCCCTAAAAATACATATTCTGAGTAAATGTGTTGCTTCCATAATAAATATTGTTCCATGACGGCTATCAATCATATAACAAGCAGAGATAAAGTATAAAGAGTAGAAGAGGCTTACTTCTGCAAACAAATAGTTACCACAAAACATTTCCTCCAAGCTTGACATGAATTAGAAAAGTAAATGTCATCTTTACCATTGAGGATATCATTTACAATGAAAGGCCAGCGCTAACAATTTAAATACCTAAAACTTTCTTGGACTACAGAGCTTTTCACACTTCCATATCTCCACATACCTTAGTCATCCCACCACAAAGACTAAAGGTACACATCATTTAAAGGCAATATAATTTAATGACAGAAGATTCTTTCACCAGGGGCTATGGTGACATTTAAAATATAATTTCTGAAACATCATAACATAAGTGGGGTCTCCGGGTTTGGTCTCATTCTTGTCTTCTTGATTCATGGCAATCATAGTGGTGACAATGCTCATAAGAGGCATCGGGGCCTGGCCAACACAATTCACACAATTGAGATCATTCAAAAACACCTTTAGGGCACATCGTGATTTTTTCTCTCCTTTATTATGTTTTACTTTATTCTCTTTTTATTTAAAGCTTTGCAGTTTCACAGAATATTAACTAACCAAGCAGGTTTTTCCTGACTATACATCTACTATCTCATAGCATCACTCCACTTATGGACCTGATCCCGTACTGGAGAATAAGATCTGTCTGATGTATTTTTTGACCTTAAGAACAGCGTATTATAATGAAAAATCTATTCTACCTCTGGATGTACCTATTTTCTAAAGGTGATTTTTGTGGATATTCTTATTTTTATAATATTTCTGTAAACTAACTGTGCTTGAATAAATAAAAACCCTACACAAAAGTTATTGCTACCTGTTGCTCTTAAGGTTAAACAGGTAATGGTAACTTGTTGTTGTTCTCGTGGCCGACTCTTGGTGACAATATGGACGCAACACGCCCGACACATCTGTCTGTGTTTCTGGTTGTGCTTATCCATATGGTTTTCATGTGGGTTGCTAGTTCCTTCTCAAGTGGACCACATTTGTCTGACATCTCTGCTTTGACCTGCCCCTCTTGGGTGACTCTACATGATTTAGCTCACATCTTAATTGAGGTACACAAGCCCCTTAAGGGTAACCGTCCAGAAGGGAATGGTAACGTAGGCTGCTCCAATTATTAAACAAAGATTAAGGAATAAATAAAGAAACTGTATTGAGGTTAAAATGGAAATTCAGTAACAAACCGAAAGTGCTAACAAGTGAATATATAGCTATTGGTGGTATTACAAATTCATTTTATATTTATTCCATAAAAAGCTAAAGAAAATGTGTTTTATTTTTTAATTGAGCCAATTCTCAAATTAGATGGCTTTGTCTGTGTTTAAAACTCTGCTCATTACTGATATTTAGTTGGACAACACGCCAACGCTATGAATTATTAATGGGGAGATCCGCTTTCTCTCGATGGATGCTTATTAAAGAAGTACCTGCCAATTTTGTTTTTATTGTTTTGTGTGCGTTTTATACAAAAGCTGCATTTCTACATTAGAGCCATGTCCAAGCACATGTCAGTCAGCAATTCAGAATCACTATATAGTAACCCTTGAGATGCTTTGCTCAGTAGTACGGGGAACAGGTAGCTGACAGCTTCCCTTGTCAGTGTCCCTAATGGCTTACTGGGAGCATCTGTATGAGCAATACAGCAGTCATCTCTCTTGTTATGTGAGGTAAAAGGAAGCTACAGATTGATGTCAGTAAAAAGACAGATGGAGGGCACTGGGACTGAGATAAAGATATGACTTGGCAAAGTTTTACTATCAGAAAAAAACCTTGTTGTAAACAGATAAACAAGATGGCTGTGAGAATCTGTGGTGTGGTCCAAGATTCAGCAAAGACGTCATAAGATAAATATAATGATAGCTAATATCTTCATTGGACGTAATAAAACAATAAAGTGCATTCCAAATAAATAAATATGTCTGAATATATGTTCAGTCAGAGTTGGATCTACGTATTTATGTGTATTTAGATTGTAAGTATGCGAGTTTTCAATCTTGTACTTTTGGGAATGCGCTATGGACACTCGATTCTAAGCTCTAAGACAGGGCCCTCCATCCTTTGCTTGGATCGTAACCCATGTATAGCGCTATGGAATATGTCGGCGTGTTACAAATAAACGATAATAATTTATAAAAACTCCAGTGAAACGATTTGCATTTGTATCTCATGTGAGGGTAAATATTCCTCAGGACTAATATCTGCTTTTGTTCTGGATCAGCTAATCTTGTGCATAGGATTGAAGTGATGGCAGCTTTAGTTCTTATAGTAGTTGTATCCAACTTTTCATAGCAGGAACTTAGATTTATTTTTCCCACTGCTGACTAAATTTCAGAAATGGAATTAGTCAAAAAAATATATTATACGTTAGATATGCCTGCACACACATTCACATGAACAGATATTGCTCATACGTACATGTAATACTTATTTTGTGAGCTGATAACGCAGTGGTCCCCTTCCAGACTGCCACCTTGTCGTGGTGAAGGGCCTTGTGTACTTCAATGAAGCTGTGAGCTAAACCATGTAGGGTCTTCCAAGATGGGCAGGTCATAGCAGTGAGGTCAAACTAATTGCGGAGACGGAACTGGTAACCCACTCCAGTATCTTTGGCAAGAAAACCTTATGGATAAGCACAACCAGAACCAAGATTCGCCTGACGTGCTGCGGTACAGAGGGTCATGGAGAGTCGAACACGACTGAACGATTAAACAACAACAAGATAGTGGTATAAGAGAAACACAACATATTTACATCTAATCTTGCAGATTACACTTATATCAGTGTATATTCTAAATATATATTTCTGATCCAGACAAATGTACTTGGGGTTGGGGTACATGCAATTTTTAGAGGGCTGCATTAAGATCTCCAGACAATATGTTGGATGACCCTGTTATAAACAACACCTCAAATACTTGATATATATTCTGATATAACTGCGGAGCATTATATGGGCAATATCCCATAATTGACACTGAAAGAGAAGCCATGGTACAGAATTGCCAGAAATGGGCTTTAAGCACTAAAATTCACTGTATAATTGTCTAAATTCAAAAATGTTGTATGTTTGTATGGATTCAAAATACACTACCTATTTGCAAACATAAACATAATTTTATTATTAAGTGCTGAAAGCTCTATTTTTACTTATTGGAACCTTCCAAACAGTCCCTGCAAAGGTATTCGCCCTGTAGCTCATGTATACAACGTGTCTATAGTACTAAACGTACTCGCCAATGAGCATGTTGCTGAATTGCTGCTGAGACACAGTCAGTGACTGGCTAGTACTACAGACCTTTGCAAGAACTATTTGGAACGTTTCATTGAATACAAACAGAGATTGTAAGCATTTGTTAATAACATTTGCCAATAAACACTTAGATGGCTTAGTTTAATATTAAAAACAGGGAACCTTCCATATACCTTTAAGGCTGAGATTATTACCTGAAAAAATCAATGTGACCAACTTTCTGCCATTTTTACAATAAAACCCACAACAGACGTAAAAGCTATTGTCTAAAGAAAAAAACAAGTATTTTGGCGCCCGGGGAAATGTGCTGAAGCATCAGCCAGAAATTCTGAATTACAAGAATGTTAGAAAATGAGCTTTATGAGCTGTAACTTATCCCTTTCTGTGTTTAATGCATAAAGAAAACCATGACCAGACTTCTGAGTAGACAAAAGGAGAAATTATAAATCAAAAAGAGACGATCATTCCAACATTTAATGAGAAAATAAGAATCAATAATGTGAAGGGAATGGCTTGAGACTGAGTCTGCCTGCGATGCTGCAGATAAGGGAATTGTGAAGACAAGCAATGCAAAGCTAGACACAAGTAATAAATACAATCTACTGCAACTGAAGACATTGTCATGTAATTCTGATAAAGCATCTCAAGGATCTGATAAAAAGGCAGCCTTACAGATGGGCTGTGCTCATAGCCACATTTTTTGCACCTTGTATAGAAATTGCTTCTATAAAGTTATAGTCTTATTTCACACTAGCGACATGCCCGTCAAAAATGCAGAACAAGCCAAGACACGAACAGAGGAAGACCCATGGGACCTGGACAAACCATGCCCATATATATATATTGCAAATGTGATTATAGGTGTGAATTCAAATTAGTTTCATATTGTGTACCATATTTACTTATCTGAGTATGCTTATCTTGCAATTTAAGTTTTGTATCTAGAAAATTAAACAATGTGCCAGTTATCTATTGTTACCTCTTGCTCTGAAGTAGTGCTCCTTGATTACACCATGGAGAAGAGAGCAATGGCTGCAATCATGGACGGCTTACCCATTAGGCCAACTAGGCAGCCGCTCAGGTGTGCTAATTCTTAAAAAAAAAGTAATGTAGCAGTTCATAGACTGACTAATAGGGGGTAACCACCTAGGACAAGACAGTTACAACAGGAAAGGGAACTTACATACACAGAAAAGGTAAAAGTGGGTCCGTGCATAACTTGCACTCGCAGGGGCTCCTCCACGTCACTGCCTAGGGGCTCCAAAAAGGTAGATACGGCCCTGGCTGCAATGTAAGCTTTGTCTACTTTCTATTGCACCTTTGTGATGCTAACACAATGTTGCCCAGTAATTTAAGTAATGCACATTATAGGACATCTTTATGTCCATCTCAAGCATGTTTATTTATCACAATTTCCATATCCCTATATCGAGTATATATTCTTACATCCCGTATTTGTTAATACACTCTCACCCTTTTTCATCCTCTGTGAAGCAGATTAAAGTTTCTTTTTAAGGAATATTTGAAGTAAACAGAAAGCTATTAACATATAAGAGATATTTGATAACAACTTTCTATTGCTTTTGTCATCTGGAATTATCTTACCGTGCGTTTGTAATATTGTCACGCTAATCAGTTCACATTTTCATCAACAATGTCATCTTTCGAGCCAAGGAAACCATTTAAATGTAAACAGAAATAATGAAATCTGAACATCTCTGAATGAGCAGAAGTCTGTTATAAATTTGTGATTGTTCATTTTCATAAAAGAAATGAGCTTTGAATACAGAGTCACTTTGTTGATGTGTAATAGCTTTTATAATTTTGGTTCAGATCACAAATGCCACACGTGAGTCATATTTATTGTTAAGAATTATTACTCGGTTAGACAAGACCAGGCTGGAAGGTGTGACCCCTCAAAATAATGGCTGATAAAAGCCACACTTATTAAGAATTTCTTTATGAGATATTTTAGGCCAAACTTCCCTAATCTTTGCCTGGGCTGAGATGGCGGTTGTGGTTTCTTTGAGGCTGTAATTTCTGTATTCTCGGGAGGAAATTCAACTCTAGCCTCCAAGAAACACTTTGCAGGTAAAATTCTGTCTTGTTAAAATGTTTAACATACATACTTGAAAAGGATAATTGTTTAGTTGAGTGGGTGGAGGCCATATTTATTTATGGCAGTCATTCAGAGAACACAACAAGCTACATCCTAGGATGCTATATTACAAATGATGGATCTAATACATATTTCCTATCTACATAAAAAAGTCAATCTGAGCATAGGCATAGGAAACCCCAAAAATCTGTGGGGGGGGGGGGGGGGTATAATTCAACTCTATTCCCAGGACAGGAAGCAACAGCGGATCTACTGCCAGTGCACCCAGTGCAATTGCACTAGGGCCCTGCTCCTCAAAAACGTCTTATATACAAACCAACTTGTAGTACAAAGACATACTGCTCCATATCACTGGCACCTTCTAGTGGCCAAATTTGGTAGTGCATAATGAAGTTTAATTTTACTATTTTTTGTGCCCCCTGTTCATTTCATCTGGGGGGGGGATAGCCGCCCCACACCCCATTCACCCCAGTTCCTACTCCCCTGGATCTGAGGCTGTATTTTAATAGAAATTGTAAGGTATTATTATTAATTATTAACCTTTTTTTTTTTGTAAAAATACAATATTAAACACGTGCCAAAAAAAACTGGAGGTCCTTGTCTTTGAGTTTAAAATCATACATGATTTGTTGAAATATAATTTTTTTCTTCAGGATGTTCTAACTTTAAAGGATAAGTGATGTAGAATGGAGGATACACTTATACTAATTAGAATTTTGCTAAATCCAAGGAGCAAAATACTTTAATTTATGACATCTTTAATAATACAAACCAGTATTAAATTCAGCACGAATTTAGAATGTATGCTTTAGATCCATGACGTACATTATAATGCAATGAGTATAGGGTATAATGTTATTTATTATTATGGGAATAGGACCTTACTAAAATAACCTGCTTGGTAAGACTTACAGTTACATCACTGGTTAGTGAATATAGTAGTGGTAGGGTTGATTTTACTTTTTTACATGCAAATATACTTATAAAACAACCGGGGTGGTTGCCAATCATTTTTTCACCTGAGATGAGTTGAGGAATTAGCTAGAGTGAATCTCACTTTATCTCCTCATTTATTATGTACTATTTTCCAATGGGAGAAATAGTATCTCACATTATCTCCATTCCTTTCATCTCATCTCATGTGAGGAAGTGCTTAGAACCCGCCATCAGTGAGAAGAGCTGAGATAACGTGAGTCAAGCTGTTTTTTCTCCATAGGAAATGGTGCATAGTAAATCAAGAGATGATGTGAGATGCCCTTGAGCTGCTTAGTAAATCGCCCCATATCAGGGCTCATTTTAGGGAGGTGATCAATGTGCATAGTACCTGGCCCTGCTCTTTTGACCAACTGTACCAACTAAATCAATTCTTTCAGGAAATGATAGTAGGACATATTTTTATATTATGTAGAATTTGTATATTAAAAAAAAAAATAGACTTTGCATTACTTTTACACCCAGGCGACCAAGCAGTAGAATTGGGACTGTCCCATATGCTTACATAATTAGCAATAAGACCTAATGGTAGCAAGCTTTTTGGTGCAGTCCATTGGTTGCCATAAAGAACTAACCACAAATCCAACATTCACTGAGTCCAGGTCATTGTGTTGCATAAAGAAACCAAGAAGTAGTAGTTGCTTTGGCCTAATAACAGCAATTTATGATATTTGCCTCAACACGCACCCAGGTTGAAGCCAGTGATATTTCCAATAAATAATTGTTACACATTATTACGCATGGGAATGTATTTGCATAAGATTCCATTAGGTTTTAATATGATGCCGGGATGGTGCGTTCAGTGCTGTTCATGGTTTTATGTAAAACAGATTCATTTGCAATAAGTGAATGTAAAACAAACATGACATTTGTAATTTAATTTCTGGATTCTGGTGTTATTTGTATTTTATATTAAATACATGTTCAGTAATTGAATATGTGAAATAATATTTAATTTATCATTTTAAATGTGTGTAGTAACTTTTGATCCATATCAAAAAGGGATTTTACAAATGATATGCATGTGTTTGCCACATTCAGAAATAAAGAGCCAAATAATAGCAATATTATTGTGACACAAAGGTATAAATTAAAAAGCATGCCTATACATCAAATAAAGATAAATAAAAATAAAGGTTGATTTCAACTGGTTCTTACCAAAAAAATAAATTAAAATTAGCTAATTGACATTGACTGCTGGGATTGATATAACATGGAAATTAAACATAAAATAATGTATTTTACATTGCAGATTTGCTAGCTTGATAATATTGTGCTATTAATTTTAATACCTAACATCACTTCCCTTTAATTATAAGTACAGTAGTTTGTGTATATTTGCATTTACAGTGCTATGTGCTATGGATAGGACTTTAACCCCCTTGCAGGTCCTCTCTATTACCCCTAGGCTTTTTGGCTCCATTTGCGGGTTACGGGTTTGTGGCCGCGTCGTTCAGATTTCGACATCCCTAGGGTTTTTTCGCACTTAACCCGCGAGTTGTTAGCGGGTTGCTTTACAGGGCCCATTTAATACGTTACGGGCTACGGTTTTACACGTTGAGGGAATTTAATAGGGCTGATTGTGTTGCTATTTTTAGGCAGCAATTGCATTCAAGGTCCCCCTCCTGGTTCTGTGTCTATCAACACGCACAGTGGGGGGGATTAGCATGACGTTCATGCCAAGTTGGCCAAATCCCAGGAATATCAATGAGTGATAAGTGTTAGCCTCATAGATTGATGGGCTTCAACTAAATGGAAAAGATTTTACTGTCTATTTCCCACGCTATGAGTTTTAAAGGACAATGTTCTCAATTGTTTTTTATATGGTATTTTAAGTAACTAAGCTTGGTAATGGGCTAAATGATCTTTTAAAGCAAAGAGTAAAGAAACACAACTTTTAACATTATTAAGAAACTTCACGTGCATTGAAAGACCCCCCCCCCCCCCCACCCCCATGGACGTTGAGAAGTATATACCATAATGGTAGGTGGCATATCAGCATAATTACATGTGTAAGGTTATAACTTAGAGGCCATGTTGTTTTTTTACATTCTAAAAGCTTTTGAATGCGAAGCGAGGGACACAGTTGCTGGCCAGCAACTGTGGACCTCGCATCATTTACCTAGTTACGAAAGCAAAATACGAGACACGTTACGCCCCATTACGACCTTGCAAAAATCGTCCAAAACTTGCGCACATCAAAACATGAAAAACACAATAAATACACACAACAAATACATAAAAAGCTACAGGAAGAGGGGGCACCCAGGACCTCGAAAACTGAAGTTACACCTCAATTTAACTCAAAATAATAGAACGAAAACGAGGCTACAGCACTCTAAAGACGCAAAACACCACCAAACACCTACGAATTTACCGAAAAAAACGTACGAGATCCAAAAACAAGGACGCAACCCAAACGACACCAAAAACATTACAAACACAATAAATACAAACATCAAACACATAAAAAGCTTACCCACAGCAAGGGGGTGCACCCAGGACCTCTGCAAGTAAAGTTACACCTCGATTTAAGTACAAATTTCGGAGTTTAAACACCCGAAAATCACGAGAAAGAGAAAAAATGGCCGCCGAACAAAACGAAAACGAGGCTAAAGGACCCTAAACACGAAACAGCTATGGATTTTCTGAAAAAGTCGGACGACATCCAAAACGATGGACGCTAAATCAGCCACAGCCGCATACCACACATTAGCCGCCATTTTAGAACAATAGCTTATACAATGCGGAAGTACACAGCTAAGCTAACGGATTTGCCTCGCGCACGCACACTATTACACTCCACACATTCATCACACTTACACAGCAGCTCCACACCACTAATGCTGCATTAACATCAACACAGATTGCCAGCTCTTCAACACAATGCTTCCTGCATATATTACTACAAAATAGGTAAAGTATATTACTTTATTAATCTATTATTTATTTTATTATTATACACCAAACAGCATTAGCTCACTTACAATTTCATTGCCGTCATTTTTTGACGGGCAATATTCTAGTATAACTATATTTGTCAGCAGCAGTTCAACTTCATGGCCATGGGACTGTATTATGTAGGAGTTTGGTTTTATCCTGGATTACAAATACTTTACATCCTGTGTTTCCTCTTGGAAGTTAATATGCCGGTGAGTGCTAAGAAAGCATTGCTAGGATTTAAACCCAAATTTATTTCTCTATCAGCATAGTAATCAGATCTAGTTGTAAGAATGGATTATCCACACAAGCTTTGGATTAATATGCTTGAAATACATAAATATCACTCAGTGTTGTATATAATTCCAGAGGATTACATGGCAACATGGAGGTGGCGAGGAAAAAACTTTCTACACTAAAATGTGTAAATCAGCTACAGCTGGAAATAACACATATGTATATTTATTGAAGAAAATGACAGTAGTTTCTGGTAATATATTGGGAATGTATTGAGAGAACACAATCATGATCAAGGCTAAACTGTAGGCTGTGGCTCCACCTCCTTTTTTAAAAATAAGAGACAAGTGTACCAGATTGTACCAAACATTTTAACTACAAGATAGTATATGGGAAGAAGAAATAAATCATAATAATGGTTGCAACTATTTAGATTAAATGTGCATAAATGATGTTGTGATTTAATAGGGTCCCTTATAGGACACTGTAAAACAGGACATGGCCCTTTAAAAGTATAAGTTGCATCTTACATAATGAGAACCCATTTTTAATTTTCACTCTTTGCACCTCTAGGAGACTGACATATTTATTATCTTCTTGTGATTCTCCATGTTTTACTTCCTAATGCAAACAAAGTTACAGCAAGCAGCTTCCTATTTGGCCATTAGGTCTTGAAGTATAGCTGTATGGTAGAAGGCTGAACCACATAATTTAGTATATAACCACTGTAATTTTAAAGGCATATTTAAGTTTCCTGTATTATGAATGCATCTGATAGAGGAGAGTCAGTAGGGTATGCAAAAAAAATGTTGGCAAGAAAAAGTACCAAATTAAACATTTACAAACTCACCCTGATGTTTGCTAAATCCCGTTAGTTTGCAAACTGCAGCTTTTGTTAGTTGACACTCTTGGAAATCCCTGCTAAGATTAGCATACAATTCATAATTCGTTTTTGCCAATCAGGAGAAAGCAGAGGTTAGCGGATACATTTGTATTAAACTCTGGGGTTCATGTTTTGTAAAGCAGCCTGGGATATGTAGTCTCTCTCTCTTTACCCTTGTGCTGTGATCTCAGACCCCGCCTAACCATGTGATTCCACCCTGCAGCAAGTACTTCCTTTGAAAGGTCAAACTCTGTACCTGGCTGTTTTCCTCTGTGTACTTGGTTATGTAAGCTCTCTGTGGGTGTGCAAAGCTGGGTTTTACTTTCCTGCCTATAACTCTGTACATTGAACTTATCTTTATAACACATATTTTTCTGATAATCACTGCCTGTTTCTTTGACATGCTAAATAAGCCTAATTACTTTGATAAGTTGTAAAACGTGTGGAGCTCTGGGAAAATGTTTGGAAGCTTTAAACCTGAGTATATATATATTTTTTTTTTTACTTTTTGATCTAACCACTTTTATACCTTATACTTATAATAAGAATAGTATTGTTAATAAATAATAAAAATGGCATGCATCATTGTAGGAAATGTAGCACTACTTTGCAGCAGCACAGAAAAGTAAAATAACCACATTTGAATTAATCATATTTGCTCAAATTAGAAAAAAAATACTTAATGGTATATATTCAACTGTCAGCTGTTCTTGAAAATAAGTCCCAATGCTGAAATAAAGGTAATTTACATGTACCTCTCAGTTGTACAAATACTGAACTGTCTGCTGGCAAATGTGGATTCAATAGACTTTAATTAACTTTTTGTAAACATTTTTATTTGTAGACAAAGTATTTTGCTAAATAATACTTTTTTTAAATCCTGTATAAAATACTCTATTTTAGAAATAACTTAATATGAACTAGTGACTCTTCTGAGGGTTCCACATAAAAATAATACAATGTTTTTACATAATTGCTGCTGTCACCATCCTAGTTTTTTTAATTAAAATAAGCCATTGTAGCTTTTTTAATAAATCGTTTGGGGAAGACTATATCAGTATGAAGAGAGAGATAAACAAATCACAAAATTGGCACAGAACAATTAAATATCAAGATGCAGCAAACACGTAAAACGTGGAACTAATTAAGCAAACTATAAAGTGCATTGTGATTATATCCGTACAGAATACTCGCAAAGCAGGTGCATGAGATGAAACGAGTGTAAGGAAATTATAGGAACATTTGTTATAATTAAAAAAAAACAATGGGGAATATGTTTTAGGCAGTTTGGGAACAAAAATACATTTTGTCTTCCACGTTGTTATGCCAATTTAATAAATATCAGTTGACATTGTTCAGAGTATTTTGGTGATTCAGGCTTGAATTTCCAAACTTGTTGTGGCGAAAGGGGAAGCTGTGAGCTATATCATGTAGAGTTACCCAATATGGGCAGGTCCATATGGTCACCGAGAGTCGTACAAAGCTAAAGGACTTAACAAGAATGCTGTCCTATAAAAGATTTTGATGCATCAACTCCTGTTGTGCAAAATTAACATTTAAAGATAGTAATTTCTAGAGATTTGGGAAGAGAAAAATATAAATATGTTCAGATATTAGTGGTAATTTATCAAGGTATATTAGTTCTTAATTTAGTTTGTTTGTTTAGACTAGGTATAGACTGGTCCTTGAGCCATGTACAAAGTCCAGGATTTCTCCTAGTCTGCACTCTGCTCCACCAGACCAACCGTGTTTACTCATAGTTTGCTGATTCGTTGTTCAGCCATGTCTGACTCTCTGTGACCCTATGGACATCAGCACGCCAGGCACAATTGTTGTGTCTTATGTTGGTTGTGCTTATCAATAAGGTTACCTTGGCAAAGATACCAGAGTGGATTGCCAGTTCCTTCTCCAGTGAGACGCGATTTCTATGACCTCTATGCTATTACATGTCCATCTCGGGTGACCCTACATGATATAGCTCACAACCTTATTGAGGTACACAAGCCCATTCACCACTACAAGGCAGAGATCCAGGAGGGGGCTCATAGTTTAGACTGTATTTTATTTAATGGACATTTTCTATATAAACATTTCGGGTTCTGAACCCCCAAAACAGCATCACCATCTAACACAGTGGTTCTCAACCCTCTCCACAGGACCCCACAGAGAGTGTGTGAACCCAGGCAAGGCAATTAGAGGCTCTGTGGCCTATTGAATACTAATTGCCTCATCTGTGTTCACACACTGTAAATCGAAATCCTGGCCTGTCTGTGGGGTCCTATGGAGAGGGTTGAGAACCACTGATCTAACATATCAATTGTAATATACATATGTAAAATATGTATTTTAAAAACAATGTTTATTACTTTTTTTCAGAAGTTTATTTATGCTGATGGCTGAGTCCTTGCCCAAAATGCCAATATTAGAATTAAAAGAAGTGAAGTGTGGAAATAAATGATGTGAAAATGACAGAGACAGATGTAGGTTGAGCACAAATAATTGGGTATCGGGGTAGCATGTTTAGCACGTGTCTTGCACCATCACCACTGCCTATCGGCCCCGTACCTGGAAACATCATTATTAAAATTGATGACAAACATCTTTGCTGCAAATAAGTATTTCTTATTTGGGGAATCCGCGCCTGGCAAAGAGCCGTTGTCTGTGCATTCAATCTAGCTAAGCTCTGTTAGTTTATCTATCCGACGTGACTTGCCTAAATGACTACATACTATCAAGATGACAAATACTCTGACTTATGGCACTGATTTTTCCAGTTGAAGAAGCAGCTATCAGTCTATGTTTGCCTTGCAGAGTTATTGTGAATAACATATAAGATAGTGGGCGATATCTATCATTTCTAGATCATATATCAGTGCTAACAAAGAATAATTCTTACCGAGATGCCGATAAATTAGACTAAACTCAAGCACAAATTATATTACACTAAGTATAATAGGCGACTGTTGTCATTTTGAACTACACTTGAAAATAGGTCACCTATTTTAACAAAGGGAAAAAATGCATTACCTTTCATAGGCAATTATGCTGCTGTGCAATCTACATTTTTTTCTCCTGATTACTACTATTTTCTTTCTAAACAGTGGGAATTAGGCATCTACAACTCCCAGTGCTTTCAGTAAGTCTAATGAGAGCTCATTAGTTTACAAGGACACACCCTATTGAGCAGACCTTTAGAGGCCATAAGCACGTAAAAAAATGTTGGTCCCTCCATATATACAGTATCTAATTCAACATATAAATAATAATAATAAACCGTTACCAGATTTTTATTTTGTTGTATTGCCGAGGTTGATGTATATCATTAACCTCTATTATTACTATGTTATTATTCTATATATGTATGGAATATTTTCATTTATTATGAAAGCCCCTTTTTTGGAACCTGGTTCAGCTGCACCATTTGCAGTTTTGCACAATACAGTCCATGGTAAATCCAGCAATGGAAGATTTATGTGGTGCCCCCTTCCCTTGAAAGCCTAAACACATGCTTATTTTACTTAGTGGTTAATCCAGCCCTGCTAATGAGAAAGTAGCAGTCAGGACCAAGCAAGAAAAGAAAATGGTGCCACACAGTAAAATTTCCAAAAAATTTAGTTTTTTTGTTTGTTTTATGAAAACATGCTACCATTATCAAGTTTTTAATGGTAGAAGATAAAATGTTATGTACGTTGTAGAACAAAGCTGTATCACTAATAAAACATAATTATTCAGTTATTATCATGCACAAAAAGGTTCAAGAAATATCTGCCCTCATGCCTTCTGCATCTTGATAGTAATTGCCCCTATGATCTAAATGCCAAGCAGCTCAACGCTATCATCTGCAGGTCTTTCCCTTTTACACATGGCTGTAAGTGATATTTAAAAGCCATGAACTCTATTAATGCATGAATTGGATTCACTGTAACATTTGATACACTGCAGATAATCCAGGGGTTATATGTCTTTTTACAATCCAAGATTGCAAACTACTCCAAAGCAAAGGTCTATTTCAGACTTCAAGAAGAAGTAAATATAATTGTCAAAGTCTATTGTCTAGAAACATTCAAACCCATCAGATAAACTATGATCCTAATTATAAACAGACAGAAAAGCTCATTTGCAAATGTGTTTGGAAGAAAATAAGACAAACTGTTATGGATTGTAGGTGGCACCATTGTGGAAAAGTCCAAGTAACCGTGTACATTTCATAATATCAATATTTTGTGAATTATTCTATATAAGGTAAAATATATTTCTAAACAAATATGCTTAGAATTTAATTTAGACTAAATATGAGAAATGGCTGATGATGAATAGAGAACAGATTACAAATTAACTTAAATGATGTAACTTGATGAAATACGAAGGATGGATGATGAATGATAAAGGCGGATAATGAAAGATAATGCAGGATTGATGATGAAGAATTGATGGTGAATGCTGAAGGATGGATGACAAAGGATAATGCAGGCTAGATAAGGTGTTGTGATGGAGGATGAAGAATGGATGGTAGGTATTTAGGATACATTAATGAAAATGATAATCAAAAAAAGGTGGATGATAGAGATCGATAAAGAGAGGAGGATGAAAGATAAAGGATGGTATTGTATGATGATGATGATGACATTGATGTAAGAAGTTCCTATAGTTTTCCACTTAACTTTTATTTTTTTCAACCATTCCCATTACATACAACGAAAAAAGTTATCTTTGTGTGGTGGAGATTGTAAAACTGGAAACATTTGCACACATACAAAAAAAGAAAAAGCTGAGATTGAGTTAAAGCCATAACACTGGTCTATTGGCAGAAAGTAAAGTTTTATTGTCTTTGTGGGAATTTACCAAAATTAAATTTCCCTTTTTGTGTCAAAAACACAAATTCCAAAACTTCACTTCATACTATAGCTCTTATTTGCTATTAAAAAGCCAGCATAGGGGTATCACAACATATAATACATTGTATACGTGCCCAAGTGTGTGATGTTGCATTGATTTTGTATCAATATAAAAGTGGTAGTTATGTCTCGCTTGGCTCAGTGACGTTGGGAATTCTATTATACCAGAATGTTTAAACATACTTTTTTTAAATTATATTTATGGTCCCTGATGCTGTTCTTAAGCTCAACGAGAATATTAAAATTAATGTTTCTACCATGTTCTAGTTAAGTGCATTAAAGAATAATTTTCCAGTACTGACGAAGATAGATGATGATAAAGAGTCAGACCATCTGATTCCCCTGAGCAGGCATTGGCCTTCATACATGAGTTTGCTGCACCATATCAAAATGTCACTTGTTTTATCTTGTATAAACACCATGGGGCATTACTTATTTGAATTGGAAATTCCGTCGGCAAGAGCTTATATTGTACCCATTGACGTCGCCTATTGAGCAAATATACTCCTTCAGTGAAAAAAGATCCCATGGAAACATACATTACTTATTATTTGTAGATCCCATTGTGCTCTAAGTTAATATTTACGTTCTTCAGTTCATTTATAAGACACAGTGAATTCCTTATTTCCATACATCCTGCCACCTGACCAGAGAACCTTTAGGAAATTCCATCTGTCTCGGTAAACACTTACGTTGTCATGGCCATTGTCTCCTTCTCTATCATTATGTATTGTTTTATCTTATTTATCTCATTTATGCACTGCACTTGTGTCATGACCTATGTGATTGCTTTAGAAATAAATGATGATGGTAGACTTACTGGATAATATCTCATTTTACTAAATCTCACTTTAAATTACCACTGTGTAATGAAAAAAACAGAGTCTAGAAGCATTATGTGGCAGATAAAATCTGATGAATTTATTGCGTTAGCTGGACCCTGAAATCATCCATGATAGTTTGAATGAAGGTTGTATGTGTGAGGCCTGTTCACATGTCTGGAGGGCAGGGCTTGCATTTAGTTATGCAAGCTGATTGCTACTGGACATTTGCAGGGAAGGGATAGGTGTCAAATTCTAACATTTAAATAAAGATAAGCACACCAAGAGGCTTCACGTTGTCAGAAAACATTAAAACAAGACAAGATGGTATCCTCTGTGCATAAAGAATTTTCAAAAATTCTGTTTTTGTCAAAATATGTTTTATGTTCATAGCTTATACAGCTGTTACATTCATACATGCATTGTTTTCTTAAACTAGAGTCCTTTAAATCTGAAGCATATTTTACTTAACCAACAACAAGTAGTCCAGTTCAGTGCAACACAATGGGCTTTATGGTAATGGCCAACCACTCCCATAGGATGACTATGTCAAAGCTATCTTTTAAAGGACAACTGTATAGGCAACACAAGTATTGTTAGATTGGTAGTACAAGGGGTTAATAATGAAGTAACCATCACCAGTTACCTGTTTCTCTGCTGTCAGATACAGGCTTCCACAATAACTCTTACAGTAAGTCATAACCCCCCCGACTAAGGAGAATTCTGGAGGCGTGTCACACTGAGATCATGTGACCTACAGAAAACCAGGCAAACTGTTCTGCCTGATATTTGGCTCTTGTTGAGATGTCTTCTTGTATCCCAGCTCCAGCATGCACATCTTAATGGGCAGCGGGACCGGGAGCACCCTCGCTGATGTCCTCATCATCAATGTGGATGCACTACCAATCCAACTATACTTGTGTTGCTCCTTTAAGCAAAACCTTGCAGGGAACCATCCTTGCTTCACATGACAGCTGCTCGGATGGTGGATTTTGTACAAAGCTTCCACAAAAACAAGAACACCCCACAGGAGATATCTGAAAAGGATATAGATTTAATAACATTTTGTTGTGTTTTTGTTGTTTTTTTTCATATAAGTAAGTCTCTAAAGGTGTCAGACTCAATCTAAAAATGCGTTTTGATCAATAAATACAATTTACTTTAAAAAATATTTGTTTCCTCTTTTTTGATACATGCTGTTTTTTTTATTTAGAAGATAACCCAAAGGAAATGCAACTTCTTGAGCTATTTTATCCCATAGAAGAGAAGCATCCAGTAATCAGTTGTGAGCTGTTCACTGAGCACATAAGCTATTAATGTACCTTGTCTTTTCATGCATTGGTAGTCCATCAAGCAAGATATCTGCCTGCTTGTCATCTCCAAGTACTGCTACAAGTCTCAGTCAATGTAAAGAAAGTGTGACAGCTGAGACACAGATTTATAACTAAAGACTTTAGGCTGAAGCTCCTCATCACGTGTTACGCATACTCAGGTGACACTATACAATGTAATAATAACAGTATTAGAGTAAGGAAATACAAGATGGAAACCCCCCGCAAGAGTAAAATTGGAAGCTTATCCTAAGACTGTATATTAGGACTTGAGACTGATGAAGGATTTGGAGAAAAAAAACATAAATGTACTTAAACACGATTTCTAGATTTAAAATTTTTGCAGCTATTTTTTGATTGGGGTTCAGCAGGAATCTGCTATATCTAACAAAATAACAAGCCTCCTTATTTTCCAAGAAAATTAAAGGAAATTTACCCAAAGCGATCAACATTAAAGGTATATTTAAGTTTCCCTGTTTTTACCTTTCTCTAATCTAACACATGCTGCTTATATCCGACACACACATTACACGTGTCCTTCTATATGAATACATATTTATTTTATTTAAAAAGAAAACTTGTTTTCCACACCCCCAGAGCTGCTTACATAGGCACAGTGTCCCTACCAATAGAAACCCTGCATTTGGGTACAGTTTTAACTCTTTACTAACCTTCAAGCCAGGAGCTCAACGCACAGATATACAGAGCAGTGCTTCCTTGTGCAGGGGACTACACATCCCATGATTTCTTACTGCACAAACTGCTATTACAGATGGATACAATGTATTAGCTGCCTGTCACTGGCCAACATGAATTATGATTTTTTTTAAATTTTAGCAGGGATTTCTAGGTGTGATAACTGCTTGCAAACTCAAGGGATTTAGCAAATTTGTGGTAAGTATAGTAGTGTTTATTTGGGTTTTTTTCATGCAAAAAATGTTTTCATACACTACTGATTCTTCTCAACATTCATAATCCATGAAACTTAAATATGCCTTTAACGTCTTTGAAAAAAAATATTTTGGGTCCAAGTGTTGATAAATGTATCCAATATGATGACCTATGATGGCATAATTTAGGAACAAAATATTGATCACACGAGCTGATCTGCTTTGCCAACATTGACGAGTCTGGTAGACAGATTATACTTCCATTGATACCGTTGCAAGTACTGACACTTAGGATTGTCATATTTCAATTAAGGCAGTGGAAAACGTATCTGCATCTTCCCACGTGTGATATTAGATAGACAAAATGAAAAGTAGTGGGATACTGAGCACCTTTTCTCAATATTGATTGAGCTATATAAACACAGATGCCTGGTTTGAGTGGCACGGTTGATCTGCTTTCCCAACATCAAGGGGCTTTTTATACTGATTGCATTTTTATTAATATTGTTGATAGTACTGACACTTTGGATTGTCACAGTTCAATTAAAATTAATCAATTAAAGTGACTCATTGCTTCTCTGCATCTTCCCACTTGTAGAATCAGATACACAGAAATAAAAGTAGCGGGCCCACTGTAGAATAGCTGCACACAATATTAATTATTTATATTTTATTTTACTTTTTAACACCAGTTAGCTGTATGCCACAACAATATACATTTAATTTGGAATTACAGTGGTCATACTATAGTAAGTAGCTGTAATAACTGAATCAGGAAAGGTGATAAAGCAGGTGCAAAGAATTGGACCCACTATTGGGTATGAAGCAGCAATGTGGCTTAAAGTGGCACTTATATATATATATATATATATATACAGTATATTAACTGTGTCACTTTACCCTATAGTCGGCTCCATCCTTTGCACTTGCTTAATCTTTATATGTACATATATATATATATATATTTATATATATATATATATATATATATAATAAATAGTACACTTATTTGAATGTCTAAAAAAATTTCAGCTCAGAATTCCGAGAAATACAGTTATAACTTAGATAGATGGATAGATAGATAGAGTTGCAGCTGCCCTCTACCATATAGTTATACAGACGCACACATATATATTGATAGAAAATTTGTAACTGTGGTGCCCAGTGGTACCAATATTAGTCAATTAGGATTTGAAGAACGGCAAAACAAAAACTGCTGTATGACATATACACTTTTACAAATCATTTACAGTCATATTATTCATTATTAAGCGTAGTCATTAGGCATCCTAAGTAAGATATTGTACACTTTGATCCTGTGAAATTTCTTATACTTGGCCTTCTGTAAAGCACTTTTAGATTTGCTTGTTATAATGTATTTATTTGTTTTATTCAATAAATTCCAACAGTTTATTATTTACTAGAAAATTGCCCGTCAAAAATGACAGGAATAAAATTGTAAGGCTGGCAATGCTGTTTGCCACACAATGTGAGACACCATTTGCTTGGCGCGCGCTGACTGCCATTGGTTTTATTTTCATGCCTGGCGTTGTTCATGTAAGTATTATTGTCTTCTGCGTCGTGTATTTTCTAAGTTCTGCGTGCCTGGCGTTGCTGAGCCTCGTTTTCATCCTGTTTAAGAATTTTTACGTTTTTTCGGCCGTCATTTTTTCCCGTGCTTAGACAATTTTGGAGCGCCGAAAAATGCAAAATATGGCTGCAATTAGTTTGCAACTTCACTCCCAGGCTTCCTGGCTCTACCCCTGTGTGTGAGAGTGTTATTATTATTGTTTTCTATTTTTTTGGTGTTTTTTTTTCTGTGTTATCGAGTTACGTGTTTGAACCAACTGCGTGTCTCGAGATCATTGCAGCCTTAGCCCCGCGTGCCTCAACTGCTCTCTGCTGATTGCAGCCCAAGTCCTGGGTGCCTCGAATGCTCGCCTCGCAAGGCTCCCAGTGCAATGAGCGCCTTTGGTGCTCAATGCAGCATAAGTCCCACATGCCTCAACTGCTCGCCTCGCTTTGCGAGGCTCGCAGTGCAATGAGCACTTTCCGCGCTCATTGCAGGCTAAGTCATGCATGCGTCAACGGCTCGTCTTGTTTCGTTAGGCTCGCAGTTGCGTCCCTCGCTGTGCGAGCGATGCAAAAGCGTGACCGACATCGCAAACGTTCCCAACACTGGCAACTATATATATGATTCTTCCAAACAATTACAGACAAGAAATTAGTATCTTATGAAAAGTGATAATAATAATCATAAAAGTAAAATTGACAGACTTATGTAGATAATAATAAACTTATTTTCTCCAATGATTTGTGTAGTTTAGACCCACAATGCTCCAGTACAATACACTATTACAGTACGATGCACGATTTGAGTGCAGTGGGTATACATACTTAAGCTGGAGATTTGCTCAATTCTAGATATATAGATATCAGTTTTACATCATTTTACGGAGGAAAAGCGGTTTCTTTCAACACTCACATTCTGGTCATTTCTAGACAAATATTTGTTGGAAAAAGAAATGACATATTAACAATAAACTGTAACATGAATGTGAAACAGCAAGACAATCTAAAGGTTGTGACGAAATTATTAAATTACTTGTAGTTTTTCATAAATTTTAAAACATAAAGAAAAAAACAGCACTGTTATGTCCTTAATATCAACCACGAGGGATAATGTATGTTCAAGGAGCACGCAGAAGAAAGGACTTCACAGGAGATTATGTATTAGTCATCTTCTCACTAAGGAATCTTTAAAGGTGATAGCGAGGACGCACACGGAGAGAATATTAGAATATCTGATTAGATCGGAGGTATATAAATCATTAAGTGCCATTCTATGAATTAGAGCGATCTTTTATAATGTTAATTGTATTACCTGTATATTAATAAAAAAATGATGTTGTACACATGTGATGTCATCTATGTATCCTCTCTAAATGAGGAAAAGAACATTAAAATACATAATTTTCCCTGCACTTTGAGTATCTGGGTGCAAATATACTGTGTTGTCACTTTTATATACCAGCCAGTTTAAACTTTGTCTTAAATCCCATGGATACTATTTAAATGTATATACCTATTAAAGCGGTGTCATCCATTTGGGTACCCTAGCAATGGTGGTTCAGTCATCACAGGGCCTGTGCAGATGTAAAAAACCTTAGAATGATTGACTGAATAAATATGACAAGTCATATAATACAATATATTTTCCTAACTATTTGAATAACCTTACTTCAAATTGTTAACTTTATTATTCCCTGTACCTTTATCTCATTATGAAGGTGCTAATCCTTATTGCATCACAATTGCATGTTATGGCTGACCAATAGATTTATCATTAATATATTAAGTTGTGCAAGGTTTCTTGGCTGCTGAAGGGTTACAGATCTTTAACTACAATTGTGGACAAGGGTTCAAAATATACAATGGATTGAAGAGCGAGGCATTTGTGAGCACATTTGCATGTCCCTGCTCAGCTTCCCAGAATGCAGTGTAATAACTGTATTTCTCAGATTTCTGAGCTGGAAACACATTTTTTTTAACTTATTTTAGACATTCAAATGTGAACACAGATGTACTATTTATTTACTGTACGGTGGAGGGCTTCTATCGCTCTTTTGCCCACCATATATGAAATGATTGCTGTGGTGAACTACCTACTCATAAGGTCCACAAAACAAACTGGGATCCCGCTCCACGCTGATGATAGCCAGTAAGTTTGAAACAGCTGTACATGGATAGGATTCCCAGCTTGTGTATAATCCAACCTTGACTGTGCATAAAAGCTGTGTAATACAGCAGGCATAAGCTTAAAGGAAGCCATGTTTAAAAGGGGCTATGTATTGAAAAGCGAGGCATTTGTGGGCACATTTGCATGTCCCTGCTAAGCTTCCCAGAATGCAGTGTAATAACTGTTTTTCTCTGAATTCTGAGCTGTACAGTAAATAAATAGTACATATGTGTTCACATTTGAATGTCTAAAACAAGTTAAAAAACCTGTTTCCTGAGAAAAAGTTATTACACTGCATTCTGGGAAGCTGGGCTGGGACATGCAAATGTGCCCACAAATGTCTCGCTCTTCAATCCATAGCCATTATCAAACATGGCTTCCTTTAAGCTTATGCCTGCTGCATTACACAGCTTTAATGCAAAGCAAAGGTTGGATTAAACATGTATGTATGTATATATATATATATATATATATATATATATATATATATATATATATATATATACTATTATATTGGGGTGCCCATAACCTACCAAGCTAGATAATGAAAAGAAAACAAGCAAAATAAACTTGCAGCGCCTAAATATTATGGTATGGTGCAGAGCTTCTGCAGGTGTAGCAGGTCCAAAACCCAATAGAGTGTAAGGTCGCTGCTACTAACAGCAGCCTGGGGGAAAAGGGACTATTAATTTATTAGGGGAGAGGGATGGAAAATGAGTTATATTTGTTTACTTCTTATTGACCCCATGGGTACCTACCATGTATTTATATGGAGTGGTTGTGTGAGGTGCCCTTCATTCAATATCTTTTCCACTGCCAAGGTAATTTTAGCAATGTCATTTAAGGATGTTGCTTCTTCCAGTACCTGTGTATTAACACTAACTATCGGTTTTAATTTGAAACACTTAATTAGCAACCTTCTTGCAAGATGCAGATGCAAGCAGAAAACAAGGTCTGAGAGTTTAACTGATAGTCCCAGTAGACTGACAAAGCCAAGCTTGGAGCATTTATAGTTCAGTTTATGCTCTATAAAGGTCTATATTTCTCACATGCAAATAAAAGTGAATGTACTGGATGACAAGAGTGGCTACAGAGCAGGAGAATGAGACTTCAGGGCTTTCTTCTTAAAGTCAGCCCATTCAACCTTAGAGGTTTCCATGCAGTGGAATTAAGTAACCTTGTTCAAGTTAGCAGTTCAATATCATTTATCATAGAACGATTTAATATGGAAACCTATAGAGAAACCCTATTTATAAATGAAGAAATGTGTAAAAAGATCTAAAAAAAAACAATCTGCAACATAAAATAAACTAAGGATCACTATTTGTTAAAGGTATATAGAAGTTCCATGGATTATGAATGTATCTGATAGAGGAAAATCAGTAATGTATGCAAACATTTTTATTTATTTATTTTTGCATGCAAATTTCTTCAGTTTTCTGGCAGTTGATTTTGAGAAGGAATACCCCTATAAATACAAACTAAATTAGCTTAAAATTCATAATTTGTACTGGTTGATCAGAGGCAGCTACAACATTGTTGCAATGTCTGGGGATTCAGTCTCTACAGCAAAGCGTCATGGGATATATAGTGTATTGTTCTATACCACAAGAAAGCAGCTCAGGCAGTGCTACTCCGGATATCAGCTCAGCTGCTATAATATTGGATTTAATATAAAAAAAAAATGATATATGCAAATTCTAAAAAAATGGGTAATTTACTAGGCATAAATCAGTATATTTTTACATTTAATTTTATTTCAAATGTGGTTTTCTGTACTTAATAAAGACAACGTACTGAGGTAAGAATCTGTGCAGCTTGCACCTGTTTGCATGTGGGCTTTGTCACACTCTTATAGCATAGGGAGATGTGACCGTTTCTTTAATTAGGCCTATTTTTGATTAATAAGAATGACTAGCTTGTGTGTCGGCCTATATTAAGTAATGACATTGATTACAACTAAATGCAGCACTACTGTAATCAAATACAGTGAAACCTTTATATTTGTTAGCCCGTATATTCATCAGATCAAAAAAATGCTCCACCATACAGACTATATCAAGTTAAAATATATTTTTGGGACATATTCAGAGAGGCAACTGTTATATGAAAAAGCTAATATACGTGTCTAAATCACTTGGAAAGCTCCCTGGTATGTCAGTAGCCTCCAATGATGCCCGTCCAATGCCTGTTATTGGCTTCCATCTCTTCACGGTGCTGCTGATGGCACCGATTGGCAAAAGTAGTTGTGTTTCTATACTGAATGGCGAGAACACCCCATAGAGACGCGGCACTGCTACCTGTGACCATTCTCTGCTACCATACCTTTTGTTCTTTGCTTTAAAGCCCAATAAAAATGAGTTTTTTTTTGCTCATGTTTTATTTATAAGGCTGTGTTATACAAATATCCTTATCTCATACAATGTTGCTTTCTATTATGTGTAAACCACATAGAGCGAGTATTCGTTGACAGAAAATCTTTATGACCAATTATTATAGCATCGGACCACTATATCTTAGGACTGCTGTTTGCTCAGGTGCAACATAGATGTTAAAATGTTAATCCTATCTGAGTTATAAATAGAGATGATGCTTTTGCAGTAGCTATATGTAAATATAATTTACATTCCAGCCTAATAAATGTCACCTTTTTCAAAATGACAACTGGGTCGTTAAAGGGTCATTCATTATATGAATACTGGCTTTAATGAAGTGCCAATCAAACCCTAAGACGTACACAGACAGACTTGCATGTTTTTTCTGTTAAAATATATGACAGCTATTCACTCTATAGACTAGAGATTAGAATGCCTGTGACAACCTCAACACCTTAAAATGTAATTGTTATATACACACCATCTGCAAGCATATTGTACTGGATGAAAATAATAATCACAAATAAACTGTCTTTATTCCTGGTCAATGTCTGATTACATAGTCAAAAAAAGTCACAGTCACTCTCCAATCACAAATACAAAACAGTCACTGTACAAATACAAACCCAAAACAATCACGGTCACTCTCCAGTCAAAATTGTCCAACAGTTCAAGTAACTCTCCAATCACAGTACAAAGTCCCACTTTCCAATCACAGTACAAACTAACTATTCAATCACAGTACAAAGTCACTCTCCGATCACATTACAAAGTCAAACTCTCTAATCACAATACAAAGTCACTCTCCAATAACAGTACAAAGTAACTTCCCAATCACAGTACAAAGTCCACTCTCCAATCACAGTACAAAGTCCCACTCTGTAATCACAGTGCAAAGTCCCACTCTCCAATCACAGTGCAAAGTCACTCTCCAATCACAGTACAAATTCACTCTCCAATCACAGTACAAAGACCCACTCTCAAAACACAGTACACAGTCACTCTCCAATCACAGTGCAAAGTGACTCTCCAATCACAGGACAAAGACACACACTCTAATCACAATACAAAGTCACTCTCCAATAACATTAAAAAGTCAATCTCCAATAAAAGTACAAAGTCACTCTCCAATCACAGTACAAAGTAACTCCCCAATCACAGTACAAAGTCCCACTCTGTACTGTGATTGGAGAGTGACTTTGTACTGTGATTGGAGAGTGAATTTGTAATCACAGTACAAAGTCACTCTCCAATCACAGTACACTCTCCAATCACAGTACAAAGTCACCCTCCAATCACATTACAGTCACACTCTCTAATCACAATACAAAGTCACTCTCCAATAACAGTACAAAGTAACTCCCCAATCACAGTACAAAATTCCACTCTGTAAGTACAGTACAAATTAACTCTGCAATCCCAGCACAAAATAATAAAAAGACACAGTAACTATTTAAATGATAACATTAATATAGTAAGTAGAAACCTAAAATAGTCCCAGACTCTCTCAAGATACAAACCCCAAATAACCCATTTAAATATTCTTTTCCCTAATAATTAATTCCAAATATTCAGTTTAGACCAAACATCACACTATCTTCATAAAGTTAGAAAATAATTATAATTAATAATAAGACTTTAGGCAAACCACTAATGTTTTGCCATTGGCGGGATATGGGCATCTCAAGAGGTAATTCTTGAAGTAGCTTACGTAACATAATTGCTCTAGATTTATACAATTTTCTGATAACAGAAAGTAATGTATGATGTATGACGCCAATCTGTAGACGAATAATTGGAACGATAGATAGATAGACAGATAGATAGATGTTTTGGTTCCAAGACTTCCGTCCTAAGTCTGGCCACATATGGATCAGGTGGCATAAATTAGCTCAGTGTCTTTGAAGAAAAACTGAATCCAACTGCATTGGCAAAATCACTTAGCAAGTAGTCTGGCGGGGAATTATAAACAAGTCTTTGAAACATGGGCTTGTGATAAATTAAAATGTGCAACCTAGAGAGAAAAGCCTCAGTATTTCAATATATAACAATTAATCTTCATACACTTTGTCTCCAATTTACAGGCTTACACATTAAGAAGGTATTACACCAATAATGCAGGTCAGAACATATGTTAAATGTTTCATTTTTAGAGATAAAAACCTGTTGTACCTGGCACATGGCTGCTTTGCTTTAAAGTGTTGTTTGCTCTTTACTATCTTATACATGTTGCTTATAAGATGCAGAGCACATTGTAGAACATGTTGCATTTATTTTTATACTACTTGCTTAAACATGCATTATTGCATTTAACAAGAACCACAATATTTTAAATAAGTACAAATATTCAGTAGTTCATGAACCAAATACCAGATTACAACTGTGGATTTTAATTGTCATTTTTTTTATAATTTTTTACTGTAAACAAGTGGAACATGTTGTCATGTATCATATAAAATATGAACATACAGTTCTTCTTAGTGCTCTCTCCTGCACAAAAAGAGACTAGGCATGCTCAATCTGCAGGTGTCTGCACTGTAGACAATGGACCATGTGGTGCTTATGAGTTAGCATTATTCTGTCATTAATTAAAATTAGAATCTCTTTTTTGTGGGTAGATCAAAAAGGCTGAGTGACAGCTTAAAATGGCAAATTCAATGTTAGTTTACCATACCAAACGCACATTTAAATAACATTCAATTGATACTCATTGTTATGACCTATAGTTTTAAATTCTGAAAGATGGCATTTGATAATCTTTTATAATGTGTTTTTTTTTTTGTAGAAAATAAAGATCCTGAAGCTGAATAAACTATTTTAAATATAATGTTTACTTTTGGGACTTGTCTCTTTATCAGCTAGGAATATAGTTTTATGGGTCACACTTTCCTGCCAATGAGATCTACAGACCTATGTACTCTCTAAGCACACATGGGCTTACCTGTTAGTCTCAAGGCAGTTTATCTAAGTTTTACTTAATATTTATTGTGAAAAATGTACATTTTGTAATATATAAATCATGCACTTTAAATACACAAGTTTGCAATCAATGTAACTTTCACACTCAATTGATCAACTATATCACTGTATGATACATTAAACCTTAAAGCACCACTGAATGGAAAAAAAGTAAATAAAATAAAAATATAGAATACCACAGCATCATTAGGGAGTAAAAAGTCATATGGCTAGTTTTAATTAGAAAAAGAAGTATACCTATGCATGCTGCCTGGAGGAATCCATGAAATGTTGGTTTATGTTGTGTGTGCGAGAAGAGCATTTACATTTATGGAAAACTGAGGTTGTATTATAATAATTATATTGAACTATTTTTGTTTTCTATTAGTGAGCTGCTACTCAGTAGCGATGATATGGATTTCTCATTTTAATCATGATTTTAGTTGATTATTAAAAGTTAAGTTTTATTTCTTGCTGGCAATTAATACAATCTGTATGCTTCTGGGCCTGTTATAGGGGACGGTGTGTGGTGTTAATTTCAATGTTATCCAGTACCCTAATCAAGCCTCTGGACTTCTCCTTGTTCTCTCATTTCCCACCCCTGACTACTAAAAATCACACCCCAATGATCCACTTCTCAGGATGTTATCAATCAAACACAAAATTGATTCTTCTACCAAAAAATCAATTTTCCAGAAAAAAATAATGTTTTATGTCAATGGCTTACACAGCTGCAAATATTGTTTAGTACACACTTGACAAACACTACCCCATTTTCTTGAACAGCAATGGACCTTTGCTGAATAATGCTTTGAATCCATATACATTAAACAAGCCATGTACAACTATATTGTACAATGCTCATTTTCACTATGTGTCCAAATATAAAGTAACTTAAATCAACACCATACCACTGAAGTGTGTACATCTCAAGGAAACAAGCTAAGGTATCTTCACAGGTGGATGAGCATTTTCTTTGCATGTAAACACACCAAAAACGCTCCCTTGTCTTGTAAGGAACATACAAAACACATCTTTTTCCTGCTCGCATTGCTGTACAATCCTAGACTAAAATGAATTAGCTTGCTCGATCCATTCTATTCTGGGTCACTGAACTACGATTTTGGGGCAACCTATATTTTATTGTTCAGCCAATACATTTAACTTCTGACAGCCCCTCTAACACAGGTCTGATCTTATCTTGGCTGAGCCTGCAAGTGAATGTTTTATTTACCAGTTTGCTTCTTCTCTCTGATATATTCTCCCTCTACTGACAGAATGTTGGGATGATGCTGTTTTGCTTTAAATTATTAAACATGATCGTTTTCGCAGTCTACTGACGCCATCATTATAATTCTAAAACCTCCTTTATTATAGCTGGTATGCCCTTAAACTTTGTATGATCAGTAAATTAAATATAAATATTTTGACCGTACTCATTCGACTATTACATCTATTTGATCATTCTACATTCTTGAAGCTTCCAGTTGAAGATGTTTTCCCATAGCTGTCTTCACTTGCTTTAGGTAATTTTCAAGATGTCAGTCAAAGTCCTTTTTGTTCAAATAATAAATGGTCTGGGCTGTGAGTTGGGAGTTACTTTAATTCCCACTAGATCAGGAAACAAAAGAAACAGAATTCTAATAATATTGTCGTTCAGGAAAAATTGGCGGGTTTCTATAATATTGATTGTTTACTGTGTTATCTGAAGATAATGCAGTTTCTTTTTTTTTTTTTATTTCAAAGCTTTTGCAATGCCGAAGAAAAAACGTAACGGGCAAGTTCAAAAAGATAAAGAAAGAAAAGGTTTTGTGTTTATAGAGACATTGTAAGAACAGGCTGACTTAAAGGGATACTCATACCAAAGTGACACAGTGGAGGTTCCAACTAAAGGAAAGTATCTTCCCATGTGAATTTTTTTTTTTTTTTTTTAAAGAGTTTTCTTACAGTAATTTTAAGTTGAAGTTTTCAATATTTATGTGTCAATCAGTCCTTATGACTTCAATGCCTTTCTAAAGGTTCCATTACTTGTTATTACCTAGTTTTCCGCTATTCCATTGGAACATCATCTAAAAAATCATAAAAAAAGCCATGCAAAATTTCCAACATGTCTCTTCTAATCTCCCATGTAGCAACAACACTAGCCAAAAATTAGAAAAAAGCAGAGGATTCAAATAATAATTATTAAACAGTTGGCCACCATTGGTGATGTCCATTTAATATCCATTTTGACTGTATTTTCACAGTTGAAGGTATACCTTGAAAACTGTAGGCGGTAAAAAGGTATTGCTTGCACAAGTGTTTGGCTATGTGGTGAGATTTTCTTCCGATATTAAGAAAGAAAGTGGCATATTGAGGAAATACTAAGAAACAATGGAAAACAATGAGTATATTTAAACAAATGACAGTCCAAAAATGTATGTTTTGCACTACTCAAATATCCCACTGCCTTTAAAATTGATATGCCTTATAAGCAAATTCACCATACAAACAACTATGTCTCTGAATATTTACTATATGTTGCAATTCATATGTTAATTTTAAATGTCCGTATATATGAACATGTATATAATTATTCCAAATATACATTGTTTTCATTTACACACTGGTATGAAGTTGTAGGATATGTTGTATATGCTCTCCAAACTCAAATATTACATTGTGGGTATAATTTGTTACTAATACCCATCAAAGTCCTTAATATTATAAAAGATATCTCAACACACTGTAGTTTGTGGTAACATAAAAGTCTATAAAATATAAATTTCAACACCCTTAATAGTAATATATATACTATTCCGAATCCCAAAAATATTATATATTTCTTGTGCCACTGATGCCTCTCTATAATTTTCCGAATACTATTTATTTCATGAAGTAATTGTGTAGCTTAACACAAATGTTTGCATTATGCCATCTTTCACTCTTGACATGAGACATTTGGTGACAAATAATGCCATTCATTCTAAGTGAAAATATCAGCAAAGTCTTAGTATTTGATGGAAATTATGTTTTTATCTCTGTAATATTTCTATGTATGCAATAAATAATTCTCACATTAAAATGATTTGGAAGATAAATTGTTTTACGTTTAAACTAAGGCATCTTTAAGAAACACAGACTGAGTATGACAAGGAGTTAAATGTCACAACTCTATAAACACACTATAATCTCTATAAATCCACAGCCTTGACTAAATCTCCACTCATGTGGGACGAAACGCGTAAACTGCATCTCTTGGTCTAGGCAGCTCATCGGAATAGATGCAATAAAGACTTACAGTGCTTTTTAAAGATTCACTGTGGAAGAAGAATTGTAAAAAATAAAGGTAAAAATGGCATTTGCAGAGGTTTAATTATACACATTTGTGTGTTTTTATGTTTTTTTCACTTTGTGTGTTGGGTTGGGTGCATTTTCTCGTACTGATGTCCCATAGCTATATATCACTAGACGTTACTCCAGCCATGGCACACATTCAAGTTTATACATGTATGAATGATCTGAATTGATACTCTGCTTATTGCCATTGAAATCATTCATACTACGGGCAACCTCGTCACATCTCAAACTTTACATTTTTATATTTGTATTAGAGACTAATCATTGCTAATTACTCCATGAGGGTTGTTCTTGATTGTATAAATGAATGGGGACTGGGATGAACATACAGCATTTTTCAAGTACTCTGAGCATGTGCAAAACCAGAAGGAACATTACAAACTCCAGTGTATTTTTTTTAAATATCATTAAGTTGATGAAGTACTTGTCGCTACTTCTAGCTTTAATTTATACCATACTTGAAACCTTAAGATTTTCAACATTAATTTGGAAACCCCCGAAAAGTAGAACATTTATAAGTGTCAAATGTTGGTCTCTAATTATATCTGTATAATTACTGGTGATGGGGCTTGTGTATCCCAATGAAGCAATGAGAGATACCATGTAGGGTTACCCAAAATGGGCAGGTCATAGCAGTGAGGTCAGACAACTGGCAACCCATTCCAGTATTTTTGCCAAGAGAACCACATGGACAAGCACAACCATAAACATAACAATAGCTCTGCCTGGAGTTCTGTGGTCCATAGGGTCATGTAGAGTCGGAAACAACTGAATGATTAAACAATACAATAATTAGAAAACCAGTACAGTATATGTTTTAAACTTTAAGTCTTTAAAAATAATGTTCACAATCCCTGATGTGACACAAGAAATGACATCCTGATTCACTGTATAAATGGCCTCACATTTCCATACATGATAGGAGCCAGGATTTTACAGAACTACACCCTAAAGCTAAAAGATAACTTCATGGCTCAGTATAACATAACTCTTTACAGTAATATAAGTCAGTTTAGTAACTAGGCATCACCAGGCACATTATTGCCTATTTGTGAGTATTTATCTGCAAGCAGTATAGCCCGTGTATAATTAAATTTGTGCTGTAGTAATAAATTGTAACTACTCGAGTTTTCTGAGTTTCTAATGTATGTTTAGCAATCAACATTATCTCCTGCTAATATGAAACTTTACTTAAGTGCTTTACATCTGCTGAAGCTATATTACCTTCCTAATTTGTTTTCAGTGAAATATTTTACTATCCCATTAGTCTAAAGAAGCAATTTATTATCAAGGCAGTTGCCTATAAGACTTGCTAAACAGATTGGCGAATCAAACAGAAAAAAATAGCGAGATCGGCAGTGACGGACAGACACAGATAGTCATAAAACTTGTATCCGGAAATATGTTAGTATAAATGTATCAAATTGGGTAAAAAATGGTGTTAAATGGAATTAACACTCGCTTACTGTGTTTTTTATGGAATTATTTATAAAACATCTTATTATCTTGTTTTTTACCAAGTTAGATAAATATTTACCATTTTCTAAATTTTTCATTAAAGGGAAATGGGACGCAACTTTTTTTTCCAAGCATCTAAGAACATGTTTTTGCATCAAAACATATTAAGTAAAACCTGTAAATTTTATTGAAACTAACAGGGAATGCGAAGAGCAAACTTTAGTCTTTAGACCTCATTGTCTGGTAGAGGGCAAGGCACGAAAAGCCTAAGATCCAAGATGGCAGCTGATTCTGGAGGAGGGATAAGAGTAACCACCAAGTTTCACACTCTGGCTAAAGAGAAGGATTCTACTGGATATTACCGCATATACTCAAGTATAAGCCAAGTTTTTCAGCCCTTTTTTGAAGGCTAAAAAGGGCCCCCTCGGCTTATACTCTCCCCCCCCCCCCCGTGTCTCTCTAACCCCCCGTGTCTCTCTAACCCCCCATGTCTCTCTAACCCCCCGTGTCTCTCTTACCCCCCGTGTCTCTCTTACCCCCCCCCGTGTCTCTCTTACCCCCCCCCCGTGTCTCTCTTACCCCCCTTCTCATTCTTAACCCCCCCACCTCATTCTTAACCCCTCCACCTCATTCTAAACCCCCCCTCCTCACTTTACCCCTCTAAATACCTCCCCCTCTCCTATTCCCCTTACTTACCTCCATCTGCAGCTTCTGCTCTGGCCTCCGCTTCTTCCGGCGTCTTGACCCAGCCAATGCTAATGACATGGTGCGCATGTGTCATTAAGTCATTAGCATATACCGGGTGGCCGGGTCAAGACGCCGGGAAGGGAGAGGGGTGAAGAGACACAGGGGAGGGAGAGGGGAGAAGAGACACAGGGGAGAGAGAGGCGGGACACAAGAAAAGGGCACACAAGAGGGGGACACAGAGGGCACAAGAGGGACACAGGGGCAGCACATTTCCCACCATCAGTTTATACTCGAGTCACTCATTTTTCCCAGTATTTTGTGGTAAAATAGGTGCCTCGGCTTATACTCGGGTCAGCTTATACTCGAGTATATATGGTAACTGCAAAGAAGAAGATGGGTCACCCAGGAACCTCAGAAGAACCTAGGCCAGAGATATCTATGTCCTATAAGGGATGAAAATATGTGAATCCCCAAGAAAAGAACATTATTTTAAATATGGATTTGGACCTTGATTTCCTTTTCATAAAGATATTAAACTCTATTAATTTTGTAAAAAAAACGAATTGACTACCCCTTGGTTGTAGCAACTGGGGTTACAAATCAACCCCCCCCCCCCCCCCCCTCACACACACACACACAGATTTTAATGTGTGCGTTTATGTGTAGAGAATCAGATGTGTGGTATTTTATACTATATGTGGTATCCCGACCCCCCCTCCCCAGATTTTTATTGGCTCCTACATCCATAACTACCACAGCTTTTAATACTGGCAAATCTTGCAAAATAAGTTTTGGTTACTTAATTAAAGTGAAAAGACAGGAGTGGTATTTCACAGCAGCCACCCCAAGGAACTTAACAAAAAAACAAAAGTATTGGTCCAATTGCTATTTTCTAGAACATTCGCTGCAGTCAAATAAGCCTGGTATATAATTAGCAGAATTAGCATATACTGACTCCAGAAGAAGTCTTATGGTAGTGAAACGTTTTGAGAAATTGCCACAGTGATTACTACTACCACGACTCCTTGGTAACACCAACACTAACATCAACACACTGCAATGCCATCTCATCTGGAAGCTCAGAAGAAACTGAGAGCTGCAGCAATCAACTACCAACTGAATGGACAATATGATTACCTAATGACTGTGGTAACTTTGCTGTGCACAAAATTGATTTAACGTCAACTTCAAAACTAATCAAAATAGTGCATTTTACTATATATTTATATATATATATATATATATATATATATATATATATATATATATAAATAGATGTTGCTTCCATCCATTAATAATGTAAAATTTTAACTCTTACAACATTCCAAATTAATTTGCTGTAACATTTTGATAGGTTTACCTGCTGCATATAAGTACTTAAACTAAACTGTATGCAAAAAAATAACTAGCTCCTTTAACAAATGATGTTCAATCTTAGCAACATCAAATTTTATTCAAACAGATTAATTTTTAATGCCTTATTAATATCTTTCCAGTTTGCTGCAATGCTAATTAAGTCGATAACTCTACTACATAAAAATAAAAGATTTTAAATGTAACAGTAAAAAGAGTTCCTTCAGTTTTTATATATTATCCAACATACTGAAATATGCAAATATTAAAATGGTCTTACTTTTGACGGTTGCTGTTCGGGTGCAGTTGTAAAGAATAGCGAGCTCTCCGAAAACCTTCCCTGGTCCCATGGTGCATAACTTCACACTTTCTTTTGTAACTTCAACCTTACCATCTGCAAGTAAAAATACAGCAGGTGTCATAATTTCACTTTAACATTATTTCTGATTCATATTCAAGAAAAATCATGTTTCCAATGTTTCAGAGTTTTGGATTTTTTTTTGGAGTTTTTTATACAGAACATAACAAAATAAAAATAATCAACATGCAAAGGGCTACATCATTTAAAGGATGAAGTTTTGAAAGACTATTGGATATGCCACATCTTAGCAAGTAATATGTCTCATAGGCATGGGCGTAGGGGCCCAAAATCTGTTGGGGGGAATAAAGTTTAAAGGAATAGAAAAACAATGTCCATGGGCTCCACCCACTTGCCCTCCAATTTAATTAAATATTATATTGAAATGGCTGTCCGGGGTTGGATTCCCAGTTTGTTTATAATCCAACCTTGGTTTTGCAAAAAAAACTGTGTAATGCAGAGGGCATAAGCTTAAAGGAAGCCATGCTTAGAACAAACCACTTGTGGGCACATTTGCATGTCTCTGCTCAGCTTCCCAGAGTGCACTGTAATAACTGTATCTCTTGGAATTCTGAGCAGGAAACACATTCTTTTTAACTTGTTTTAGACATTCAAATGTGAACTCAAATGTACTATTTATATAAATTATGGGTCAAAGCTTTCATGGGGAAGACATACTGCTCCAAAGCACTCTAGTAGCCAAATATGGTAATTGCTATTTTTTGTGTGTCCCCTGTTCATATAATCTGAAACGGGATTTGTGCCCCCCAGTTCCTACACCCCCTGCCCATAGGATAGCATGCAAATGGAGATGTTCTCCAAAAGCTATTAAAAACAATTCTAAATTAATATAAATAATGCAGATTTCCACAAATGGGCTAGTTGTGAGAGAATAAAGACATTGCTCTAAGATACCAGATCTCATTGAACGACGATAATTAGTTTAAAATGTAAACCTGATATACTAGTTCATTTTCATTGTGACATTATGATTATGATTATTGGATAGCATTGTTCTTTTTATCCTTTATGGATTAATTAAACTCTGCACTGCTGTTAATCTTGAAATTTTCTAAAAAAAACATCACATAAACGAGGCAGTAAACACAGCCCCAGAAGTGCTGCTGACACTTGCATAAAACATATATTTATTATAATGTGTCATATTGAGTATGGCAATGCTCCTGGCATTTTCCTTTGCTTCATCATTAAAAACTACAGTTTAACATTGCTAAGTCAAAAAATCCACAAGTGCATCTGGAGGTCTTCCATTAAGAAGCTCTCAAGGGTTCCTTGACATTGCTATATTTTATAAGATGCGTTTATCTGCCTACAAAATAGTGATTCATTATCTGTTCATGTATATCATATTAATGGCAAAATTACAAACTGAGAACTAACCAAAAACAACAAGCCAATCCAGCTTAGACCACAAATGATATTTGTATATTTTTTTACAGTGGTTATCGCAGTTCTTGTACAAAGAAAATGACTCAAGATCGCATTAAGACATTGTAAGGTCAGATTGACAGAACAAGTTGAACCTAATACTTGAAGCTGAAAAAAATCAATTTTAAAATTTTAATTAAAAAAAAGAGTAGTTTTGAAAAAAAGTGTTTTGTTCCGAGATGCCAATTTTTGGCTAACATGAGTGAGAAGATGATATTATGCTCTAAATAACACACTTATAACACATTTGTACTGAAACTACTGGGATCCAAGATCTCTGTAGATGGTGACTGTAGCCATGAAATTAAGAGACGTTTGGGGAGGAAAGCTATGGCAAGTTTGGACACGGTAGACTAAGCAGCAAAGTTCTGCATAGTTAGATCTATGGTATTCCCAGTAGTAACATACGGATGTGAGAGCTGGACCATAAAGAAGTCTGAGCGCCGTAGAATTGATGTCTTTGAATTGTGGTGTTGGAAAAGACTGCTTAGAGTCCCTTGGACTGCAACAAGATCCAATAAATCACTACTTCAGGAAATCAAGACAGACTGCTCACTGGAAGGTTTGATCATAAGGCTGAAGCTCAAATGTTGTGGCCATATCAGGATTCCCTAGATAAGACTCTGATGCTGAGAAACATTGAAGCACATGAAGAAGGGGGAGGCAGAGGTGGAGATGGAAAGATGAAATAATTTAAGCAATGAACATGATCTTGATGTAGCTCAGAGATGCTGTGGCTGACAGATGTACCTGGCGTGCGGCGGTCCATAGTTTAGGGAGAGTCAGACACAACTGAACAACTAAATAACAACTGAAACTAAACCTTGCTTCTGCTTTCTGTTAGTGTTTAGTCACAGCTGGTCCAAGAGGTGAACCATGACTTAGGTGCAGTCTCCCTAATTGATAGTGGCTACACAGTTTAGGAGGGCAATTGTTTGTCTTCCACTATACTACAGGCTTTACAAATAGGGGGTATAGTTATTGAAAATGATGTATATCTATTGATATATGCATACATGGTTTTCTAGATTAACTACAATGTAAGTAATACGTTAGTTATACAACCAAGAAAGTATTGTTGCCTAAATTTAATTTATACAAAGCTAATTGTCTTTACTCTAGAACCCAAATGTTGCAGTGTGCCCTAATACACTACTCAAATCCTAAAAGATTATTGCTACTATATGACTGGTTGTATGTGACATTTACATTGACGTGCACAAACAGCAATGCAACAGCAGTTTGTAAAGAAAATGTCTGTTCAGTCATGGATACTGTATGGCAGTTATTTCCAAGAGGGGAAATTACTTTGACCTCTGGTTATTATTTAATTCACATCTCTTTCCCTACTCTGCTTGAACTTAATCTCTAAGTTGGGAAAGTCAGTCTTTATCTGTTTACCAACAGCCCACACATGGTTATCAGGGAAAACAAGAGATGTCAACATATGGGAAGCACAGGGAAAACCTTAATCCTTCAAGAGTTCATCTGAAGGAGTGCGGTGGATGTAATTTGAGTTCTCACAGTACCTACTGTGCAAACTAGAACACACACACACATAAATATATAAATATATATATATATATATATATATATATATAAATATAAATAAATAAATAAATATATATATATATATATATATAAATAAAAACACAAATGTACTATTTATTTACTCTACTACTGCAATTAAATGATTTTTGTGGTGTACTAGCTCCTCATAAAATCTACTACACAGGCAGTAACCTTAAAGCAGTTGTACGTGGATAGGATCCCAAGCTTGTGTATCATCCATCCTGAGCTTTGCTCAAAGCTGGGTAATACAGCAGGCATATGATTAAAAGAAGCAATGTTTAAAATGGTAATGGATTACAAGAATGAAGCATTTGTGGGCACATTTGTATGTTCCTGCCCAGGTTCCCAGAATGCAGTGGAATAACTGTAGTTCTGGGAATTCTGAGTAGGAAGCAAGTTTTAACTTATCTTAGACAATGAAATGTGAACACAAATGCACTATTTACTATATATAGTATACTGTATATAAACGGTTTGTTTTCCAAAAACTTTGCGCCAACGCGCCTCCTACTTATGCAAAATACATATTATTAATGTATCCACACATTCTGCAGTTTACTTATTATTTTACATATTTTATACTCAATGCATTTGTCAGTGCGTTTGTCAACAAGATCTACATCACATTGCTCTAGATAAACGTGTCCGAGTGTAAACCTGAAATAAGAACCAATGGTAGTCTAATGACATTCATTTTAGGTTATCCTGCCAAAAAGTTTCTCAGGAGTCGTGATCAAGACCATGTTGCGGAGTTGTGTGTTGTGTCTGTCAGTGAATCACCAATATGGTAATCAGTCTGTGTTGAATATTAATTAATAATTGGAAAGATTATCATCCTACATGAAAGCTGTTTGTTCCTTGACTTGATAATATCAATTACATTGTTTAACCCAGAGGTGGAGCTAGTGAGTGGAGGGCAAAATAATTTGGGGCCCACTTGTAATTACTTTAGAATCACTGAACATGCCAAACATGTGGTCGCCTTTCTCACCAAATACAATAAGGCCATTGCTACCCTGTGCTTTGCATCTGCTGCACCGGTAATATCACCACCACTGGTTTAACCTTCTTTAAGATTAGCCATCTTTTTATGCACTCAGGGAATCTCCAGGGGATAGAAGAAAGGGACAGTAATTAGCAGTCAAACTCTCCTGAATCCATTTATTTGTATAGGTGTGCCATTTCCTCTATGGGTTATGTTAACAACAAAATGAGGGACCTTGATGCCGTGATTTAGAAATGTATTGCATCTTTGTATATCCATACTCTATCCTGCTTTATATACCTTTTATTGTAATGCAATTCAAAGTCCAAACAACACAAATAGTTTTTTTGCCAATCTTAGGCAATTAAAGATTAGGTTGCCCACAAACAGTAGTTAAACTAAATCACAATGGATGGTTAAAGCTTACTTTTTTTGCACACTTTTCTTACGTCTCACTGTATTACACAATGCCATTGGCTTGAATGGAAAGGTGATAAGAAGTATTTTTTTCTGAACAAGTAAAAAAGTCCATGGGCAGAATGCAAGTTGTATCCGGCATATACTGATACAGGATCGGCGCACAGAGGATCGATACACAGAGTTACTCGAAGAGTCTCCTTAGCGCCTTGTTCATAGAGCATACTGATGACAAATCAAATGTGGTCAAAGTCGCATTATCTGTAGGTGCAATTCATATGACAGATAGTATTAATAATCACAGTGAAACAATAATTTAATTTTTAGTGGATTTTTACAGATACAGTAGATAATCAGTTAACCAGAACTCAAGGAACTAGAACAACAAATTTGAACACTGTACTTTAAATAAAAATTACAATTTACATGGCTCCACAAATGCCAGCAGCCAGGTTGTCATGCCACATAATGCTTACAGGCACCTAGATTTCATCCCCTGTACGTCTCTGTAATTCAGTGTTACCTGGAAGCTGACAGGCATGAGTGACTGAGCCAGGGCAGTGTAGGGGTTACATTCCCCGGGGTCAGCACTGCAACCTCCAACAGAGCGTACCTATGTGTAAGTGAGGAGTGAAAGCTGCTGCTGCTAGAACATCCCTCACTGACAAATATAATTAGCAGGACCTCCAATGTGCAGCTAATCTAGGCCTATTTTAATCTCAAGCAACCACAAACTACATTTATCAAGCATCTACCAATCCCCATGTGTGCCGGTTAACTGAGAGTCTACTGTATCTCTACATAAACTCTCCTTCTGGATCGCTACCTTGTCGTGGTGAAGGGGCTTGTGTACATCAATGAAGCTGTGAGCTATACCATGTAGGGTCACTCAAAGATGGGCAGGTCATAGATGAGAGATCAGACAAATCACGGTCCACTGGAGAAGGAACTGGCAACCCACTCCAGTATCTTTGCCATGAAAACCATATGGATTAATACAGCCAGAAACACAGACAGATGAGCCTGGTGTGCTGCATCCATATGGTCACCCAGAGTCAGACAAGACTGAAGGACTGAACATTTATATAAACTGACTATGCTCTAAAATTCAACATTTTCCATTTTTAAGTTTAATTTTGTTACTGCAAACTCAACATCATATGCCAAATAAATGCTTATATTTAATGGTTATGTGTTTATTAGCAGTGGACATACGCATTCCATATTGCCCATTGGTGAGATGTTCATAGCGAGACGGTAGTATGCTCTGTGTAGGAAATAATGTGTGAAAGCCATATTTGTTCTAAAAATAAAAATCACCACTGCTTAAAATGGATGATTAAAACTACAATCCAAAAAAAGGAAATTCAGTTAAAAGATCCAAAGTAAGAATTCAAACTAAAATATAAATATTGAAAAAGTCAAAATCAGAGATGATTTTTCTTAATTTAAACTAAAATACCTAAAAATACAAAGAAGCTGCTAAGAATAAAAGCAGAGAAATAAATCAATGTATATTTCTGATCTTCGTGTGTTCCATCTCAGGATGAAGGGGATTTGAAGGGGGTTACAGCTGTGCAATGCAGATATTGTGATGAACGTTTCATTCAGGGAAGAATAGGTGATTCATACGACCACCTGTGGGGCCAGAAATCACATCAGGGTGTCTCCGTAATCCTATAGTAATTGCAGCTTTGACTTGAACTCCATAATTGCCAAAGAACATCAAGGCTACACTGTTTTCATATTTCCCTTTGTTCTTTTCCATTCTTCATGCTATTTGGTGTTGGAGTCAATAGCCATACTGACAAACGCCTATTCTATAAAATGATAAAATATAGAAACGCAAGACCAGTATGTTTATAAAGAACAAGATGATGAGAAGATTTAATTAATCAACATAAATTAGTTGGAAAATTAGACCCAATCGGACTATCAGAGCCATTGGATCTATCACACTATCTATATGAGTTACATTGACTTAGTCAAAGTCATTGAGATCAATGAATCTCAAATATACTGGGTCATTTCTGCAAATTAATTCTTATAACCAAATTGATATCACTCGTTATGTTCTATTTTCATTAACTTAATGGAATATATCTAATAATCAATTGCTAGTGAAACTTTGTAACATTTTTAAACATGAATGTTATATATATATATATATATATATATATATATATATATATATATATATATATATATATATATATATATATATATATACACACACATACTAGTCGTTCGCCCCATCATAAATGACGGGATAATATAAATTTTTTCCCCCACCCCCCATCCCCTGTAACTCTTCCCCTCTCTCCCTCCCCTGTTTCTCTTCCATCCTCTCTCCCTGTCTCTTTCCCCCCTCTGTCTTTTTTCTCTCCCTCCTCTGTGTCTCTCTTCCCCTCTCCCTCCCCTGTGTCTCCCCTCCCCTTTCCCAACTGTGGGTTGTACGGAAATCCGTACAAATAGTTTGTAAAGTTTGCATGCGCTCCCCTGGAGTGTTACGCACAATTTGCAAGCTATTATAGTGATATATATATATATATATATATATATATATATATATATATATATATATATATATATATATACACATATTAATGCAGATAAGCTTCCAGGACACTTGTCGATATGTAGATTAGAATGGAGCCTACAACAGTATACACTAATATTTGTGTAGTAGAACAGTTATAATAGACCATTATATATATATATATATATATATATATATATATATATATATATAAAAAACAATTGTCATCCTATTAGTTAACAACTATCAAATCTTTAATAAAACATATAAAAGTTCATGTATTACACACACCCGTTGCCTGGAGTAATGATTTAGTGACACTAATATGGTTATTTATCAAAATAGATTAAAATGGAGTTAACAAATAGTATTACATTACTCCACGTTGATTGCAAAGCCATTGTGCCTATTTATCAGTGTTTTATATCTTTTTTTGTATGTATAATCCATTCATAACATATGATATAATGTAGAAAATCAGCCATCTAAATGTCTTCCCTTATGGGCTCTAGAAACGTTCTGTTTCGCCACTAGAAAAGTTCCCGGGTCCAAAGTATTCGATTTTTTTTATCCGGATTATATAGATAGATTTAATTCTAAGGCAACAAACATTTTGATGACTTAGGGTACATATTTAGTGATTTGTAATTATTTCATTACCATCCTATCCACAAGTATCCAGCTGTGCCTCAGACAGAATCATTACAATACATCTTCAATTAACGTGAGTGCAATTCTTATATCTTCTGCAACAATCATTTTAAATATGGTCCAGCAAAGTAATTATATTTACGTAGAGCTGGGGTTTCAAGAGCGAGGACCAGGTGGCTCTAAAGCCTCTGCAATAAATGGGAAAAAAATCAATTATCAGAAAAGTTTTCAGTGTTAAAGGTTTCTTGGTGTCACCATCGAAAGGTCCTTGAGATAATTTATAGAAAATATCTTCCACTTCCATTGCATTAGTTAACATAGGATGGATACTCTGTTATATAGCTCCTTAAGTAAATCTGAAGCCCATCCATTGCAGAAACACAATGGAAGGAATTTACTAAGCATCTCAAGAGCATCTCAAACAATCCTTCTTATGTTATTTCAGCTCTTCTCACCTCATCTCAAGTGGGAAAGTGCTTAGTAAATTCCCCCAATGCTTATTATAGAAAATCTATAAATCTAGACTGCAATCAATGACCATTTCTTATAAAAATATGATTGGACAGTTTATTCTGAACTTATCACAAGTGAGGATATTACTCTGTGTCACATATTGTCATAGACAAATATAGTTGTGTAATAAAATATGAGTTAGACTGGAATTCAATATTTCAATGGGACAATATGACAAATGACTCTCCACGCATGGGTAACTTAACAGATGTCACATAAATCCAAGATGTTCAAATGAAAGATCACAGCCAATAATGTCACAGACATATATCAGAGGAGTATAAGGGATCAAAGCTATGATTAGCTCTGAAGAAAGAGCAGGACTGGCCATCTTCTGCATCCAACATATGTCTGCCCTGCTTTCTAAGTGTACACAACATGGCAGTATTAAAGAAGTCACAAGAGTAATTGTAATCAAACTACAATTTTTAAACATATTTCCTGGTATTCATTTGTTATTGAAATGAAGGATAACACTATCTAGACATGGGTGGTGGGATAATAAGCATCTCAAGTGCATCTCACATTATCTCCTGAGTACTATGTATTACTTTCTATGGAGAAGAACAGTTCTTCTAATGTTATCTCAACTCTTCTCACCTCATCTCAGGTGAGAACTTGCATAGTCAATTCCCTCATGATTTCAGAGTTTCATATTACACTAAGGGAGCAGCCATTTTGCCCATTTCTAATACTGTAGATGTATTTGCAATATTTGCCCATGCACATACACTCTTGTCCACTTCCCTTGGTTTGCAATGTTACTGGTGGTCCTCAGTTACATGAAAATGTGATATTGAAGGGACAAGGCTCTCATGTGGATCCCAGTTAATGGCTCTCGGTGACCATATGGTTCGCAGTACCCAGGCAGATCTATCTGTTTCTGGTTGTGCTTATCCATAGGGTTTTCCAGGCAAAGATACTGCAGTGGGTTGCCAGTTCTTCTCCAGTGGACGGCAGTTTGTTTGACCTCTCTGCTATGACCTGCCCATCTTGGGTGACCCTACATGGTATAGCTCTCAGCGTCACTGAGGTATACAAGTCCCTACACCATGACAAGGTAGTGATCCAGAAATTGGTTCTAGTATCTGATACATGTTTTTTAAACCTGGTAAAAGTTAAGTGCAATATATCATATTTGGGGCTTAACGAGCCTGTCCCCCAGTGTAGTTTAGAGGCCTTGCAATGAGTGTTACTGCCTTGGTGTAAGTGTTACTGCCTTGGATTAAGTGTTACTGGCTTGCATTACTGCTTAGGGCTCGTTTTTACGCCCTTCAGCCTCGTTTTAAAACCGTCTGCCCCATATTTTTGAATTGCATATTTGTGGGTTTGACACGGTTGTGCAATTAATTATAATGTATTTCCATGCCTTCTGATGTTTTTAAAGTACAGTATTGTGTGTGTAATTGCTGTTACAGCTCTAAAAAGTATTTGAAAAAGCCCTTGTGTGTCCCATTTAGTATTCATAATATTTTTGGCAGAAACTCAATACTTTTTTCAGTTGCAGGTTAGACTTTATTTGCGATCTAGATCTCTCTGTAAATCGAATAGAATAACGATTTTGTGTAACTTTAATTATTTAGAGCCTGTAATATTCAAGCTGTGCTAAAACCAATGGCGTTCTAAGGCCAAATTTGTGTATTTGGCTGGCCCGTAGTGATTGTGGGTAGGGGTCTCGTAATCGGATTGTGAGTAGCTAATGGAATATGTGGCAATATTGAGAGCAGTTTTAATAGTGTATACATTTACGTACTGGGCAATACAATAGGGCCCAAACACAATGGATGTGTTTGTTTGTTGTGTAGTTCATGTATGTTTAAAGAGATCAGTAATATTCAGCAGTGTATCAAATGCACCAATTGCTATGACACGATGGTAACACAAATAAACAGTGTGACGATTTTCTATCATATTAGTGTTCCTTTTCGACAGATTGAAGTTTTGGTACTTAGACAATACTCATTTACACAACAGCATTCTCAGTCTATCTACCTATTTGCTAACCAATATACTTTTTTGTATGCTGTGTTCGCAGCTAACAATATAAGCATATAAAAGGCATTATTTAATTATTGTAAAGTTATTGCAGCTTTTACATCTATGAAGACTCAAAAATGACGGTATAATATTGTATTAAATATCTGTGTGTTCTGACTCTTTGTGCGCCCCTCTCTCTGTTTACCCTTTCTCTCTCTCTGTACCCTCTCCTTCTCTCTGTGCTCACTCTCTCTCTGTGTGCCCTCTTTCCCTCCCTCCTATCATTCCCTCTAATTTTTGCTCTCTCTCCTCTTCCTTCTTTCCCTCCCCTCATTCTCTCTCCCTCCATCTCTCTCTCTCTCTACCTTAGGCTCTCTCTCTCTCGCTCCGTCCCTCTCTCCCTCCTCTTTCTCTCTCCCTACCTCCTTCTCTCTCCCCCCTTCTCTCTCTCTCCCTCTCCTTCTCACTTTCTCCCCCTCTTTCCTTCTCTCTCTCTCCTTCTCACTCTCTCTCCCCTCTCCTTCCTTCTCTCTCCCTCCCTCTCTTTCGCTCTCCCTTCGCCGCTCAATGCGAGCAACTCACAATTTTGGGAGCGTTACACACAAACTTGACAGCTTTATTAGTGATGTATTTTTGACTCCCAATAGAAGATCCTATTATTAAATTTTTTAGAGAAACGTATCATTTTTATATTTGTATTTATGTTTAGCGTTTTAGTAGCTTCTAATAAGATTTGTGTCTGTTTTTTAATTAGAGTATAAACTACACTTATGCATTCTCCTAAAAAAAAAAAAATTTATACATTTTCATCCATATTTATTCTGTATTTGAGTCATAGAAGTACAGAATTTTACCCAAATGATAAACCCTGTATTCTGTGACATTTCCAATATGGTAAGAGGATGCACATAGCACAAAAGTGCATTTAAAGATTACATTTGTGACAGTTTTTAAACTGCAAAACTAGGTCAGAGCTACTGGAGAAGAAACAATGAACAATATAAGAACATTGTTTTCAGTGTAACCAACACAGAGGAACTACAGACCTTCCAAGTACCTAGTGGCATGAAGAAGATACATATGGGACGTCAGTTCTTTTTATTTTGGTCACCACATAATTACAGGCACACGGGCGAATTAGCTGTCAGACCTTGTAGTACAGATAAAGGGTTGTTCATAAGACTAATATCTTAGCCTCTGCATCTGGAAATGGGTCTCTGTGCTTTATAAATTAAAATGATGAGGGTCTAGATCTGTTTGGCCTATATGTAAAAGAACAGGATTTTACATTTATGAAATAACTGAAAATAGTATTATAAAGTGAAACAAATACTGCAAATGCATATTTTAATATAGTTTTCAATGGAAAGGAAAGTCCTTATTTTACCACTGAAAAGTTAATGGACCACATCTGTAATATCCCAACAACAAGAACATAAAACATATTTAGAGACAATGTATGAAGACTTTATGGAGAAATGCATTTTGTTTACCATTTGAAGAGAGTTGGATATCAGATGCTTTTTATCAGTGGAGGGTAAGGTGAGGGAAGAGGGACGGCAAGGTCAAGAAGCTTTATCAGATAATTGGATCTTACTCACATCACACCCATTTTCTTATAATAGGACATTTTTCAGGAAGTTTGCATCATTAGATGCAAGTATTGCTCTCAAGTTAGTCTATTTTACAGAGAAAAACAGCCCTGTCACACATAAAATCCAACAAGATGATATGGATGCTTCCAGGGTCCAGCAGATCCATAACATTGTTTCTTCTTATTAAATACAAATCTACATAATCTACAAAACCAAAAAAGTTTGCATTGAACTCGTTAGATTATGGCCCACCCGAGTTTTACTACGTTTTTGCTACAAGCTGTTATGTAGGAAAGGTGTGAGGTTCTTCCTACAGGATATTTACACCCTGTATTAAAGACATATGTAAATTTCCTGGATTATGAATGTACCTGATAGGGGAGAATTAGTAGTATATGAAAACATTTTTGCATGAAAAAATCCCAAATAACATTAAATTAGCTTATCTTGAAGTTAGCAAAATTTCTTAGGGTTTTTGGCCGTTGCATTTGATGGTGTACGACCCTAGAAAATCCCAGCTAAATTAGCATAAAATGTCTATTTAGTTATGCCCGATCTATTTAGTTGTGTATCAATCTCCACCTCAGTGGCTTCTGTCATGCTCAGTACAAGAACTGGGGCTGTAAAGGCAGATCTCTGCCAGCACTTCCTCTGCTTCATCTTCCTGCTGTTTCAGGGACTCTTACTGTGCAAACGGTCTCACTTGGTATGTGACTGTACTTATTACTAAATGCTGCAGGTCTCTCACACACACACAGCAGCTCTGTGCGGATCTCAGGTGGGGTCATGTGTACAGCAGAGACTGCAGCAGGAAGCAGCCAGGCGAGTCACATCCCAGCAGTGACTTGGGGGCTGACATCAGTGCTCTCCTATTGTCTGAGGAAGCCAGAGCAGGTTATTAAATAGTTAAAATTGGTTCCCTAATGATCCATGCTGATTGGAGGCACCCCTGGGGACATCAACATAATCATTAGCGGGATTATTAAATATTAATCGAAATAAAATGTTTTATGAAATGTCAAGGATGTTTTTTGCCTAAGGATTGCAGAAATGTAATAATCCAGAAAACTTAAAGAGACATTTGTAACACTTGTTTTTACATTAAAAATAAAATGAAGACATGTTTTAAAGGGCCAATATAGTTTAGTAACATTTCCATATGTTTGTGAAGTATGTAACAGAACAACAATAGCAGTAGCTGTGCCCATAAAATCATTTTTAGAGAAAATCTTTTATTTACATTACTGCGTGTGTCAAGGAGGATCCTAACTCGGATTCCTATTCTGGGGGTTTACTTTTCTATTAAGTTCTATTGTCAAGGAACTATATGAAGTGCCAGGCTTCAAACAGAACTGCATATAGATCTTATCTGAATCCACTGCTCCTCCCAGGTTTCCAATCCTTCTACAAACAGATAAAATGTCAGTCATCATTAATCGAAAACTGAACACAATAGTTAAAAAATGAAATGCTGTAATTATTTAGTTTAAACAGTGTAAAACATTTTAAACATGGTCAAGTCCTTCAAAACAGCATATTATAAATATAACACTTCAGTATTTAGACTAATTACTTATATTTAAGCTTATTTATTGAGCGCATTAGTTGCCTTTTTAATACCATCTGCATAGTTTTTGTTTTTCACGCCACAAGATGCTAATCCTACATTTGTACTACATTGTCTTGATTAAGATGATGTTTGTTTTACAGGTTTTACAGATTTCAATGAAAGTTTCCCATTAATGTGACAATTCCCAAAAAGCATAAATAGTGAAGTGATCCAGATGAATGTTTTGGCATCTGGAAGACACTGACGGAGATGAAATTCTCACTTAAGAGTCTTCACTTCTTCTACATCACTGAGGGATTCGATGTCTTCCAGCAACTACTGGAATGGAAATAACTGGTATTTAAGGTTCCTTATTACAATTTCTGCAAATAGTAAATATACCATTGCACACAAAGAGCTGCTCTGTTATAGCATAGCTAGTTTCATGTAGAAAGCACTGTAGTTTAAGAAAAAGGGCACTTGTTTGTGAAGGATGTTACAAACTACAGTATTAGCAAATATGTAAGCCATGGACACAATAACATTTTAGGTGAAAATCTGAATATTTTAATCCATTTTGTCTTTTTATAGCACTTCCTTATATTTGGATCACAGTAGGTGTTTTTTATCTATCAATGGAGGGATGGTGGGGTGGAGGAAAAGGGAGAGGTCACAAAATGCACTGCAACAACACTCAGTCCAGCTACAATGTTAAAAAAGCTACGTTGAACGGGAGGAATATAACATTCACATTTTCAGCACATTTTATTTTAAATTGAATTTGAAACTTGAAAAAAACAAAATCTTAACATTAAAGATCAGCTTTTGTTAAAATAAAACAAACATTTTAAAATGTGAAATTGCTGAGAAATTTACAATACCATATTAATATGGAGAACTAGACTAGATAATGGGTAAAAGTTTGTTTCAGAGAATAAAAAGAAGCAAACTGCATTTAATGTATTAACTAATATGTGCAAGTATTCTATTCTGTGACCAGCCATTGCTCTGTTTCAGTTGAAATAAGCCAATTTTCCAATACAAAGTGGCCTTATAAGGTGATGTCATTTTCATTAGTCTTGTTGAAAGTATCACTATTGAATACTGCATGCTAAACTGATGAAGCTATATGCATCTTTGCAATTATGGTGGAGAGAAACAAAAATAGTGCATCTCACTAAAGAATAATTGTATTTATTAGTTAATAAATTAAAGGCTCTTCTTATTTTTCATAACCATCAAAAAATAGATTTTTGAAGAAAGGGCCTTTATGTTACTCCTTAAACTTTACTTACTTCTGAGAAGCCTCTAGAGTAAAAGATTTCTGGTAAATTTCACTGACTAGATAGTTAATATTGTGAATATACACTATAGGTACTTAAAAAGTGAATACAAAAGGTGCTCACCTTCTGGAAGCTCACCCTACCAGCTTTACACTTCTAGAGTCTCATGCTGCTGTGTGTCTGCACAGAATGAGACACTGGTAATGTAAAGCCCCATTACCGTGGGCAACATGGCAGCTATCATGAGTTAGAACAGGAAGAAATGGAGAGATTCCAGAAGGTGAGAATCTGTTACTCAGGGAGCCTTTGAGACGAAAGTGAAGTGTAAATTGTATGTAATGATTATATTGAGGAAGATAAAACCTGGCTCTACCATTGTTGAGTATGAAATTCGCTCTTATGCCCAACATACACCTTTCATGAAGACAGTAGGATGTAATTAACGTTGAGTTAACTTGGATTCAAGAGAAGGATTTTCATGTGTTTATTGTGGTCGTTTGGCAAAAGGTCTGAAAGTAAACTGAAAACCTCTTTATTATGTTAGTTTCCCCTTCTGGACCTCTACCTTGTTGTGGTGAAGGGGTGTGTGGGCCTCAATGAAGCTGTGAGCTATACCATGGAGGGTCGTCCAAGGTGGGTAGGTCATAGCAGAGGGGTCAGACTGGGGAAGGAAACAGCAATCCACTTGTATATCCTTGCCAAGAAAACCATATGGATAAACACAACCAGGGACACAACTACTGTGCCAGGTGTGGGGTGGTATATAGGGTAACAGAGAGTCAGAGCCAACTGAATGACTGACAACAATAACTAAGGTTAATCTATTGAACAGAGTAAAACTTTGATAAATATGCACAATAGAAGTATATAAAAAAGAGACTCTCCATCTTTTAATGACCACAAAAAACAAAGCCTACTCGGTATATTATTCAAACTGGGTACAAACTGAATAAAAGTGGGTGGTTACAGGGTTTAACCTAATTAAAACGTTCATATAAAGCAACCAAAATTGTTGAAAGAGTCCTTTTAACATGGAGACAGGGTTGGATATCCGAAAAAGCCATTACACATTTGTGCTAACACAACAGAGAGGTAGAGAAAAGAAATATTCATTGTATGCCTGATTTACTTTGCAATGTGTAATTTTTAGGACACTGGCATTGAAACGGGCTGGCAAGATAATAAGTGCTCTCGCCCAGCCTGGTCTGGCAGAGTTTACCCTGAATGATGCCGCTGGGATTTAGGGCTAATGTGAAAGTGATCACCCTGATAAATATGAATGATACTATCCAGTGCCACAACACATATTTTGTTCAAAAAACTTCAGCCAAATAAACTCCCACCTGGAGAACACATAAAAAGAAAGAAAATCCATAAAGCATTTGGTTTACTGTGACATTTATCTTCTTACTGTAGATATCGTGTGTCTTCCCGCAGAAGAAGATAAATGTCATATCAAACCTAGATGATCGAGTTCTATAGATATGCAATTTAAGTGTCAGAGCTTCCCGAATATACTTTTATTATGTGCGAAAGTAAAGTATTGCTTTACAAGAACTGAATCTGTGCTGAAGACATAGAAAAATACTTTACTTTTTATCGGCACATCCCTTGGGTATCTTCTTATCTATATTATTTTACAAGTAACAGTTTAGAGCTTGCAGATAAATAATATGTGTTATTTTATTGGAACGTGAACTATACCATATATAACCAATACATTCACAATGCTGGCAAGTATCTATTAGGTTAAGCATGAATTGTGGTCATTCACAAACACATTAGTAAACAAATCATTCTTATTTATTATCTATAAAGGCAGTTTATTAGAAAATGTCGTCAATATGTTGCTTTCCGCCTGACTCGTGCTATTCATCAATATAAAACTTTAATATCATGGATAGGATGAGTCAGGTGGCGAGCAAGGAGGATTCATAATCTGTGTCACTTTTTTATAACTGTAAACGTACGTAGAATTTTAATATATTAAATAATAAATATAGATGGTGCCATAATAGTATATGATACAAAGCCATTGGGGCTTACTCTACCACTGAGTTCTAAGGTCAATTGTGCTATTTTTATCCACAGCTTTTCCCACCTCCCCCTGGGCATCTAAAACCAACTTTGAATATAACAATTAAAAAGTAATGGTTGAAAGGTTGTAATTATTTGTTTTAAACTCTATAAAACATTTTGAACATTATCAAGTTAAATATGACACTTTGGTAGTTCTTTAACCGAGACAGATTTGGGAGGAAGTCCTAATAAGTGCTCAATAAACAAATTAACTCTATTTGTTAAGATAATTATAGGTTACAAGGGGTGGTATTAATTCAAAACCTTCTGAATGTGCAATATATTCCCAGTAAATGTTTCCACTTCCCAAGAACAACTGGGCGAGACAATAAATCTCCATATACATCCTGGGGGCAGTTTGTAATTAAATAAATATAAATACATATTTAATTAAAGATATATTTAATATCTTATTGTTGTAGCACATAATTGTGTATATTTGTGGTGTGAAAGCTTTTTTACACTTATTTTGTTAAAGTTTCCTGTTTACATTTTACAAGAAGTACAATAAATAAACACACAAGATAAATGAATATCAATAAAATAATTATTATACTTTGCATGTCTCAAACTATGCTCCTCAAAAAAAAAAAAAATAACAGACCTTTGGTTATTTGAGGTTATTTTAAGGTAACTCATGGTTAATTTAATTTATATATATTTTAAATGTATAAATGCATCTGGGAAGCAACAAAAGCAAATCGAATTATATGCACTTTCAAGACCAAAACTGTCAATAAATAAATAAATTTCCTTTTAATTATTTAAGCAAAAGCATCATTTCCTTTGGAATGCAAGAGGATGCACACTAAATCTCTAATGAGCATTTCTAAAAAAAAGTCTGGGCTTTAATAAATTATTTTAGAGACGTCTTAGTGTTTATGCCGCTTTAGACAGATGTAAAGACAAGGTCGACTAGGTAGCAATGCCCTAAGCAATTTACAGAAAAAAAACATGCACTTGGTCTGGTATAACCTGAATAATGTTTCTACAAAACACAAAACTTAGTTTATAATGTATTCTAATAGTATAATGGCAAGGCACTTGTTTTCAAGTTTAATTTAGTTTAGACACAGGGAAAGGGGGGTAAGACACAGGAAAGGAGAGAAGGGGAAGAGACATGGGGGGAAGAGACACAGGAGAGGGGAGGAGACAAAGGGGAAGGATAGTGGGGGAGAGACTCAGGGGAGGGATAGTAGGGGAGAGACACAGGGGAGGGAGTGGGGGTGAGAGACATATGGGAGGGAGAAGGGGGGAAAAGATGAGGTGGGGGGGGAATAATAATATGCCGTCATTTATGGCAGGCAAACAACTAGTAGAATTATATAAAAAGAGGTTACTATGACTTTTATGGAGCATGTTTCTTAATTTCCCATTTTCTTAATCCCACATCCTCAGTTTTTACCCATTTCATAAATATATCCTGTCATGTTCTGGAGGGCCCACTGGACTTTTGGGAATTGTTGAAAAATTTACAGGACTGGTATTGCCCTGTTGGCATGAGGTGGTCTGTATTGCCTGGGGTATGATTGTAATGTTAAGCACGATAATCCCCATAGCATGTTTAGTATCGAAATGCTGCATTTTCCCCAGGGAGTTTAATAAAAAGTATTACCCGGGTCATTGGGGAAATACTGATCCAGTTATGGGGTTATTGGATTGTGAGGTAGAACATTTCCAGCAGTTTAAGCGTTGGTCCTATACAGGAAGGTAGGGGGGTGATGCACAATATCACCCCTGACAATCTGGCAGAGGAGAGACTAACATGACACAGACATGTCAATTATATCTTCCTAGGTAATTGGAGAGCAAAGGGCCTAACAGTTTAGAGAATACTGACAGAGCAAGAGGGGAAGGGGATAAGCAGATGTCCCCTGCCATATAGAGAAGGGCAAAAAGGAGACTCTTGTATCCTTGATAGAGGGGGGGGGGGCTTGGGGAGTGGCTAAGAGAATGCTTTGTTTGTGACCGGGATAAATATGAGTTGGACTTGCTAATAAAGGGTGTTCAGTCTGGATATACATAATTTAAATGTATTATTCATTCTGAGGAAGGGATAACCCTATGCATTGGGGTTATTGATGCTGCATCTGATTGACTAGAGTTACTCTGCAGTCCTGCTATCTTGGTTCCAGTGGTACCTTGGTCCTGTGTGGTGATTAAATACTGGTCTGGGTGTATCCCTGCTTTCTGAGGTATCTACAATAACCCACACAAGCTGCTGAATGGGTCAGAACCAGGTTTTTGCTAAGCCCAATTTAAGTGGAGGTCATGAAACTTGTAAAGCAGTATGATCAGTTTGGTGAGTTATTTGTAATGATATAAACATAGTTACATAATGCTGAGAAAGTAACAGAAACCTAAATTTCATTGGGCAGATTTACTACATTTTACATTGATTACAAGGTGTATTGATGCTTTAATCTCTTGATCATTACACAAGCTAGAGGTGTAATTGAAGTAGAGCTTTTGCAGACCCTACATGCTGAGCAGAAAAATCCATAAAAGTATATCCAGGTCGCAAGGATATAAATAATGACATAAAAACCTTGCTTTTCATCAACTTTGTTATGTCACACAACACAGATTAGATCGATAGACTGTGAAACTGTTTCTGTAAATTATAACTGATATATCCCAACAGGTGCCTGGATTTCTTTAAACTATAAATAATAATTGGATATAACATTTAATGTCTTAGGTCCTCATTTAATTGCGATTTGGCCAATCGAATAGGGCTCTAAATAAGCACATAGCATATATTTTTTAAATAATTTTTTAGTTAGTGAAAACCTTGCTTTTGGATAGATGTTTACTAACTAAAAACTTCTTTTAAAAAAATGTGTTATGCGCTTTTTTAGACCCCTATTCGATTGGCCGAATTGCAATTGAATGAGGGCCTTAGTATCCAACTTTAGGTTCAGTTGGAAAACACTGTACATAATGAATTTAGTATTTACACCCAGATTCCTCCAGAAGAATATAATGAAGGAATCCTAGATATATATAATATTTACTTACATTTTTCTCAAATCTTTTTACGGTATATTATCTTAGGCGTGCATGCTCATTGTTCGAGCTCGTAATGACTTATGGGATTGACTCTGACAGTAATTAATCACTTTCCATATGGAACTTCTATTTAGCGCTATGGAATATGTTTGCGTTACAAATAAACAATAATAATTTACATTTGAATTTTCAATTTCTAAGGTATATGCAAGTGAGGTGGGTTATGAATGTATTTGATAGAGGGAAATTAGTAGTGTATGATTACATTTATTTGCAGGCAGTATGTTTTTTTAGCTTTGCATTAAATCTTTGCAACGTTTGAGGAAGAGAACATTTATGGTCACTGTGCATGTGTTTCTGTGTGAGTGAGTGCATGCAATTCACTGGGGCTGGGAGAGATCTCATGGGCAGTTCACTGGGGCTGGGGGAGGTGATGGGGCAAACCACTGGGGCTGAGAGATATGTCAGGGGCAATTCTCTAGGGCTGGGGTAAGTGATAGGCAAATCACTGGGGCTGGGAGAGATCTCAGGGGCAATTCACTGGGGCTGGGGGAGGTGATGGGGCAAATCACTGGGGATGGGGGAAGTACCACCTGGGAAGTAGGTAAAGCTATCAGTGAATGAAGGGACATAGACTTTGTTCTGGGTATAACTGAAATCTAAAGGAAAGCAGCAGCTCAATTCACAGAACAAAAAGATACAATGTATAAGTTATGCTAATTTTTGCTGGGATTTTCAGGGGGTGTCCACATTGATAAAAAAATGTTTGCAAACATAAGAAATTCAGCAAACTTTAAGGTAACTGTTTAAATGTTTATTTTGGTATTTTTTCATGCAAACAATTTTGTATACATTACTAATTATCTTCTATCCAATGCATTCATAATTCAGCTTACTTGCATATACCTTTAATGACAGGATCTTTTTTTTCCATTCTTTAAGACTGACACAAGTTTGCATCTCCTGTCAGGATTAGAGACTACCTAATATGCTGCAACAACTCTGATTTGCAGACAGCAGCTTGTCAGTGTAACACACCCCAAAATATAAGCATGGTAATGGTTAAACAGTGCATATATTAACTCTAGAAAATCCCATATATAGTTGTGAGCGTACGGGTCGTTGCTCACGCTTGCGGGCTCGCATAGCGAGCCCGCGGGCCTCGCGTAGCAAGGTCACTGGGCAAGGGCCTCAGTTGCTGGCATGGAGCGCCGAAGGCGCTCCATGCCAGCAACTGAGGCCCCTCGCGAAGCGAGGGCCTCAGTTGCTGGCGAGGTCACTGGGCACGGGCCTCAGTTGCTGGCATGGAGCGCCGAAGGCGCTCCATGCCAGCAACTGAGGCCTTCGCGAAGCGAGGGCCTCAGTTGCTGGCGAGGTCACTGGGCAAGGGCCTCAGTTGCTGGCATGGAGCGCCGAAGGCGCTCCATGCCAGCAACTGAGGCCCCTCGCGAAGCGAGGGACTCGGTTGCTGGCGAGGTCACTGGGCAAGGGCCTCAAACCCTCGCAAACTTCACGTCGCTACTCAAAAAACACGACACACAAATTACGACACTCGCTACATTTTACGAGGAACGCAAACAACCTACGAAACACGTTACCACACATTACGACCTCGCAAACATCGGACGCAACACACCGACATACAAACATTTAAAACACAATACATACACACAGCACATACATAAAAACCTTACCTACACCAAGAGGGAGCACCCAGGACCTCAAAAATGCAACTTAGACCTCGATTTTACTCGAAAGAAAAGAGTTTTGAGACTAAAAAAAAAATCTAAGCGACAGAAAAAATGGCCGCCGAACAAAACGAAAACGAGGCTACAGCACTCTAAACTCGCAAAACACCACAACAAACTCGCAAAACACCACAAGAAACTCGCAAAACGCCACAAACGACCTACGGATATTCATACCACACAGTGCACACATTCAGCATGCTTACACAGCAGCTCCACACCACTAATGCTGCAGCAACATCAACACAGATTGCCAGCTCTTCATCACAATGCTTCAAAATAGGTACAGTATATTCATTTAGTAATGTATTACATATTTATTATACACCAAACAGCATTAGCTACCTTACAATTTCATTGCCGTCATTTTTTGACGGGCAATTCGCTAGTAGTCAAATAATTATAAGGTCTCTTGCATGGCTCTCCGTCCTACATCTGTATTTAGACTTAAATATGTTTGTTTAGAGACACAGAGGAGCCTGAAAAACATCCTCCTATAAAAAAGATGTATTATCTAAATTAAATAATACTTACTTCAAATTTGAAATGATACAATTGTAGCATTCAGTTAGACAGATATCACTAGATGTCTGCATTACACTTCCTCCCCCCCACCAAAAAAAAAAAACACTTTCTCTTCTTTTTACTACAGTCTTTCTTAACGTCTTTCATTCGTACCTCTGTCTGCCTGCCATAGACAATGTCCCCTCTCTATTCACACTTAACTCTCCATGAACTCCCTTTCTATCTCTACTTTCACTGTAATTTTAATAGGTTTTGTTTTAAAGGGACATGAATGGTTTTTAGATTTCACTAGCAATATAATATACTTAAGTTTCTATTTATGGACCTATGCTGTTATGTGCACGCACGGGAAGCCCGCCACCAACGTCCCGATGTAGATGTATCTAAGTAGCCGGTAAGTGGTTAGGGGTTTTTGGGTTAGGTTTAGAGGGTTACGGACGGTAAGTGGTGTAGGGAGTAAGGGGCTTAGGGTTAGGAAGTTTCTTTTAGGGAGTTGGGGTTAGGCTAAGAGGGTTAGGAGGTTAGGGGTAGGGCCGGCAAGGGGTGTAGGGGGTTAGGGGCTTAGGGCCGGTAAGTTGTGTAGGGGGTTAGGGTTAGGGCCGGCAAGGGGTGTAGGTGGTTAGGGTTAGGGGCTTGGGGGGGTACATCGGGACGTGAGTACGCCCGGTACCAGGTGGCTTCCAGTGTGGTGCATGCACATAACAGGATAGATCCCTATTTACTTTTATGTACTTTATTTTATGAAGTTCTAACAAGCTCATTTGTTCTGCCTACAGACTGTGAAGTGCAGTGTGTCAAATTAGCCTATTATCTAATATCAAATTATCTATAACCTCTCTCAAGCAGAATGTTGCCACTGATTGGTTACTATAAGATACTGCACACTCTTTACTTAGAGGTACACTGTCTTCATGAGCTACAGAAGGAAAAAAACAGTTAGGAACTATTTATAAGGCAGAAAAAAAACAGAGCTTCTAAACACTTCTTAATACAATAAAGTACACAAAAGTAAATAGATGAAATATTATATTTCTAGTGAAATCCAGAAAACTTCCATGTCACATTAAGGCAGTTCTGGGCAACCTGAGACACAGATACCAGAGGAAAGCCTCAAAGGCTGCATCCAAGCTGTCTTCTGGACCATAAAACATGTCTCACAGTCCAGTTCTACTCTCGCTTGAACCATAAAACCCTTATGGAAGAATCACTAAGACAATGATGAACCGTGAAGGGTTCCTTGTTCCCCACTAATTCCTCTCTCTCATTTACACAGTGAATTTTGATCATTTAGTTTTGATCTCATAAACTACATATCCACACAAGATAGACTGCCCATCACTATGCTACTTCTCAATGTGTTAATAATATTTAAGAAATATCTATTGTTTAATAGTTGACAAAAGAAAGAGGTATCTCTCGAAAGCTTGTCACCTAATATTGCAAGACGCTCCAATAAAAAAGTTGACTTTACCGATAAATAATTAATTAAGTGTCTGGATAAGAGACCACTTGAAAGCTATTAGAAACAAGACAAGAAGGTGTCGGAAAGCCTCAGCAGGAAATGTCTCAACAAAATGATCAAGTCAATTAAAAATATAAAAACATTTTCTCCGTGTCCTTAATGATGATTTTGTACCTTTAAATCTAATATATATAATGCTAAGAAAAATACTAGAGCTTCGTCAAATCAAAAGGACGATATTATTAATAATAATAAAATGCGTTCACAGATTGAGGTTTTAAAATTTGCTTCACAAGCTACAAAAACTGAAGCCTTAGCGACTAATAGCATTAGCATTTTCTCAGAGTATTATAAGTAGTATTCTTCAGTTCTCCTGCCAAGACCTAGAATAGAAACCTGGAACCAAATTGGTGTATCATAAAACGTTTACTGATTTGTGTCATTATACATTTTCTCAGCAATTAAACGCCTTTAGGGACAGCTTATTTTTTTTTAATTTTACGCATCAGTGCATGAACTTCAGCTCAGGGATTTCTCATATTCGGATCATTCATTGTATTAGTAGTATATTAAAAGCCCTGATAAATGGGAGTCTGGTTATCTCTTTTACCCCATGTTATTGCAATTTAACTGGAAATTCAATAGACTCTAACAGACTTCACTGGGACATCATTACTCATCCGGTTCTTGCTTATCTCTCCCTTGGTGGGCAGACAAATACATTTAACATGCATTTAACCATGTTTCCTGTAAGGATAAATATTTCAATTACATTTTAATTTATGCTATAGTACTTTATTTCAGTATTTACCACAAAAATAGCACAACCAAAAATTAACAGAATTATTTTTTTCAACATATCTGTGCTTCATATCTAAAAAATAATATTTTTATATATTTGATTTTATATATATATATATATATATATATATATATATATAAATTGACAAGGGGGCGTGCCCTAGACTACAGAAAAAAGTAATATGAACAACCAATGTACTATATATATAGCTCTGCCACTGGATAGATAGACACGTAGACATGAGAAAGGTTACAGCTTTAAAAGGGGATTTCATGGTTTACACTTTTCACTTGAAATGTTCAATCTGGTACCTTGAAAACTTTAAATTAAAAATTGTATTGTCTTATAAGAAGTCACCGTTGGATATAACGTAATTTTCCACTGGAAATTGAACTGACAACCTTCACATCTCTCTAGGAAGAAAGCATTTCTGAATTTAAGAAACATCTCACATCCACTACTAGTCAGGTTTCCTTTTTACCCATCCTAAGTTACATCTATATGGTAGTGATACCATCCCATTTCTCCACACTGATAACCATGCTTATTAAACCTGATTGTTTGCATTGCAAATAAAGAAGAAAATGTAATTAACCTTATATTGTAAGTCTACAAGTTTTCAATTTTGCAATGTGCTTTGGGGAAAGCTCTATGGACACCTGATTCTGAGCTCAAAGACAGGGCCCTCCATCTTTTGTAATGTGTTAATATTGTTTTGCCTTGATCACATCTTATGTAAAGCGCTACAGAATATTTTGAGGTGTTAAGGTGTTACAAATAAATGATAATATTAATAATAATAATAACAAATATAATTATTCAGATACACTGTATTTATAATATAATGTAATAATTATAGTATTGTCTGCTGAAGAGAGTTCCAAAAAAAAAAAAGCATTTACTTTTGCTTCATAGACTATTTTAAAGCCTTTGACTGTGTGGATCACAACAAAATGTGGCATGTCCTTAAAGAGATGGGAGTACCAGATCATCTCATACTCCTCATAAAGAATCTGTATGTGAAACAGGAAGCCATTGTCAGAACTGGGAACATGGGACAGAACGGTTCAAGATCGGAAAAGGAGTGCGACAAGGTTGTATATTGTCACCTTATTAATTCAACTTATATGCAGAGTACATCATGCGTGAGGCTGTACTGGATGAAACCAAAGCTGGAATCAATATTGCTAGAAGAAATATCAATAACCTTAGATACGCCGATGATACTACTCTGATGGCTGAAAGTGAGGAGGAACTAAAGGACTTATTGATGAGGGTAAAAGAAGAGTGCAAAAGCTGGCCTGCTGCTCAACGTTAAAAAGATGAAGATAATGGCAAATGGCAATCTCACTTCCTGGCAAATAGACAGAAGAGAAGAGGAGGCAGTGACAGATTTTATTTTCCTTGGATCCAAGATCTCTTCAGATGATGACTGCAGCCATGAAATTAAAAGATGTTTGCTTCTGGGGAGGAGAGCTATGGCAAGCTTGGACAAGCTAGTAAAAGAAGATCAAGAAGATCCAATAAATCAATACTTCAGGAAATCAAGACAAACTGTTCACTAGAAGGTATGATCATGAGACTGAAGCTCAAGTATTGGCCATATCATGAGACAGCAGGATTCCCTAGAAAAGACTCTGATACTGGAAAAGAATGAAGACACAATAAGAAGGGGACGACAGAGGCGGATATGTAGATGAGGTCACTGAAGAAATGAACATAAACTTGATGGAGCTCAGAGGGGCAGTGACTGAGAGATGCACCTGGCGTGCTGTGGTCCATAGAGTCACGGAGAGTCGGACACGACTGAATGACTAAACAGCAACAACAAATACTGCAATTATGTTTAGAAAGAGCTGGTATGGATGTTCTCAGGATATCATCCATTACTTTTTTATGTCTACCAATCTAGCATCCTATTGTAATATTTCAGAATGGGTTTAAACTTAACGTCTCAATATATATTTTTAATAACACCAAAATGCAATTACACCAAGCAGTCTTTAGACATAACAACCTATACTTGCCACTAGGCCAATATTGACTGTTCATCAAGTATATTCTTATAAAATAAAGATGAAGTTTGATTGTTAATACATATTAAAAAATAATTCAATGTACACAAAAACAGAGAGGAACCCACTCAAAATTCAAAACACAAACAAATCAATATCAAGCCTCAAATAAGACCATGGTTTTAACTTAATAAACACAAACAAGACCCAGGGCCTCATTCAATTGCAATTTGGCCAAATGAATAGGGCTCTATATAAGCACAGAGCATATTTTTTTTTACTCAAGTTTTTAGTTAGGAAACTTCTATCCAAAATCAAATCACTAACTACAAACTTCTGTAAAACAAATATGCTATGTGCTTATATAGAGCCCTATTCAATTGGCCAAATTTCAATTGAATGAGGCCCCCAGATTCTAATGCCAAAACTACAGAAAGGAGCCATACAAAACACAGACATAATAGAGATTATGTGCAACAGATTAACACTGTTAGCTATAATAACATCTTTTTTGTTTCCATATTGTGTCTGAATCAGTTGGACAGTGAAAACCCGATAATGAAACAGATCCTCAGGGAAATAAAGTTCTTGTATAAGATGAACAAATACTGTACATTTAACTGGAAGGGATGTAATGTGAAGATATCCCATTAGTAGAATGGAGAAAGGCTAATGAAGCAGTGACATGTATGGGCTTCTCTTTGGTTTTAAAATGATGTTACAAACTTTATCATTCGAACTAACAAACACTCGATTTAACCAAACATGAGCCATATTTTGTAAAAAGCCTCCCAGGGTTCATCCCGCAAGGCTTGTTGTTCCAGTAACCTCAGGCTAGGTTAATTGGCAAACAATACCCAAAATCAGGATCTGATCAATTAGAAATGTTATGTTCTTGGCCTGCTCCCCCGACTAACCTTTACTTCTATTTCAACTCTTGGCAGCCAACCTCAAAGGATGATGAATATATATATTAAAAAAAAAATAATAAAAAAATAATAAAAAAATAAAAATAAAAAAAAATATATATATATATATATATATATATAATTATCCAAGTATGTTATTAGAAAAAAAAAGGATGTGTCTGCGTTTCAATGCTTCCATTGAAATGGAAATAGCAATGCTTAGTGCCAGAGCTTTCATCACAACTAATGTAAATCTGATCAGACTACAAGGCCTATTGCTTATCAAAAATCAGCAGCTACATTAAAATAAATGTGAAAAGAGCAGTAATAAAAGGTTTTAGCAACAACATTGAATTTAAAAACATAGTCCGCCTGTCATTGCTTTTGGTCCTCCTCCCCCACCACCTTCTTTTTAGTGCAATATAGACTTCTGATGGCAATTGCGATCAGTACAGGTTTCAATAATTATGACCTGGGACATGTTCTGTAGGAGAAGGGGGTTATTATTTGCAATCACACAACTCTCACCTCTCTGAAGTGGGCATGCTCAAAGAAATCTGGCCTGCATAATTAATGCAACCTGTGGTGACTCCCCTCCTTGTGATTGTCTAGAGTGACCATGAGGAAACCAGAATCTTAAATCTAACTTTTCTACATTATTTGCTGATATTTGCCTGTGTATTTTTAATGTTAATTAATGGTGATCTAATAAATAGATTTAATTTGAAAACAGCTTTTTTACTTTCTAAAAACATTCTGCCCTTTTACAAGTTTAGTTATTCATAAGGTCATTTGATAAAATGGAACTAAAGTTGTTTTTTTAATACATATTTAGAATATTGACTGGAAGAAATTATATATTTTTAAGTATCTCTGAGCTGAGTTGGACAGTTCCCACGTATGCAAATGAATTCTTCAATTTATTTCTAACCTTAAATAGCAATCAGAAAATTATTTAACAAGTAAGCCACACAAAGATGTAATACCAACACATATATACATAGACATGCAAATAGTGCTTAAATTGTCTTGGAAGCAGAATCCTGCTATTAAATGATCGCTAACAGTACAGCATGCCCAAACCTTCTACACTTCTCACATATGCTTCTAAAAATATCATTTGGCATTCTGTCAATGAACAGCAAACATACTTCCAGATGGCATTTCTTATTCCTGAATATTCTGCTGCTGATTTCTGATAATTTATACACGTAGAAAGCAAGTGCAGTAGAGAAGGTATCTTATACTAAGATTAGATTGCAAGCTTTCAGACCCAACTAACACCTTTGTACAGCATGTTATCTCAAATTACCAATTTATTATATGGTAGTTTGGGAAAACCAAGTAACAACATTAGTGGCTGCGAGTCAGTGCTCTGCTACTGTTGGTAGACTTCATGACCTATATGAAGATGTTGCAACAAGTACTAACTCACATGGCCAATATGACGTCATAGCAATGGAGAGGTTTTCAAGAGCCTCTAACACTTCACCATCTGGCACATTATCTATTCAGAGGTAGAATAGCTACAGAATTGCCTCTGCTTAATTCAAGCAGGTTCATATTGAAGGGCAAGTTCCACCTAAACTGAAGTATCTTCAATACTTGTCACCTAGAGGATTAACTATATAAGTTATGGTATTCGACCAATTTACCAGTTACTATTCCATGTTTGGGGTTCCCTTGTGGTCCAGTGGTTAGGATTTGGCTTTTTCATTGCTGCAACCAGGGAACCAAGAGGTCACACCAACCTGAAGCCGAGCAGGGTTGGTTGTGGTCAGTACTTGGATGGGAGAGCAGCTAGGAATACCAGGAGCTGTATGCTGTGGCCTGCTGGAGTAGGAACGAACAACGCAACCCAGTATCTCTGCCATGAATACCAATCTAGTGTGTTACAGTCCATAAGGTCATGGAGAGTCGGAAATGACTGAACGGCGCAACAAAATCCTTGTTTTAGGAGATGAGGAGACACCAATAAAAGAACATTTCTGTTCCATTTCTGTCATTGATTCTTACCTGTGTGATCTGACTAGATCAAGAGCCAATAAACCAACACTTGTGAACTGTGGCAGGTAATTTTTCTATGTTCTTCAGTAGCCCATATCACCTAACATACATAAATCTTACAGCAACAAAAGGCAAGTG